>CM066578.1:44190767-44360767 GCA_033816785.1 Picus viridis | reverse complement strand
TGGATGCTGCACAGCAGAACTAGCGTAAGTTATTTTTGGAAATAAGGTGGGGGAGGGAAGATGGTTAGGAAGGCTACGAGATATCCAAGAAGAAAAACACATGTCAACATTAAGCAGAACACACTAAGCAAGAAACATGGTGGAGTGGGTTTTTCCCCCCTATAGTCAGCATTTATTTAGTGCTAAAGAGTTTAGGAGATTCAACAGCAGACCTACTTTCTGCAACTGGCAAAAAAAACAACCAAAACCAAGATCCCCCTTCCACTGGGTGCTCTACTAAACAGGGAGGGGCAGTATGAGTACTGCTAAGCCTACTGGGAGGAGCACATGTTCATCCACATGATGTATCAGAGCAGAAGCACATGAAAGTTTAGACTGAAGAGAGAGAAGCATGTACATTTCATGAAGCATTTCTGGTGCACTCATGCTCAATGAGCAGAGCAAAGCAGTACCTGAATTCTCACCAACACCACTACTACACAGTACATAAACAGCAAAAAACTTAAATTAATCCAATATTTTCAGAGAAGCCAGAAAACCTGTATACACTATAGTATACCTACTAAAACACTCTAAGGTTCTAATTCTGTAGGAGTGTACACATCTTTCAGAAGCAATACAACATATGTGCATGCATTTACACTTACATCTGATTTTTAGCCGCTTGTCTCTGAGCTTTCCGTTCTTTCCTTTTTTGATCTGGTGGCTTAGCAAAAACAATTTCAATGTTTTCTCCCTCTAAATCTTTGCCATTCATTTCTTCCATCGCCTGAAGGAATTAACCAGACTTTAAATATACCTCTAAGCATATCTGAAGTTATCAGTTTTATTCTGCCTTTTTGATTATGCATTTTACAATTCATTATCCAGTGCTGAAATAACAATATAAAGCTAATTTTGTATTTTGTTTGGTTTTTTTTTTTAAATAAATCAGACAGTGTAGTATCATGGGTTCCAGAGTCGTGTATTTCCTCTTAACTTGGCTCTTAAACCCAAGAATGCATGTATCAGTTCAGAAATCTTCCACTCAGAACTGTAAACAGGCTTCAATCTTTGCAAGCTTTTTCAATTAATGAAATGATGGAACTGTTCTCTGAAAGTACAGATTTTGCAGTATGGGAATAGACTGCTAATGTCAGCACACATGCAAACACTACTAAAGCTAAAGATCAGTGTATGATTTATTCCTTTATTTTACTTGTAATAAACATAACTTTTTAAACCAGAAGCCAAAACATAGAATTTAGCAGTCTCATTCTGACCACACATACACACACACAAAAAAAATCCCCAAACAAGCCACCACAAACAGAAAGAAAAAACAACCAATAACCAACAAACCCACGCACAACCAACCACAACCAAAATACACACATGTGCAATTCCCATGGGACACAGTAATTACTACAAATTAAATTCAAGCTAGGGATTCTTAAAAATTCTACCACTTCTACAACTCTATGCAGCTGAACCTTGATGGGATACATAGCCTATAAAACAACTGTTTACATCAACTTCCTAAGCATTTGATTTAAGGCATCTGGATGTATAAGAAAAACTGAAACCCCCTGTATCCTGCATCCTCCCACAGAACATAAGAATCAGATATGCTACAGACAGGGCTAGCAAAATCCAGGAATGACAATTACTTAATTGTCCAGCACTGCTCACCAAAAGGAAAAGGGTGCTTATTCCACACCATAAAAAGGAAGTCATTCTGTTCCTGGAAAATAAAAATATTACCTAAGTTTTTATCCCCTGCCCTAAAGAAACTGATTTAGATTCTCCAACAATTTGGTGGGAAGAGTGGTTCAAATTCTGGAACTTCACTTTCAAATGATCAACGTATGCTTACCTGATACTCAACAGCAGAATTACTCAGGTGCATCTAAGATACTGTGTCTTCCTGGGAGACACTCACAGAGGACAAAACTATCAGTGACAACATAGCACCATTTCTCCAGAGAGAGCTTTTTCTTCCCCAAGCGAAAAGCACAGAGCTTCTAAATGCTGCGTTTAGTCACTGCTTACAGACACACACAAGCTACAGTCCTCTTCACTTACCTTCACAGCACCATCCCGTTCATCGAAATGAATGAAAGCGTAGTCTTTTAGCTTCTTCACCCGCTCCAGCTTTCCAAACTGACTGAAGGCCTTTTCTAGTATCTCCTCTGTAACAGTATTGGCAAGATTGCGTACAAACAAAACTTTTACCTGCAAGAAATTTAAAAAGGACTTAGAAGTATGAACTAATTCCAAAATGCAACATGAAGTTTTGCAACTGGCAGTACTGAAAACACTACATTTTATGTGCATTTGATATACAGATATATCAATATATATTCAAATAGCATGAGCTAGCTCCAAAATTCCCTGATAGAAATATTAAATCTGTTTTCAAACATGATTACATAAGTAAGAGTACCCTGAAAGTCAATCCAATTTGTGTTAAAGTTTAAAAGAATCCTATCAGCTGTAATTTTCAACTCGGAACACTTTCAAACTTGAAAGCAAGCAACCAGGGTTGGTTGCACACAAAATAATCAATTTATCAAAGCATTTCATTGTACAGACAGGTTTTTACGCAGGTATTTGCAGAACAGTCATCACTCTAATATCTAGGTCAGAGTTGACAGGCCTTTAGTTCTCAAGTTGCTTAATTTGCGGCTCCCACGCTAGAGCTACACCAAACACCTAGCATCGGGACTCTGCTTGCCTGAGGAGTACTCAGTGATCTGAAGCCACAGCTAGAAGAGAACAGACAGAAGCAGACACTAAGGCTGACACTGCCAAGTCCCCCTTAGACCTTCTCACAAACCAAATGCCGTCCCTTCCCTTGAGGAACAGCCACCTTCGAGTAACTCAGAAAGTTTATTTCCCCTCTATCTCTCCAAAGCATGAAATACGGCTCTTCAAATACAGAAAGACTGCCACACAGCTTAAAAAATAAAAGTCAGAGAGGTTGGTTATCTTTCTACTATGAGCTATGCCCTGTTAAATGCCTGAAAGTAACTAAATCATTGGTGTAAAGTTTCATCAACCACCAACTGCTTATGATAAAAGACAACACAGAGCAGTCTGACAAAGGCTTAAATTAGGCTCCTCTTTAACAGGGCAGCCCGTTAATATTTGAAGACTCATCTTTGCATCCACACTGAGGTTGCACTAAACTGTACATTAGCATGTTTACATGATATCATCAGTTAAGTTCTCACACTTCACAAGCCTCCTTTTACTTCCATATGGTGACAAGTTCTGACAATCTAGCCATACAATTCTCGAAGCATTTCAGTTGGAAAAGCCCTTTAAGTTCATTGAGTCCAACCATTATCTCACTCTACCAAGTGTGGTGCTAAACCGTGTCCCTTAACACCGCATCTCTGTGTCTTTCAAACACCTCCATGGATGGTGATTCACCCATCTCCCTGAGGAGCCTACTTCAGTGTTTGAGAACACTTTCAGTGAAGAAGTTTCTTCCAATATCCAAATCTAAACCTCCCCTGGTGCAACTTGAAGCCATTTCCTCTCATCCTAGAGAGTCACCTAGTCACCTCCTACTGACAAAGAATGCTCACCGTCTTACCTTCCTGCAATGCAGCTGCATGTCAGCTGCAAAGCCCTGCAACTTTTGTTCACATCCCCTCTGTTACTAGTAGTTTCAAATTAGATGGCAAGAAGTGAACGTTGTACATGGCAGCACTGACTTCTCGCTCCTAACCCTGAAGCTCAACACAAATAATGCAGGGTGTGAAAGGACCAGAGAAAGCATGCTTTGATTTTTGAGGCAGAACTATAATCTCTACTCCCACCACATACCAGAAAGCAAGAAACCCAGACATCCTTTTTAAAAGAATAACTATGTAATTAAGTTAGCAATAAACAGGACAGGCTTCCATAAATCTTTGCCTCACTTGCTATCTGAACTAGGATGGGATGCAGACTTTCGAAGAAGACATACTACAGATCATAAATCTGAGCCAGTGTATCAACTCTAGTCTTTGGCAATAGCCACTCTCACTGATCTCAGCAGAGAAGTGTCACAGCCAGCTCCATAAGAAAAGCTGCTTCCTATCCTGTGTTAAGCCTCTCCTACATGCCTCAGTGGTAGAGGAACCTTTATTTCTTGTAACCAGTGTGCAATAACCATTTTTAATAAACTGTCTTAATTGCTACCTTAACCTTATGAAAATGAATTACAGAGAGTTCTGTGATATAATCAATGGTCTCAAAACCCAGCAACTTTTAACATAGAATCATAGAATTGTTTTGGTTGGAAGAGAGCTCTAAGATCTTCAACCTAAGGTCACCACGTTTCTTATTCTTGTACTTCAGGAAAGGATGAAAGCTAGAATCTCATGAGGAACTTTAAGTAACCTCTGATAATACACAATGACTGACAGTGTAAGACATGATTAAAAACCTCAAAGATCATAATTTTGTTACAACATGCAGTGATTAACACAACATTTTATTAAAGAAGTGAAAAGCAACTAATTTGATTTTTTTTCCCAGTGTAGACAAATGCATTAATTTCTAACAGATGAATTTTTTTAACATGTTAGAGCACAGAAATACAGCTGAAAGAGTCAAAGGTGTCAAAGCTGGGAGGTTACAGCACAGGTTGAGAGAACCCACTTCTACCTCACTATCCCAGGAGAGAAAGAGGAAAACAAAAAGAAAGAAAAATGCCCTTCATTAAGGATCACTGATTAGAACACCAAGATCCATAAATACACCCCTAACAAGCAATAAACCCAGCAGCAAAATTCTGTTATGAAACCAGAACTCACTTTTAAAACTGCTTAAGATTACCCCAAAAGCTGAGATCTGCCCCTTTTCCTCCTCTTACCTACACAGCACAAACACTTCAGACTTCATTACCATATTCTCCAAGGATTACTAGCGCTGTCTCCTGTCCTGTAATCTAACAGGCAGCCACAAGCATAAGACTTAAGTTGCTTAAGATGTCACTTGAGAACATCTCTGTAGCCTTTGCCATGCTACAGAAATCAAATAAAACATCAAACAGTTCATCTGCACCAGAGGTACAACAGGCATCAAATTAACACTTCAGAACAATTAAGCTATCCACACAGGTACTGGAGGTTGGGGGGAGGGGGAGAAATCACTTTTGACCAGAAACCAGTTGCTTAACCAATTATACCCTGATTTGCCAGTACAAACACTAACATATATAGCTTCAGAATTTAACTTTCTACCCCATCATGTTCAAGGTACTCCAAATTGAAGGTAAAAGCCCATTTACACTGTACAGTACTCTGCACAACATTTAAGCACAAGTCTAGAGGAGAGAGGAAAAAAGACTCAAGTAAACATTTCAGAAAGCTAAATTAGTAGATGTTCATATACTGATGAAATTACATACTGCTTCTATGAGGTATTTAGAACACTGCTCACCTTCTGGCTACAAAAGTGACTGTCTTCCTCATAGTTTGCTCTTATGGACTTGCTTTTCTATCAGTCTTGACACGAAAACCACCAACCAGATGATTATTCTGATAAAAGCAACCTATTCCTACTCACAGTGTTTTCTCCAGAGCCTTCTACCACAGGAAATGTACAAGGGTCAACAGCTCTCCCTCTGCTCACGACTGACAGTACTCAGGAGCAATGACAGTCAACTTGCAGCTGACATCTGGGAGATTCCAGCAGCAGCTCAGGTGCTCTTTCTCTTAGGAGAAAGACAGCAATAACAGAAAGTAAACTAACACTTTCAGAAGTGCTAGATGTGGTCAGACTTTCTCCAAACGTAAAAATAAGCGGGCAAATAAAGACTGAACAGAGACATTTCTTGTTGGAAGAATAAACTAAGTGATGCAGCCAGCAAGAAAGGTCAGGCATCCAAGCTTGTCTCAACTTCAGCCCTCAGACACAAGCTAGATGTCCTCCACTTTTTCAGTACTCTCATTCACACAGTCTCACTCTTATCTTCAACCCAATTGCTATGTCCAGTCTTTGGCATACAGCACTAGAAACACACATACTGATTTTCTGCACATTTTCTGTGTTTGTTTTTCTTCCCTTTTTATGTCCCATATCACAAACAAAACAATGTAAGGCATTAACACACTCAAAAAAATATTAAATGAGGCAAACCGCTATCAAGCTGCAATTTTCACACCCCACATTTGTAAACTTCCTTAGGAAAGACATCTGATTACGTCTCCTATCACTTCCTGCTCATCTATTCAGTCATGTCAGAAGAAGTTTCTGCTCATGTATTTTAAGTGCGCTGGATTAGGTCTCTTCTCTTTTGAGCCAAGAAGCTGAACAGATAGGCCAACATATTTCGAAAGTGCCATCTCCAACAAATTTTACCTCCAAGACTCTACCCCACTGCTGATAGTCTATGATGCTGGGCAAAAAAAATATAGCCTCTGCAGACAGGGTAGTCCAAAACCTTTTGTAATACCTGCATTACAAATGCAGATTTTTCCCTAAAATGAGCCCCCACCCCAACCCTTTTCCCTCATGGCTCACCAAAGAGGAGATCCCAGCCAAGCTATCTTACTAGGTCCATCAAAGTAGGACTCCAGCAAGTGACGTGTCTCAGATGAGAGTAAAAGCACAGATGAAAAGCAAGCAAAGAGAAAGACATAAGGATATGGGCTAGCTAGGAGTTTCCATTAAACAACTCAGCTACACAACATAACTGAAAAAGACAGAGTTGGGCATTATCTGATGGGGAAAAAAAATTCAGGTAATTCGCTTCTGGCAAAGTATCTCACACACATACATAAAACAACTGCCAGGAAGGAGTTCAAAATGTTAACAGTCCAGTCTTCACCAAAATATTTGAAATGAAAAATACTACCAGTCCCAGTATTTTAATCTATTAACTTCCCCCAAATTAAAGATATAGTTCCAAATACAAAGTAATTGCACAGAACTGCGAACTGCAACTTTGAAAATGTTAGGGCACCTTATTGACATGTTCTAATTCTGAACTGAAAAGCAAAGGTCCAGGGTTTCAAAAAAGAAAAAAGAAGCTTGTCCTATGATTGTATCTACAATAAGCTACAAAACTATTTTACCTTTTGGAGTAACCACCACCACTTCCAGATTAGAAATTAAGTACATCAGGCCTATGTGTCATTTTGGCAAGAATTATATTCAACGTTCAGCCTTGGGAGCACAAAATAACATCAGTCAACAGAGCTTATCCACATCAGTTCTAGCATGTACTCATATTTTTATCAACTCACCTACACCATCTCTGTCAAGAAGGCTGAAAGAAGCTATTTAAACTTAGGCTAATGTCAAGAAGTACTTACTTGGGAACATGACACTTTGAACGCATCATGGTTCCCTATAGCTTTATTACCTTTGCCATGACTTCAGGATCTGGGTCTTCTATAGGATCAGCCCATTCAACTGTAACAACATTTCCCCAGACTTTCACTTTGCCGCTCATTAACCTACGTCTGGCCTGAGCAGCAGTTTTGTGATCTTCGTATTCAAGGAAACAGAAACCCCGGTTCTTTTTCTTGTCATCAGGCTGATGATACAATATGACATCTGTAAGACCCTCTGAAACAAAGCAAAAATATTTATTTGCTATGGCTTCAATCCATGCATTCATATTAGAAAGTAACAATTATCCTTCTGGCAAGTTGGCAATTGACAAGTGGTTCCACCAAAGCATGCACACGCTAGATTTTTGAGACCATGTACATCACAAAACTTCCCTACCTTCAAGACTAACATTTTCAGTGAGAGACATGAGACTATCCCAGCTTAGCTTCCACTTTTATTAAACAAAGAAAGCTCAGTAGCTAATGAAGAGTACCTTTCCTCTAACTGAACAGAGGAAAGGGCAGCCAGAAATTGTAGTTCATCAGTTCTCCTCTCAAGCACCTAAGTCACAGCACTCATCAGTGTGGGTTTTATTCCCAGGGACATCTCAATGAGATCAAACTTGCAGGATTTTAAGACACCCCAGAAGTTTCAGCGTTGCTTCAACAACCTCAACTGTATCATTCAGTAATAGAGAACACCATCAAACACTACTTCTGCCGCTTTATATGCCATTATCAGAGAGAGACTTATAAAATCACTGGAAGCACTGAAGCACAGAACGAACTGCATTTTCCAGTATGCTTCAGTTTTGCCCTGAAAAATTCTACAACAACCATTAGTATTGAAATAATTAAACCATCTATTGCTTAGAATGGGTTTTTTAAATAAACACTACCCATGCCCTCTAGGTACAACTCAGAACCACAATCACAAATATTTCAGTCCTCAGAACAACAACAGGCTAAAAAGAAAAAAAAAAAAAAAACCACAAAAAAACAACCAACCAACCAACCAACACCTAAAAGGGAGGATAAATGCTAAGTGGTCTTCATTTGGATACATCATCATTCAACCATAAACCTACAAGTGGTGAAGAAAGCTCTCATCACTGAGCATTTTGGACATCTGGGCCCCTCAGTTTAGGAAGGATGTTGTCTTGCTGGAGCGTGCCCAGAGAAGGGCAACGAAGTTGGTGAGGGGTTTGGAACACAAGCCCTATGAGGAGAGGCTGAGGGAGCTGGGGTTGCTTAGCCTGGAGAAGAAGAGACTCAGGGGTGACCCTATTGCTCTCTACAACTCCCTGAAGGGAGGTTGTAGACAGGCAGAGGTTGGTCTCTTCTCCCAGGCAGCCAGTACCAGAACAAGAGGACACAGTCTCAGGCTGCATCAGGGGAGGTTTAGGCTGGATGTTAGGAAGAAGTTCTATACAGAGAGAGTGATTCCCCATTGGAATCAGCTGCCCGTGGAGGTGGTGGAGTCACCTTCATTGGAGGTGTTCAGGAAGAGGCTTGATGGGGTGCTTGGCTGCATGGTTTAGTTGTTTAGGTGGGTTGGATTGGTTGATGGGTTGGACGCAATGATCTTGAAGGTCTCTTTCAACACAGTGTATTGTATTGTATTTTATTGTATCTTTCCAACTCTACAAAACAGTTTTTGACTTACCTGTTACTTTGCTAAATTCTTCAACAATTTGCTCCTTGGTTTTACTCTTAGGAATAGAACCAACAAAAAGCCTATTATTGGCAACAGAGATGCATACACCAATGTGTTTTCCAGAACGGATTTCATGGTTGTTGTACTGAAAGAAAAATAATTGGACAAGTTACAGAAAATTTTCACTTTCCTCCAACACCAGTCTACCAAATATTTTACTTTTGCAAACATAACAATGAGTAATCTATTAAATTGTTGGGAACTTAACACATTCTTACAATACATATTCAACTGCTCTTAAGTGTAGCCATCTTCTCTAAGGTATCTCTCCATAATTTCAGCCAACTACTGTTCTTCCCTTCTTGTTCAAGCCTCTTTTTAATATACATTTCTTTAGATGCTTTTTCAGTGTATAATCATGAAGGGTATCTCTTATGTCCATCAAGCTTCTCCATTCATGACAGTGCAGAGGAAAAAAAAAAAAAAAAGCAGTTCCTCTATCCATTGCACCTGTGAATTCCTGATTTAATACAAGTCAGGACAACTGAAGTCAGAATCCCTTCTGAAGTTCTACAGTTGGCAGAAGAAAGAGAGCCAGGATCAAATCTTGTCCCCAAGTGCCAAGAACAACTGGCAACTACTTTCCAAAGCACGCAGGTTACATTTGCAAAGATAGTAAACACAAATATAACCTTCTACTGACTTGAAATCCTAAGACTTCTGTTCAAATGCTTTTCCCATAACAGACTGTTTAGAAGACACCCTGAACAAGTCAGCAGTTTAAGGGGGGAAAGGCATTACTGTAGACATCTGTTGACAAAAATTGCCTTTCACTAAGATGCAGGCACAGGCATGCATCATCCAAACAAGCAGCAAATGCAGGGAGGTCAACTGGTGGTACATCAACCCCTTCCCAACTGGAAGCCCTGCAACAGACAGTTCTTTAGCTAGGAAAATGTATTTTGTGGTCAACATCTGATTGACAAGTTCCAGGGTAGCTTTTTGAAATTTAATCTAGCTATTTAGAGTTATTTTGTGCTTGTTGGTAAACCTTCCTGCGTAAGCAGTCTCAAAACACAGTAGGATACAGTGTTATGACTTCTTATCTGCTGCCCATATGGCAGAGGAACAGTTGATTTTAGAAGCAGGAAGCAGATGCATGGAAAGACTGTATGTATTATTATGATCGCTAATAAACAGATAAACGTACCAATGAAAAGACAAGATTACAGTAGCTCAAAAAAAATAATCCTTTAAATCACAGAATGGTAGGGATTGGAAGGGACCTCAGCCTGGAAACAAGACACAAACTGATTCTTCATTAACTGAAGTGCATATAATGAAAGACTTCTTTACCAAGAGTGTGGTCAAACACTGGAACAGGTTCCCTAGAGAGGTGACCAATGCCCCATGCCTGAGAGCACTAGAGAGGCATTTGGACAATGTCCTAATTACTCTTTAACTTCTGATCAGCCCTGAACTGGTCAGGCAGTTGGACTAGATGATCTTTGCAGGTACCTCCCAACTGACATTCTATTTCCCATGGATAATAGAAGTTACTATCCAACTTTTCCTGTTGAAGTCTAAAACCAAAGTTTGTCCACACATATAATCCAAGAGCCTCTCACACAATTTATGGCAACAAAAGTAGTATTTTGTAACTCAATAAATAAAGTAAAATTCTACCATACTGCAATCCTACACTATCAGTAGTTTCAGTGGTGTTTTTGTACTGTAATGCATTAAGTACTACTTTTCATCATATGTTTCTCGTAACACAGAGAAAACAGTCTTGAATTAGATGCTCTAAGTCTGTGGAGTTTAGGTAAATAGTCTGCATTCCATCTGTAAACTTAGATTAGACATGAACAGGCCCAAACCATGATCTGGGTGAAGTCCCAAAACAGTCAGACGATCAAATTAGCTTTGTCAGCATACCGCTTCCCACTCCTGTCACCACTGAATCAATGCCCTAAGTTAGTAACAGAGATATCACTACCCTCTAGATGTTATAATAGATACCGGGGTTTTTTGCTAAGCTATAAGAACCTACTGACAAACAGCTCCGAGTATGCAGAAGGTCTGTCTTGCCATTTTAGCCACTTAAACTTTCATCAGCAATTTTAGGTTATTTCTAGCAGCTAATGCTTAATGTATTGCTACACGTAACTGGCAAACTGCTTAAGGGGCATATTTGCATAACTCACCTGTACCTGCACTTTGATCAAGCTGACATTTGGCTCTAGCCAAAAACAGTATATGCTACTATAGTTTTCAGCATGTTTTCCTACAAGCTTCACCTCAAAAATTCTTCTAAGGGTCTACAGCACCCCTGGTCACTCAGAAATCTTCATGTGAAAAAGGAGATCGTGAGCAAAAAACCAAAACTAACGTTACATACTCAAACAGTATAAAACAGAAGGTAAACACAACATCTTAACATAAAACACGCTCAGGGATTAA
Organism: Picus viridis; assembly: GCA_033816785.1. Lineage (NCBI taxonomy): Eukaryota > Metazoa > Chordata > Aves > Piciformes > Picidae > Picus > Picus viridis. The sequence goes on along the minus strand of CM066578.1, from coordinate 44,349,331 downwards.
AAACACAACAAAAAAAAATAATATCAGACTTCTGATAGTCAGCGCTTGTGTCAACATCTGAGACACCATTTCTACTTGACTAGCAAAGGGTAACCACTCTGGATTAAGTCCTGGAGATAAAAATCAACTACTGTTCATATCTGTAAGTCTTCTCAGTATCAGGCTATAGCATCACTCCATTTTTGTCTCAAGCACAGGTGCAACAGTATTTCACATAATCACAGAATGGTAGAGGTTGGAAGGGGACTCTGGAGATCATCTAGTCCAATCCCCTGCTAATGCAGCCCCCCTTTCAAACACTGTTTAGGAAATTCTCCCCTTAAAGTGTCTCAAAAATGCATATGCATAAGCAAAAATCAAGGCTTTAACCTTTTAAAAATTGCAAGATTCCTCCTAGTTAACAAATAGGGCAAGTTAATATTTTAGTTCTGGTTTATATTAAGGTGATATAAAGACTGTGGATGATACAACAGCCATGCAAATATGAATTGCCTGCAACTGTTATACCCACTGCAAAAGCCTGAAGACAGGTCAGTTTATTCTCAGCTGCAGTTTGGATATTGACAAAACCTCACAGCTCTCTCTCTACTACTCAGAAGTCTACAGGTTTATTCTCATTTTTGCTATACTTCATAGTCCTGAATGGTGGGGAAGAAGCCTCTGGGAACTTGGGAAATAACAGAACCACTCCTATCTCAGAGAGTCTGGAAAGACAGGAAGTAAGTTGTATACACATCAGAAGATTTCAGGTAGTATCAAAAAGGACATCACCTGTTAAAATACTGGGACATTAAAATGGCTAGGACCCAGGGCACAGTGTTCCTAAAAGGACTTTCAGCAGCCTCTCCCATTACTGTGGAATTAATACAAGTGACAGACCTATGCTTTTCAATTAAGTTCTACAGCAATACTTTGCTAGCACCCCTGGCAAAGCACTTAGGAAACTTAAAATACACCAAACTAGCTACCCAAATGTGGATGGAAGCATTCCAAAGTTGGCTGATCCATAGAATCCTATTTAAAACTAATTCTACCCTCAAAGAATTAGCATAAAGGCTGCTACTGCCCCATCACAAATCAGACACAAAGGGACTCTAAGTACTTCTTTCCCTTGTATTATTTAGGAAGACTGAGGCTAGAATTTGATGTTACTTTTACGGAAACACAACTTGAGTGACTTTTCAGGGTGTTTTGCCTTTAAGCAAAACCTAGCAGAGTGAAGAAAATTCCTTTCTGATCATTTACTAGGTGCCTCTGAAAACGTGTATTTGATTCACTATTTTGCTATGTCATGTGCATAACTGTCTTAAGAGTTCACAAAATAAGAATAGCTAGATGGACAATGAAATCACAGACATATCTGCAGTTATCCTTAGTATACTTAGCCCACAGGAACATCAACTGTTCTTATTAAAAAAGCTAAACAGCGCATAACAGATATTTTTGTACTTCCACTTGTGAAGACATTTCTGTTTTGAAAAACAGTCTCATCCTCAGCTTGATTTGTCTCCACCAAATGATGCACATTACTAGCATGTTAATAGGGTACATTAACAGTTGAAGATGTACCTTATTACAAAACAGTATTTTAACCCTGCTACATTAATATAGTCTCAGTATACCTGAGTATGGTTAGCACTCAAAGGTCATACTGCACATTATCTTTGGCATATCAATGTAGCAGTAATTAACTAAGGAATTTCAGACTCAACTTAACTAGGGAGGCAAAGGAGCAGTGAGAGGATCAGAGGGGTGTTTCTTCCTCCGTCACTGGAGGTGTTCAGGAGGAGACTTGATAGGGTGCTTGGTTGCATGGTTTAGTTGATTAGATGTTGTTGGATGATAGGTTGGACATGATGATCTTGAAGGTCTCTTCCAACCTGGTCTGGTCTATTCTATTCTATTCTAATTCTATTCCTCCTCGGGTTTTTAGCGATGGATACTTCACGCATAAACCTGGAAAGGTTATTAAGAGTAGCCTGTTTCTTATATCAGACTATTTCACACCTCTCTGTAAAACACAAATGTTTTTCAACCTGGCAAGATTTATGATTTTTTTCCAGTCAGCTGCAGCAAACAGCAAGGACCTTAACACTAAAGAATGACCATTTCCCATCTCAAGTATCCTAGGAAATTCCTTCATTTCAGAGGCATTTTCCAGCATGGGGCCCCCTGCTGGCGCTTGACCTCCGAGCAACGTTTTCCTGTCCCATAAGCAACCCCACCACCACGGCTTTCAACAGCTCATCCAGATGCAGACAGCTCAGTCTCTACTGTTAATATAACTTTTGTTAATAAAAAAGACTCATCTAACCAGACTAAACCACTGGCATCTCATATTTTTCCCCTGTTCCTAGTACAGCCAGTAAAAATGTATGCACAACATGGAAATATTTAAAAACACCTAGTGGACATTTATGAAGTGATCTAACAATGACAGTTCCATCTCAAGCACTTAAGCATTAGGATCAGGACAACTGCTAATAATCTTTAAAAAGCGGTCTTGAAAACAAACCAACAAAAAAAAAAAAAAAGTAAGAAGACTTACCAGTTTAACAGCTTCCTGAGCTGCCTCTTTAGTACAAAAAGTGACAAAAGCATATCCTCTGTTTAGACCAGTTAGTGGATCCATCATTAAGCGGAGATCCCATATAGGGCCAGCTTTCTCAAATAATGGAACAAGTTCATCTTCAAACAAGTCTCTTGGAATCTTGCCCACAAATATCTACAACGGAGATACAGTGCTGTTTACAAAAAAATATTTCACATGAATAAGAATACATCTACATAAACACCTCCTCCTCACCTCTGTACCAACAGATGGTTGTTGTCCTGAATATACAGACTCCGGAGGAGGTCCACCATACTTTCTCTGTCCAGTAGTCACATCCAGAGTGTAGCCGGTTCTCTCCAAGAGTGCCTTCAAACAAGAAGCTTCAAATTTTAAAATCATATACAAATTCAGCTAGTTTACATGCACTTCATTCACAGACAGACATGCTTAGAATTCCTCTTCAACTGTACTGCTTCAGAACTCCCACAGGCAAACAAAGATACTGGTAGTACTTCCAACAAGAAACTTGCAAAACTGTTACTAAAACTATCAGGTAAAGGAACACTGCCAAAAAAGCAAATACTCGGTTTTCAATTCCTTTGCTATTAAAACCAGAAACACAAAACCCCGAGTAATAGTATAGTGATCTTCCCTTTAATTACAAAGATCTCAGTCTGAGCCACTTCTTGTTTTGGCATGTCCAATCCTGCAAACATTTATCCACAGGAGTTCCCTTCACTTAATGAGATTACTCATAAGTGTGAACTTAAAGAGCACATGTTTACGTGCTTACACCCCTGGAACACTGTACTCAATGCTTCAGGTATCCAGTCACTGAAGTGGTAGTGCTCCTTCCTTTCTCCTATCCTACCCCCCAGTACAGCATCCCAGCACAACTGATCCTCACTAGAATCTCTGCATAGATTTACAGATAAACTACCAACTTAAAATGTTAGATGAAACTCAGTATGCAAACATATAAAGAGAAAATCCTCTGAACTTAAGTCTTCCTTAATTTTGCAAAGACAAATCACCTGTACACACAAAGAAGCAACATATTAATCAAGCCTAACTACAACCAAGAGCTAGCAATCTCACAACTGAAAACTTGCAATGATATTTTAAATGCTATAGCCATCAGCAGCAAAAGCTATGCTGCTTGAAGTCCTCACACTGCTGCTGTTTTATGTGGTAGTGACAAAAGCTCTCTCTTTTTAATTTTGTAGTTAATGGCATCCCAGTCTCGAAGTCAGGGGGAAAAAAGGTTTTCTCATTTCACAAGCTCATAACTATTTGTAAAATGTACCACATGCATTTCCCACTTTACATACGAATAGTTAAACATGAAAGATTCTCTCTCTTTTTAAGACATCAATTAAGCATGCTTAGAAAGTTTTCCTTTTCTTAAGCTTTGGTAAAGCAGCTAAATCACAGAACTTTAGAATAAACTGCAGTACATCTAACTCTTGAGACAGGAGTCTCTTGCTAGCAGAGGACTCAGTCCAAGAAATAACATTTCCAGTACTAAGTTTGGGACACAGTTTATGAGAACTGCAATTATGCCATAAGAAGTGGGCTAAGTCCTAAATGCATTACAAGCTGGTGTCTACTCCCTATTGTGGAGTTGCTTTAAACTGAAAGAAAGAAAAAGCCAAGACAAAACAAACCCAAAGCATACTAAAAAATAAAAGGGAAAACCAAAAAAACAGCTACCAGTACCTGAAGTCACACTGCCAACTCACAGATCTATACTGACAACTTTCCAAAAACTTTCAACTGTGAAACAGTATACCTGTCTCAACCAGACAAAAAGTCAACTGTCAAATCTTTTTTTGCTTTTACATACATTTAGTTCCAGCAATTAACAGTGTACTTCCTGAAAAGAAAGCAGTGAAAGATAAAAATGCAAGTGACATCTTTCAAAAAATACTCATAATCTAAACCAGCCTTTTAAAGAAAAGCATGGTTCCAGAAGAATCAAGTCATCTGTCACAACAGCTTTGAAAACCCAGACTTTTAGGCACATACCTTAATTTTTGCTTCATCTGGTCCTTTACTGGAATCTGCCACCTTGGTCCCCTGTTTTTCCCTCTGCCTGTATGTCTTCATGACTCCACATAAAAAGGCACTTTTGTTCTGCAAAAGATACATTACTCTTCAGTTCTGCAAACATGACAAGCCAGAATCTAAATCTACTTTGAACTAACACAGTGCTTGTTTTATATATGGATCACTGAAGAAACCAAAGCCAACCGCTTGCCAATCAACTAGCAGTTTATCCCTCAACAATTACATTGTAAATTGCTTAACATTACCTGAACATGTGAAAGATCACTGTCTTTAAACTGCTGAAGAACTGCCAATGCACCTTCTTCATTAAATTCCTTTAAAGCTTCAATAGCTCTTTCATCTAGATCACTATGTGCAACTAGCCCTAGAGAAGAGGGGAAAAAAAAAAATTACTTATTATATTTGGGCAACAATCTTTGTGTAATCACTCTTAACACATGTAACCCCTTAATCAATCACTGATTAACTTTAGTACACCAAGAGATCATTTAATCCTCTTGAAGGCAAACAAGTGAATTTAAATATTTTCGTATTGAAAATACGTTTTTTTAACCATATAAACCCATATGTTACACAGGCCAAGTTTATTTTACATGTCCTGAAGAACTCAGGAGAGTCTATCAAAACTTGACTTAGCTTGTCTAGCAATAGTATCTTAGAACGTTTTGAGAAGACTACAAAGTGCAGCACTAAAAATGACCAGCGCAATCCAAGCAACAAGCAACACAATAACCTTTGCATCAATGAGCCTGAAGACTATGTCACTAACTATTCCTCATGTGAGAAGACAAATACCAAGGCTCCAGTTACTTACAGCTACCTACAACTACTGTGAAAAAATCCACAAAGTCCACATCACCTACTCCTCCTAAAAATCATCTGTTGCCTATTCCAGCTGTTGCTATGGTCATCTGCATACTTCTCCTTCTTCCCACCCCTCAGCCCAAGCATCCTGGCCCAAGACACCTCTCTGAAGAATACTACATGTTAAAGCATTGAATGGAAAACATCCATAGCTTTTATTAAGACTGCAGTTCCCATACTTTTGGAAACCACAAAAAGTTGCTATTTTAGCCCAAAGACAGCAAAATCCAATAAAAACATACTGTAAGTGTAGTTTTGCAAGTTTGACATCTTACCTGCAACATAAATTTCATCTAGTTTTTCAGCAACTTTCTGTGGTAAACCAGCATCAAGCAATGTCTGGAAATGCTCAGAATGGGTAACTGCAGCAGAAGTATCCATAGGCTCTTCAGTACCATTCCCATTAACATGTTCAGTAGCCATGTTTCCAGATATCTGTTCAAACGCAATAAGCATCATAATTAAGCTAAAAACACCTTCAAGTAGAACAAATCAAGTAATAATAATACATGCAACAGACTGCCCTACTATTGGAAAACAAAACCAAAACCCACTTTCCCCCCTCCGGCCAAGAATTAAGAGAAAAACCCAAACTGAAAACTTACAAAACCAAAATAAAATCATAAAATCGTAGACCACTTCCCTGACACTTCCTGGCTTTAGAAAACGCACAGAATTCCTCAAAAGAGCCACTAACACAAAGGAAAGCCCTAACACCACTGCCTGGCGGGGGTGGGGTAGCTTTCACTGCAGGTTTTACACAACCCAGCCAGACACTGACTCACCTCCCTCTCTGTCTCTCTAACACACTCCCCGAGAGGCTCTGAACAAGTTAGAAATGGAGCAAGAAGCCAATGGCGGGGGTGGGAGAAAGAGCAAACTTGCCACATGCAGCCGCCTCTACCGCGATACCGTCACTGACACCCGCTGCTGCCTCTATCTCCCACAGCAAACTCGCTGCCCCCTGGAGCGAACCGCCTCTCCAGGCCTCAAGCGCGGCCGGGATCCCTTCCCGCCTCCACTCCGGTGTCGGCCGGGCAAGCGAGAGGAACAAAGCGCTCTTCCCAGTCCGCACCCACCCACGGTGGCGGCGGCAGCGGCAGCCGCCATGAGCCCAATGGAAACACGTGCTCTGCGCGTTCAGATGTCCTACAACTTCCTCCAGTGACCGACTTCCCCCCACCCCGCCACACTCCCGCAGGAGGAGCGGCTCCCCCCATCCCAAGCCCCAGCCATTCCCCACCTCTCACCCTATTCCCCCCGGAGAGCGGTTGCAACATCCAGGGCCCGATTTCACCACTCGGCCGGGGGCTCGCGGCAGCTCCAGGCCCTGCCGCCACCCCCCAGCCACACTTCTCCCCGAAACAATGCAGGGGCCCGCCGCCAGCCCCGTCTCTCGGCCGGGAAACGCCGCTGCCCGCCGCCCATCGCCTCACGACGTGACGGGGGGCACGCGACACTAGAGCGGCCCCTCTTCCCCGCACACATGCCGGGCATCGAGGTCGCGGCTCGCCCCGCTGCGGAGCGGCTCCTCCGGCCCAGCCCAGCCCCTTACGGGCAATGAATGGAGCGACGGAGCCGGCAGGACAATGAAGCGAGAGCCACGCGCCCCGCGCGGGGACGACCCCGGTCTCCCGGGCCGCTGCCACCTCTCCAGCGCCGGCCAGCTGCCGGGCCTAGTGCGCGGGCACCGGCCCAGCCCGGCCGCCCCTCGCCCGACAGCAGCGGCCACGAAGGCAGCCAGGTCCTCCACCCATCACGCAGCGCCTGGAAGCCAGGCCCCAGCACGACAGCGCTGGAAGGACCCAGCGTGCACCTCCCGCCCCGCCCGCCAGCTCCTCGCCGCCACTTCAACCATCTCTGCCGCCCGGCCCCGGCCCGCTCCCAGCCCCGCTCCACGGGCGGCTACCACTGCTCCAAGCCGTGGCGACCGCGAGCCCGCCAGCCTTCCCGCCGGCGCCCAGTGCCTGACCTGTCGCTGCGGGGTGAAACGCCGTGCGAAGGGGCTCGGGGCGCGGCTAGCGGCTCGGCGTGCTGAGGAGCTGCCCCCCTTCTCTGCTCCTTCGGTGTGTCCGGACAGTGTGCTGGAGCTGGCGTAAAATGGCGGCCGCTCGAGCGCTCACGCCGCTGCTGGCACCAACCCCAGCCCCTTCCACTCGGCTCGGGGGGGGAACGGGGGATGGAGGTGGGGGGGGAAGAGGAGGAGGCGCCGCGCGCGCTGGCGCAGCCCCAAACCCGGGGTCTCCCAGGCAGCTCCGCAAGGGTTATCGCCTCGCCCCGCCCGCCGGGCTGCCCGCGCGCGCCCGCCCCGCCCGCGCGCGGTCTCCTGCCCTCCTCTACGTCCCCCACGCGCTCGGCGTTCCACGCGGAGTGGCGCGCGCCGCCCTCCTCTCCCTCCCGGGCGGAGTCACAGCCAGCAGGGGCGCGCGGTTTCGCGCGCGCGCACGGTGCGCGCGGCCGCGAAAGGAGGCGGCGGCGGCGGGCGGGCAGGACGAGCCCCGGGGAGAGGGGCGGACGGAGCGGTGCGGGGCGCGCCCAGCCTCCCCGGCGCCTCCCTTGCACCTGTGCGGGCGCCGGACGAAAAACGGCGCTGGAGGAGCGGCTCGGGCCGGGCATGCCGGGGATTGGGCGTCTTGCCGTTCCCACGGCGCGCAGGTGGCACAAAGGGGACCGTCGCGGCCGAAGGCGGGGAGTCCTGGCCCGCGGCGGGCGGGGGAACGGAGGAGACAAAGCCACGCAGACAAAGGGAGGGGAGAGCGGCGCTTTGTGTGGCGGCCGGCCAGCCGAGCTCGGCAGCGCTGCTCTCCCCGCCGTAGCCGTGCTCGGCTTCCAGCTTGGGAGATGGAAAGCTCCTCGCCCCGAGGGACGCCCGCAGCGTCCCCCGTCGAGCGAGCTCTCCCCCGTTTCCGCCGCCTGCCCAGCCCCGCCATAAGCGTCGTGCAGAGGGGAACTTCAGTCCCTGCGCAGGGCAGCGCGACGGAGCGGCCCCGGGCGGTGCTCCGCCGGGTGCGGAGGAGCGGGCAGCAGCACGAGTGTCACGCAGCCCCGCCGAAACTCCGCAGCACAGATGGAGAAACGAGGCCTTTTACCCTCAACCACCCTCGGAGTGTCGCTTCCTTTGTGGTTTAACTTCTAGGCCCCCAAGAAAATGGATCTAACCCTCCAATGCTGTCCGGTGCGGGTCCTCTACTGGGAATCCGTGTTGCACACCTCGGAATCACAGTTTCTAACACGCATCACTTGCGCGCCTCCCATGAGAAACTTGGAAACCAACCCCAATCATCTCTGCCAGACCTGTAACTCCAGATAAAGGCGGCGAAACGAAGGCAGGAAGGCACACACAGCATTACTCACTTCCTCAAAAGGCAGCTCAGCGACAAGCTAACCCCGTGCTGCTGCCCCTTAGCCCAGCCAAACACTTCCAAATGTATCTCCGATGTTTTCAAAGTACAAACCTGCAGCGTGGAGCGAGCACAGGCTGTTAATTACTGTCAACAAATGCTCCGATGCTGGCGTGTAAGTCTGTGAAACATAGAACTGGTATGCAGGGAGACTAAAAATCTCAAGTACTTCATGTAATAGACTTCATTAGAACTTCCCACTTCACTGTTAGTCTGAAATAGCAACTAATGAGGCAGCTGTACACTACCAAAGAATCAAACTCATTTATAGGTTGAAGGTGTCATTAGCAAGCCAATTTAACTCAAACTTTCCACATTTTTTTTCTTTTATATAACTTTCTGAACATAGGCTTTACTAAAATTTTGTTTAGTAACAACTACAGTGTGTTTCATTCCAGTGAATATGCTGCACCCAAAAGTTCTTCTCAGAGGTTTACAGGTGGTGTTTGGGGTGTTTACAATACAGGAGCATCTAAATTTCATAAAGGGATTTGTTCCTTGGAACTAAGGAAAACAGTTAGAGTGTTCTGTTAAAAGTCTCAGTCAATGATCTGAACACAGATGGCAAAACTCCTGCAAAATCTCCGCTTTCAGGCTCATTTTTAGAGAGGAAACTTTTTAATATACTTTCCTGTAGTTCAGTTTTATGGAGGAAAAGAAAAAACCCACCACAATAAAAAGACCAGGATAAATGCAGTGAACAGCCTTACTTAAAATGACAGCTGACCCGGAGTCTGGAGCTAAGTGATCCTTTCAAATTTGTGTAGAAAAGGATGAAGCAAAGAGCCTGGCATGCAGCTCCACTAAATATAGCTCACTTATTAGCTCTGGTATCAGTAGGACAAAGACAAAAGTGGTATGCCTGGGAAAAGATCTATGAAAACCCAAAATGAGTTTTCCAGCTTTCCTCTTCTGTGCGTGTGTTAGAACGTTTCAAACACTACTCTGCAAAGCGCATTTTGCAGGCACTTGCCTTCTCATATTTACACAAGGAGTTCCAGTACACGTGCATTAAAGTTTGATGACAACTTCCCATAATGAAAGTTGTTTTCATTCCTAAATTCTCCTGGGATAGGAAGCCTCTGCCTCCTTCTAGGCCATTGCAACTACTGTAGAGTCTCACTGAAATCACTGTTGGACACTTGAGCCTCCACAGCACATCCACAATACGAGCAGTGATTGTAACAGGACCAATGACAGAGTTGCACAGTTAAAGCAATGGAAAAATAAATGTAACTACTACAAGCTTAGGCCTAGTGTTTGCTGTTTGAGCTACCTGGGTATAGTTAAAGAATGACACACTAAACAAAGAATGAAAATCTAAGGGACTCAACAAGAATCTTACCTTCACTTTTAATATGTAGATTTCAGAGTTCTTCCATTGTAGTAACTCACAATATAAATTTGTCACATTTCCAAAGACTGATTTAAGTAATGGCAATATTTTAACATTCTTTCCAGTTATATCCTTTGTGCATCTTCTCAATTTTCCAAAACTACATAGGAGTAGCACTAATTATAACAAAATCAAGGTTATCTCCCTCTTTAAACTATTTCTAAGGCTCTAGCTTTGACCCTGCTGACTCTTCAAACACTTCTTCCAACAAATCAGGGGGGAAAAAAAGGCAGCAAAGAAAACATCTGCAAATCCAGTGATTATGATTCACAGGGTGAGAGGCAAAGGGTGTAAATTGGGACATGGGAGGTTGCTTCTGAACCTCAGTAAACACTTCTCCAGTGTGAGGGTGACCAAGCACTGTCACAAGTTGCCCAGGGAGGTTGTAAAGTCTCCATCCTTAGATACTGAAAAGTTATCTGAGCATGGTCCTGGGCGTCTAGATCCAGGTGGCTCTACTTGAACAGATGGATGGATTCTGCAATATGCATAATTATCCTGATCTTTGCAAATCCAGCTCTACCCACCAACTACAAGGTAACTTTTTTTCCCCCCTCTTAAGATTTGAAAAGACTTCTTGAATTTTTCTGAAGGCAAAAACCTAAAGTAACTGATTTTTTCACTCATTTTTAATTCTTCTGGTTCTGCACAACACACAAAGGGCACAGACTTGGCACTGTATATTTCAAGGCTTTTGAAATCACCTGCCTTCTGCTAAATATTTTCTCAAAGGCAGAAAATAATCCTGGCAAGGAGGAAGAACAGGCCTCTTCCAGGAACTACTTCAGTGTCAAATTTCATATACAGACTGCAGGTCTTGAAACAAGTGTTTTGAACTGCTTCTCTTCCTGTATGGTTCCACTATGGCAGTGCCAGTGAAAAAAAAAAAAAAGGGTATTGGAACATTTATTTCTGCAAATGTCTATCTGCTTTCCATTCCAAATCACTGTTTTTTAAGTCTTTCTCCACTACACATACAGGTACATCCCCCCACAGACCAAAAACTTCAGAGATGGCATTGTAAGACAAAGGCACAACAGAAACAGCAGAAGGTAGTTTGGGTCACATTCCATTAATAACTGTAACTGTTTTCTAGTTAAAGTTACAGGATTAAAGTGTTTATTAGCCATGGCTTCAGAGCAACCACTGTGTGATTCAATGGATTTTGCAGTACAGAATAGAATAAACTAGGTTGGAAAAGACCTTTGAGATCGAGTCCAACCTATCACCCAACAACATCTAGTCAACTAAGCCATGGCACCAAGTGCCCCATCCAGGCTCTTTTTAAACATTTCCAGTGATGGTGACTCCACCACCTCCCTGGGCAGCATATTCTAACAGCCAATCACTCTTTCTGGGAAGAATTTCTTCCTAACAGTCAGCCTAAACCTCCCCTGGTGCAGCTTGAGAATGTGTCCTCTTGTTCTGGTGCTGGTTGCCTGGGAGAAGAGACCAACCCCCACCTGACCACAACCTCTTTTCAGATAGTTGGAGAGAGCAATAAGTTCTCCCCTGAGCCTCCTTTTCTCCAGGCTAAGCAACCCCAGCTCCCTCAGCCTCTCCTCATAGGGCTTGTGCTCCAAACCCCTCCCCAGCTTTGTTGCCCTTCTCTGGACACTTTCCAGCAACTCAACATCTTTCCTCAACTGAGGAGCCCAGAACTGGACACAGTACTCAAGGTGTGGCCTCAGTATGCTATATAGGTTAATGTGCAAGAATTCAACCAGGCATGGGGGAAGAGAGCACTCCATTCTCTCATGCACACAAAACACTGAAGTCCTTTCCATGTGAAAGTGGAAATGTCAACTCAATGCCACCCCAATTCTGTCACTCTCAAACCTCATGCCCAGCCTTAAAACAAAACTATAAATGCCCTTGTGCTTACTGGGAGGGGGAGGGGGGAAAGGAGTGTTAGGAGTTATTCAGAACATACAGCTTCAACATGGACACAAAGGAAGGAATACAATGCTGGCCTACAAAGTCAGAAGTGGCATGGAGAAAACTAAAAAATAACTGTTCACTCTTTCTTCCAACAGAAAGCACCAAACTGGAAGACAGCAAAACGAGAGCTGCTTTTACACACATGCTAGTAAGCTGAGGAATTCATTGCCACATGAAGCTGAAAGCATGTCCATAAACCCCCAAAGTAACTAATTAATGGAATAAACTCCCACCTAAAAATTAATTACAGACCTATCAACCCAGTTTGAAGTCTGCAGTAAAAAACAGTGTGGGTTGGGGGAGCACACCAGGAAGATCTATCGTATCTGTACTTTCCCTATCTTTGCATTTTTTCCCCTAGCTAATACCTATCACTGGAGGCTGAATGGCGGTCCTGACTCTTCAGGCTGATGGCAGAAATATCCTGTCATTGCAGCAAGCAGAACACACAATCACTGATCTGCTCCTTTCATCCCAAACCCTGCCCACTTCCTGCAGAAGTACGTGCAAATGTTCCTCTTCCTCTAGATTCTCTCAATCACATATTCCTCATCCCCCTATAGCCCTATAAACTACAGCCTTCCTGTACAAACAGCTCACCACCTTATCAAGGTTGAGGGAACTACAGGAAGAGGTTTCCCAAAATGAAGTGAAAAACAAAATACTGCTTTACTATTGCTGTGAGTACAAGAGTGAGTCAGGAGGCAGCTACTACTGCCTTTTTTGTCCAGTTCCCCTGAGCATCTGATGCTTTAAAGCTCTTACACAGAGGACTGTAACTATTAGGTCAGCACCTGGCAAAGCTCCACGGAAAGAGGAGAAAACATATTCAGCAAAGAAGTGACAAGAGTTGTCCCCTTCTCAAGCTGTCATCAAATTCACATGGAAGGGTTTCAGAAAGCAGATTGTTCCATGTCCTAGCGCATTCTGCCTTGAGGACTCATGCGAGAGAACCGCTGACAGCTTTCCTCATTGGTATTCCTCTTCAAAACATCTCAGTCATCTCATGACAGCAGTGCTATCCTGTCCAGTTGTGCAGTGCAAGGTAGCCATGTGCTGAAGCTGCAAATCACCAAGCAGAACCACAAATGAAACTATCAGTATAGAATTCACTGCTGTTCTAAGAACAAAAGGAGAAAGACTCTTAGTATCCATATAACCCTGTGAGTCACTTCATGCATTGAAGCCTATCGCCAAAGGCAGACAGCATGTCACTAAGTCACAGAATAGTCTTCCCCAGACCTAGGTCTCTTTCCCAGGCAATGCACACCACAGCCACACAGTATAGCTCTGACAAGGCTGTTCTCCATCTGTAAGGCAAACATGAACAGCACAGCTTCTATTCCCACAGCTAAGCTCTCATTCACTTTAACCTCCGAATTATGCCAGATCATATCTGCAAGTGTGCTACCCAGCCCAGGCTTCAGTTATGTTAACTCTTAACAGCATGGATGATTCATCACCAGTGATGAGGCTGATGTCCTAGGCCTATTCAGTTGACTAGGAATGACACTGCAGTTCCTTGGGAGGGAAAGCACCCAATGCAGCAGTTGCAATACAGAGCTTCCAGGGTAAGTGTTCTGGGCTACTTAACCTGTATCCAAAAAACCCAAAACTCCTTTCAAGCATGGGTGAGCCCAAATAACCTTGTCTTCAAGGTCCTTGTAATAACAGAGCAATCTGCTCACATACACCTGGTTTACAATCCTTGGCAGATAGAAGGCAAAAGTGACTAGGCATAAAGGGACCTAGGGGTACTGGTCAATAGTAGGCTGAACATGAGCCAGTAGTGTGCCCAGGTGGCCAAGACGACCAATGGCATCCTGGCCTGCATCAGGAAGTGTGGCCAGCAGGAGCAGGGAAGTTATTCTACTCCTGGACTCAGCACTGGTCAGGCCACACCTGGAGTATTGTGTACAGTTCTGGGCCCTCTCAGTTTAAGAAAGATGATGAGTTACTGCAATGCATCCAGAGAAGGGCAACAAAGCTGGGGAGGGGTTTGGAGCACAAGCCCTATCAGGAGAGGCTGAGGGAGCTGGGGTTGCTTAGCCTAGAGAAGAGGAGGCTCAGGGGAGAACTTGCTGCTCTCTACAACTATCTGAAAAGACATTGTAGTCAGGTGGGGGTTGGTCTCTTCTCCCAGGCAACCAGCACCAGAACAAGAGGACACAGTCTCAAGCTGCACCAGCAGAGGTTTAGGCTGGATGTTAGGAAGAAATTCTTCCTAGAAAGAGTTATTAACAGAGAGAGTGATTGTCCATTGGAATGTGCTGCCCAGGGAGGTGGTGGAGTCACCATCACTGGAAATGTTTAGAAAGAGACTGGATGAGGCACTTAGTGCCATGGTTTAGATGACTATATGTTGTTGGGTGATAGGTTGGACTTGATGATCTCTGAGGTCTTTTCCAACCTGGTTAATTCTGTCGTCTGTATAAGACTACATGCAGTGTTTCTGCAGCAACCAAGAGCCACCTTCTAGAATAGAATAAACCAGGTTGGAAAATACCTTCTTATATGCCTTTATTTTTTCAGATGCTAGAATGTAAGGAAGTTCTCACAGCATAAACTCCAGACTACAGCAGAAGGATGAGAACTATTACTAACAGCACCTCAGGCTCCATTTGCTGCTTTTAAGTAGTATTTGTGGTAGTTCTTCTCATACTTTTACATTGGTCTTGAGAGATCCTAGAATTAGGCCTTATGTTAACATAAGGGCTTCAGCATGTGTAAAACTGCCATTTCCACCTTGTGCACAGGGCAGTGCAGACAACATAACCTGTTTTCAAACCTGAGCAAAGCTGCAATTTAATATGGCACAACTAATACAGCTGCATTATGCTGCTAGGAGCAATAATCCAGTTCTTCAGGGAAGCAAAGTTTTAATTTTACCTAGCAACTGGGCACTAGAGAAAGGAAGTTGCTGTTCTGTGATCTGCAGGGGACATATGAAGAATCTGCCTTCAGTAAATAAAATTAGAACTCTCTCTTTGATCCTGTAAAAATATACAGGGTGGGTTTTTTTTCCTCTTTTTTAAAGTTCAGATCCTAGAAGGAGCAGTAGGTAAGAACAATTACAGGGACATTTCATTTTAAAAACTGAAAGTCATTTAAGAAAAAAACCCTTGAGGTTAAATGCATAGCTGCTGAACCTTTCAAGTTGTTTATTGATGCCACATTCAAATGAACCAAAACACTTCTAGCAGCTCTTGGGTTCTCCACCTGGTGTTACATACCAATGGGTAGCAACATTTGGAGGCCTGTACAGAGCAGCAAGAGGAGACAATGCAGCTCTGGCCAGCCTGATCTAGTGTGGGGTTTTCCCTGCCCATGGCAGGGGGTTTGGAACTAGATGGTGGGTTGGATTGGTTGATAGGTTGGATGCAATGATCTTGAAGGTCTCTTCCAACCTGGTTTATTCTGTTCTGTTTCTATTCTATCCTTGTGGTCCCTTCCAACCCTGACTGATAGTATGATACTATGTAAGAATGCACATTTTTACTGCCAGTGCATCAGTTCTCAGTCCATTAAAACAGTAGTTTAAAAAATCCCTGGTAACAGTTAACTGCAGGAGTTTCTATGTACTTTCATATCCTTCCACTTCAAGTGCTTTTAGATTTTTATTGCCACATCCACAGCAATAGTTTACATCTCTCCCAAGAGAAAAAGGACAAAAGAAAAGAAATCTTATTTATATAATAGGTATTTGTAGATTACTGCTAAAATTATCTGACCCCTTTAAGCTTCTATTAAAATACCTGTCCTGGTTAGTCAGTCTGATGCATGAATGCTCTCACCAATTTCAGATAAACAGTCTTGTTATGTATTTGCTGTGGCCAAGAGGCTGTAAGCAACACAGAAGCATCTTTTAGTCTGCAAGTGTTACCAACTCCTCCAGTCTAATCACATGGTGGGGGTAAAATAACCAGAAATTAGAAAAGAGGACTACGAAGTTAGAAATTTTGTAAGCTATGACCCTTTGTTTGGTTTTTGATAGGTATTTAAATCGTAAGACATTCCCAGCTTAGTTCACCTGCTTTCTGTAGCTCAGCTGAGGTAGCAGATGGGTTCTTCCACCCTGAAGTTCATGGTAATAGTGCTGACAACACATTAGCATTTCCTCTCACTAGCTCCTCAGGTGTCTTAGCAATCAGACTGTGCTACCCAGCAAAGACTACTGAGTTCATACCAGGTTAAATCCCAGTGGAAGGAGAGACTGTCTCAAGCAGTGACAGAAAGCAAATCTCATGCATAACTTTCTGTGGCTTGTCCCAAGACAAAACATTTTGTATATTATCTTAGTCACTAAATTGGATGAAGCCAACCCAGGCATTTTAAAAACCTTGTCATCATACTTGTATTGGAATCTCTAATAAAAGCTCAGAAAATCTTCCTTCCGGGGCTAGATGCCAATTCTGCCAAGTCTTTTCTATAGCAGGAGCAGCAAAAGTAGCATCATCCTCATGGAAGTTCATGTCTACTTTTTTAATGCATCTGAGGTCCCTATTTCCTAGACAGCCTTCAAACTAATTGAGGAAAGAAAAGAAAGTTCAACAGAGCCAATTCGTGCAGAATCAAGATCTTCCTGAACAACAACAGTTCTGGTTCTTCTGAAAATACTACACAAAGCACAGTTGGTTTTTAACCCTATTATATTAACTATGAGTAGGAAAAGTCTATACTTAAAATACTCAGCTATTACCTTTTCCTAACTCCTCCTTATTGCCTGGAAATTTCCATCACAGAGAGCCCAGTATGAACACAGAAGCAGGGAAGGAAGTTATTTCCCTTCCACATCTGAAACAACCCGAAGCCCAGCTTGCTGTCACTGCTGATAGATCTGCAATTTAGCTAATCAGTGACTCTTATTTGCAGGCTGGCCCTGATTTCTGAAGAGCAAATAAATCACAGCTGTCAAAGCACATCAATTACAGGAACTAGTCTTGTTTTTACAACTCAACAGGTGTTTGAATTGATTATATCCTTTATTCCCACACACACAAATATGCCCTAAGCCTTTTCCTCACAGAAGTTTCATACGGTATTGTGCTCTTACAGCCTTTATAGAATTAATACTGAATGGACTCATAGTAGTCTTTGGAAATCCTGTATTTTTGCCTTGGTTCTTGGGGTGTTTGATGCATAACTTCTGGGGAAAGCAATACAGGAGTAGTACAGAAGAGAAGAAATATGATCTTCAGGATGGAGCTCAAGACCACATCATAGCTTTGGATACCAAGGTCCCAACCTTAGTCCAGAGTAAGAAAGCTCATGCTGGAAGATAACCCAAGCTTCCATGGATGGTCTGCTCTTTCTATAGAAGTAAGTTCAGGAAAGTCCAAGTATGCATATTCCTTTTGTCAATTTTAAAGCATTTTCCTAGTTGAGAATCAACAACAGCTGGTCACGCTTCAATGGAAAAAACCATGACTAGAAAACCCTAACCAGCCAGTAGGGAAAAATCAGCAGATAGCCAAGAGGTAAAATACCTGTGGGAGTGCTACTTCAAAAACAAAGTAACTCCTCTTGGTAGAGCATTTTCTTCCCTTACAGGTAGGATGTGGATACAAGTGTCAGTACAGGCAACCATTCTGGTCAAGTTTCTTCAACCCAAACCAGAAGCTAAGCAACTTTTTTCCTTTGAAAGTTAGTGCAATTGGGTAACAGCCATCAGGAAAACAACTTTCCCTACCTCCACAACATATTACCTGCAACACCCTTCACACAGCCATGGTAGAGGAACATAAAATCAAAAGGGGCAAAGTATGACATCACCCACAGTATGTCACAGCCTCAGGACTGCTGCCTCTAGACCAGAAGCTGGGAGCACTACAGGGTAGCTCATTTAAGGGTAGGAAGCCAGGCTGGTGTCACTGCAGCAGAAGTAGCACTATGGGATTTCAAGCACAAAAACCTTCACTCTCAATAATTTCTACTTTAATCTGTGTGGTGAAAATTAGTTCATTTAGTATTTAACTTTTTACTCCAACATTCTAAGACTCCATTTGCACTTGGAAAGCCCAAC
This sequence comes from Picus viridis, assembly GCA_033816785.1. Taxonomy (NCBI): domain Eukaryota; kingdom Metazoa; phylum Chordata; class Aves; order Piciformes; family Picidae; genus Picus; species Picus viridis. Next base: position 44,331,083 of record CM066578.1, on the reverse strand, counting down.
ACCTAGATATCCCAGCCCTGTATGCAAGGAATAATAACCTTTCCTTCCAGGACTATCTCCCCTCCCTATGGTATGTCATAGGCACCAGAGGTTGCCACAGGGAACCCCAAGAGATTTAAGTGTTCTTAAAGAACATACCCTCAGTAACAGGGGGAAGAATATCCTTTTAGATGTTTGTCCTCCTGGCATCTTGTTCAGCAGTAATAGCACTACTGGTCTGCAGTTCCTCATTTCAGATCTTGTGAAGTGAGGTCTTCCTCCAAATCTGTGGAACTCCTGGCAGTCTTTCTCCACATTCATAAGCTGAAAGCTTTGGACTTTCCCATCTTGCATCTCACTAGTGTGCCTGATAATAGGGCTGCACTTTATTACAGATGTAGCAGTTGCTCCAATTGTTCAGTCTTTCTAGCATTACAGCAACTAGAAACTACACAAAACTCCCGAGAGAAATGCATACCATTTCCAGGACCTTGTCATCAGTTATAAAAAGGAAAAACCACCTTGCAGTCAACACTGCCAAAGGGTCATCCCCTTTAGATGGGGGTGGGGGGAGAGATCAACACTGCCAAAGGGTCATCCCCTCTAGATGGGCGTGGGGGGCACCAGGTTTTCAGCAGCCTTACAGCCTGTATGTCAATTTAGGAAGACTTCTGCTGAACAACTTTTCACTAGCAACAAAACTTGTATGCAAGGACACCTAAATGAAAACAAGCCAATTCTGGCAACTGTAAGGGTACTTCAAAACATGTTTTCAAAATCCTAGACACTGTTTTCTGCACAAACTTTGTGGGGAATGTTCTCAGCACTGCAATACCATCTATTATACTATTTTGAGATGTTCTGTAGGTAACTTCTGTTCCTGCTGTTAAATCTTCTTATGTGGTTCATAATTTGTGAAACAGGAAGAGGGGGAAGCATTTAAACTCCCACAAACCAAACACAGGTAGTTTATTAAAGTTTTCAGAACCCAAAACTACACAATTTTCAGAGCATTTATTCTGAGATGCACCATGGAATGAATAATCATGCTCTGAGCTGCTTAAATTGAAGTCCACATGGCATTAAGCCCAGTCACCCACTACATTTCAATACTGCACTTTTCGGATTGTGTGCAAGAAATTAAATTAAGAGTAAAGCAACTTGCTTCATTTTCTGCAGAAAACAACCTAACTACTAAACAGACCCAAGACACATGGAGAGTTTAAGTCTCTCAGGACTCTAGCATCTCCAACATCCCCTCATTCTGACTGTAAAACCAAGCAACTAAGGCTAGGGCAAGTTATGTTATTTTGAAGGAAGATTAAGTCAACCTATTTAATGGTAGCTGTATAGAATAGAATTAACCAGGTTGCAAAAGATCTTTGAGATAAGTCCAACCTGTCATCCAACACCATCTAATCAACTAAACCATGGCATTAAGCGCCTCATCCAGTCTCTTCCTAAACACCTCCAGTACCTCCACCACCTCCCTGTGCAGCACATTCCAATGGCAAATCACCCTTTCTGGGAAGAACTTCTTCCTAACATCCAGCCTAAGCCTCCTGGCACAGTTTGAGACTGTGTCCTCTTGTTCTGGTGCTGGTTGTCTGAGAGAACAGACCAACCCCCACCTGGCTACAAACTCCCTTCAGGCAGTTGTAGACAGCAATAAGGTCTGCCCTGAGCCTGCTCTTCTCCAGGCTAAGCAACCCTAGCTCCCTCAGCTGTGCTCCAAACCCCTCCCCAGCTTTGTTGCCCTTCTCTGGACATATTCCAGCAACTCAACATCTTTCTTGAATTGAGAGGGCCCAGAACTGGACACAAGACTCAAGGTGTGGCCTAACCAGTGCTGAGTACAGGGGCACAATGACTTCCTCTTCAATGATCTTTAGGTTTAAAAATACAGCATTTACTTTTCAAATCAACTTACTAATCTCAAAATAAGGTCTAAGCATATTTTATTTCAGTCCATCTCTCTGATTTCTTTCCACATAGAGAAAATTATCTACAACCATAAAACCAGTACCAACATTGCAGCATTCCTTCAGTTACAGAGAATCTGCAATCACACAGACAAATAGTGGTTATTTGCTGGCTGAAAAGCCTGGAATATAGCTCAGAAATACTGAAGGTAATAGCATGCACCAGTACTTCAAATTTTCACCTCCAAGATAGCTCAATTAAACAATAAAGCTGGCCCAACACTTGGGCCTCCACTAACCACTCTTAAGAGTTGAAAGTAACATCAGTTTCAAAGGGGGGAAAAGAAAGCTTTCCCCTTCAGCCCCCTCCTAAGCAACACCCTCCTCCCTCCCAGCCCCCCTGCAGTTACTAACATACACCCTACTCCACGTATTTTACAGGCCACATTTAAAAATGGAGATAGGTCATAATTGCCAAGTAGTGTTCAAATACAGATGAAAATCTCCTCAGGAAATTTTTCAAGCAAACTGCTGGAAAGGCTCTCTATACTTCTCCTGTTTCTTACACTGGTCATCCTCAAACAGAATACTGAGCAAGGCAGACTTTGTCCCACTCAATACAGCCATTCTTCTGAGCATCAAACACCACTTTGTCCTTGGGAGCCTGCAGGAAGTTTGAGACAATGACAGAGAAGTACTGTCTTCATAGCCCTGATAGCTCCACTGGACTATCAACTAAAAAGCCACATGTTTGGAAAAAGTGGAATTCATTTTAGTTTCACTTACCCAGCTTATATCCTTCAAGGGAACCAGGCAAGGGCAGACAAGGAAAAAGCCTGTAATACCAGTTCTAATGAAGTGCAGAGAATTTAAATCATTAGGCATGCCTTTTCATAAGCATATGAGGGCCTCCATCTATATACCATTCACCTGAAATTTCCCTTCATCTGTTAAATTCACTCATCCTACAGGTAACTCAAGCTTTGCCCTCTGAATTGTGAGAGGGGCCATGCAGAACTGACAGTCAGGGTTAAATACTCTGCAACATAAAATACCTTTCCTTGGGTAAAGTCTAACCATTTGCTCACTCTGCTGTGTCTATGTTGGACTCTTAAGGAATCCCTTTCTCCACCAATTGTTATTTCATTTCAATGCCTGTTTTGAATCAGCAAAACTCATACCCAAGCTTCCTATGGCAGTTAAGCTTACCAGCACCAGAAGCTAGCACACAAACAGCTGCAGCCAAAGCAGCAAGCTTCTCAGCTCACAACACAGGTGGCACTGAAATTTCTGTTCACTAGGACTTGTCACTTCAAGGAGGCTTCATACCAGCAAATCCACTCACGTAACATTGGGGCTGCTGTGGCAAGGTAACTGCTAGAGCAGTTTCACTTACTTGGAAGTGTTTATAGACCTACAGCCTCCACTGGCAAGACAGGTTCAGTAACACACAACCTCCCACCTTCACAGGGACCTCATTACTTAAACACTTAAACATTTGTGCTGAGCTGATCTTCTATCTTTGTTGTGGTTACAAGACACTACTCCCTCTGCCTGCAAGGCCTCCACTCAACTCAAAAAAGGCTAGTTTTGGCCAGTCACTAAAACCAATACATGACAATATTGCAGAAGTCTAACCATTAGTTTCTTGGACCACAGCCCAACTTCCAAGTTGAACACTAACTATGGTTGAGTGCAAGATTTCACCAGACGCTTTAAAGCACAAAAAAGCAAAGTGCTTTCACGCTGTTTTTGGCACAATTTTAAGCCAAAGCTTTGAATGTAGCAAATTATTTTGTATGACTGAATGAAGTCACTTCTGCACAATGGAACACAAGAGATTCCTCACATCACAGAACTCTTCCGATCCCCTTATCTGTCATTTGTGTAACACTCAAAACATACCAGAAGTAAATCAAGTAGTTTGCATATATCCCCCTCTCACTAAGCAAAAAAAGCCATTGTCAAGTATATTCTTCCCATCTAAAATACTCATGCACATTTTTCAGTGGTCACCCATGGCAGAAGCAGCCATAAAGCACAGAACCATTCCTAAGCATTTGTATCTGACAGCCAATATGCCTTAACACTGGCCAGATCTACCCTTTTCTATGCCAAGTGAGAGGTCCATCTTTCTCACAATGCTCCTAGAGACACGCCTCCCCCACTTGGTATGCAGGACATGATTCTCTGGTACCTCCATTATCTAACAGTCAATCCTAGATCAGAAACCATCCCCAGGAAATTTCAGAACATAAAGAACAAGATTGATGTGAAGTATGAGTACCTGAAGAGCTACTCAATGTCAAAACTCATCTCTAGCCTTTTATTTGATCCCAGAAATCACAAGAGCAACTCATTCGCACTAGATTGACAGGGTAGTATCTGCTCAAAAGCTTCCCTATTATTAGCATCAGCCCAAAGGACAAGAACACTTTACACTTCAAGTAGCCCAACCCTGTAATGCAAGTCATATATAAATCCTTTTAGAGCAACTACAGAGTACTCACCAAATATTGATGCTTTATTAAGCACTTTCCTGGTCTCGGCATTTTTGCATCCAGAACAGACTTACCTAGCTGTGACTAGCACCTTTTTGACTTACCCTCCAAGTAGCTCCACTAGGTGCTGTCAACAGCACTCAAAACTTTTCACAGAATTGCAGTGGGTAGGAGATTGAGACTGCTCCCTTCCCAGTTCTTAAGTGCAGGGTCACTACCAAAGTTTACGTTGTCCAGAAGTCACTGGAACACAATGTGGACTGTTACCTGTCCAGTACATGCTGCACCAGGCAGTGCAGCAAGGTCACGCTGCCTCTGTAGCTCTTGTGAAGCACAAGCTGTCAAGGAACACTGTGGTGCAACTACAGACTTGGTGTTTTTCACATCCTCAACTTTATTCAATTTAAGGGCATGTACAAAAAACAGCACATGAAAATACCTACCCTTCTCAGGAACATTTGTTAATACAAAATAATCACAAATCCTATTGAAAGCAGCACTGTAGGAAACTTCTCCAGACCCCATTTACTTGCTTGCTGAAAAGGAGCAGCAATAGCCACAGCAGCTAGTTACATCTTTTTCACAATAAGCCAATACACTCCTGGAGTTCTGTCAGTTCCTTAGTGCACATTTTAAGAGTCACATGGATGCTTAGTTTTGACATTCCCAGTGCTTCAGACACTGCTACTGGTAGTGTTTTGCACTTCAAAATGCTGCTTAGACTTAGGATTTAGAGAGACTCTTAATATGTAGAAACAGGCACATTACCTGAGCTGTAGGGATTCCTCCAGCTCTCCAAGTCCGCTGGCATCCAGTAATTTTTTGTGTGGAGACTATAGGGTAGGTTTTCCTGAATTATGGTGCTTTCTGAAATGCTTCAGGAAGTGCAGCTCTGTGAACGCTTAGGTACTGTTCCACTCTCCCATTTCTTCTTTCGTCAGTGTTCCTGACAACTGGGTTTCCCAGTCACGTTTGAAGACAGATTGCATCTTAAGTACATAACGACTGGTCTTTAAAATCTGTTTTACTTGGTGACCAATTTATGATCCCCAATCCTTCTGTGGAAGTGTCAATTCGCTGAAATCAGCAAATAGGCCGTTACTGAGATACACTTAGAAGTGACTGCTCAAAACCAGTTTCAGTGTGCGCACTCCCTCCTCCCACTACTGACCTCTTTTCCCCACAGCAAGCAGGTAACACTGCCAGCATATTCCTCAAAGGGCAGTTCCACTGTTGTGCCAGTCTTCTCATGCTCAAATGGCATGGCAAGCCATAAAACCCCAAATTCCTCTCTCCCCCAATACAGATGGCAATGCCAGCCTCAGGCTTTGCCTTTTATGCAACACCTTTTTCTTACAAGTGCTTCATGTTTATGCTTCCACATCATCACCTCATGTACTTTCTGCTATCTCCTGGATGGCACTACCCTCAGAAAGCAGATTCACTGGTTTGAATTTGTGTATTAATTCTGCATTCTCCCCATCTTTACAGAGCCCGCCTGGGGGTTCCAATGTTTTGGGGTTGTACAACTTCTTCAGCATCACAAGTCTGTTAAACCTATGATATTTTAAAAAGACAAATACTCCATGTATTGAAGCTCAATTATGTCTCTGATACTGCTGCTATCATTTCTACAGAGGGCAGCTCAGTGTTTTGGGGGAAAAGTGTTACTTTAAATATGCAGAGAGGGATTTTGATTCACACACAACTTCTGAAAACAATATCCACTAAAAATTGCAGCAGCTGTTTCAGGAAGCTTTTGAGAACATGGAATCCCACTTCAAGACACAACAACTCTTCAGCTGTTACAGTTCCTTCCAGTTACAGATCATCCACATTTGTCAGGCAGCACTGACAGTGTTCCAACCCATCACTGGAAAAAGAGAACAGCATCTAAGTAAAATGGTTCATTCAAGGGAGAAATTTCAATTTGTAAGTAAACACAGAGTTTGTGGACATTGAGGTGTTACCATTTTTGTCTGAAACCCTGTAGATGTTAGAACACTTGGCAGAGTTTAAATCCCACCTTTGGGCCTCATCTCAGATTCCGGATCCGTATTGTGGTTTTCAACAGGGAATTCAGGTTCGGGATATGTTCATCACAGATGAGACCAAAGTGGTAATGAAAATGCAATGTACTTTCCCTTTAGGGTTTCTGATGCAATACAAGAAAGAAGCCTTCTTTAGTGTTCTGGTTCTCTTAGTAATACTGTTAACTTCTGCAGAACTCTGCATGGCATGTTTGCCAACAGTGTGCCCAGGTGGCCAAGAAGGCCAACGGCATCCTGGCCTGCATTAGGAATAGTGTGGCCAGCAGGAGCAGGGAGGTCATTGTGCCCCTGTACTCAGCACTGGTTAGGCCACACCTTGAGTCCTGTGTCCAGTTCTGGGCCCCTCAGTTTAAGAAGGGCATTGAGACTCTTGAACATGTCCAGAGAAGGGCAACAAGGCTGGGGAAAGGTCTCGAGCACAAGCCCTATGAGAAGAAGCTGAGGGAGCTGGGGTTGCTTAGCCTGGAGAAAAGGAGGCTCAGGGGAGACCTTATTCCTCTCTACAACTCCCTGAAGGGAGGTTGTAGCCAGGAGGGGGTTGGTGTCTTCTCCCAGGCAACCAGCACCAGAACAAGAGGACACAGTCTCAAGCTGTACCGGGGAGGTTTAGGCTCGAGGTGGGGAAAAAGTTCTTCACTGAGAGAGTCATTTGTCATTGGAATGCGCTGCCCAGGGAGGTGGTAGAGTCACTGTCCCTGGAGGTGTTCAAGAGGGGACTGGATATGGCACTTGGTGCCATGGTCTAGTCATGAGGTCTGTGGTGACAGGTTGGACTCAATCTTTGAGGTCTCTTCCAACCTTGGCGATACTGTGAAAAGCTAACCAAGACAGGCACAGCCATCAGCACACACTGTGCCCTGGCAAACAAGTGTTCTTCACTCCCAGCTACAGACAGAATGAATTACTACACCAAATCAATGTATCCATTAAGTTTAGCAACAGCTGTCATAATACAAAAAACAACTGCTAAACTGAGCAGTTACTTCAGACTTGAGAAAAATGTTTAGGTTTCCAGTTACATACCTGTCAGTGCACGTGTTCCTACATTTGACTCTCTTCCTGTGGGGGGAAGAAGAAGTTTTAGTTCAGAAAAATTTTCTTCCATCACTCAAAACACAACTTGCCATCTATTTAGTCTCATGCCAACCACAGTGCAGCATTATTATTATAGAACACTTGGCAGAGGTTAAATCCCATCTTTGGGCCTCATCTCAGATTCCGGATCCGTATTGTGTTTTTCAACAGGGAATTCAGGTTCGGGATATGTTCATCACAGGTGAGACCAAAGAGGTAATGAAAACAACTATTCCAGCAGGAAATGTACTTTCCCTTTAGGGTTTCTGATGCAATACAAGAAGGAAGCCTTCTTTGGTGTTCTGATGATTTTAGTAATACTGTAAACTCTTGCAGGACTCTGCATGGCAGGTTTGAAAAGCTAACCAAGACAGGCACAGCCATCAGCACACACTGTGCCCTGGCAAACAAATGTTCTTCACTCCCAGCTACAGACTGAACAAATTACTACACCAAATCAATGTATACATTAAGTTTAGCAACAGCTGTCATAATACTAAAAAACAATTGCCAAACTGAGCAGTTACTTCAGACTTGAGAAAAATGTTTAGGTTTCCAGTTACATACCTGTCAGTGCATGTGTTCCTACATTTGACTCTCTTCCTGTGGGGGGAAGAAAAAGTTTTAGTTCAGAAAAATTCTCTTCCATCACTCAAAACACAACTTGCCATCTATTTAGTCTCATGCCAACCACAGTGCATTATTAGATAGGTTCTGGATTAGGATCAGTACCCCACAGCTTCTGTGAAAACAAGCTTAGTGTAGTCATGCCAGATGAAGATTTATTTTGCTTCTCTGGCTCACCTGCTGTTCACCTGAGTTATGAACTTTGACAAAAAACCACAATCAAGTGTAACTCCCCTTTCCTAATCAGAATCTTTTTTAAAGTTTATGTTTCAAAATTAGATAATCCTCAGTTCTCAGAAGTATTTTCCTGAACAAGACAGAGGCTGAGCAGAGAAGTGATAGAAAGCAGTCCTGGGAAGGACTTGGAGATGCTGGTTGATGAGAAGCAATACATAAGCCAATGTGCACTTGCAGACCAGAAAGCAAATCTCATTCTGGGGTGCCTCAAAAGAAGTATGGGCAGCAGGCTGAGGGAGGTGATTCTCCCCCTCTGCTCTTGTAAGGCCTCACCTGGAGCACTGTATCCAGCTCTGAAACCCCCAACACAAGAGAATTGTTAAGAGTGGAAGGGCCACACCCATGATGTAAGGGCTAGTGCATGTCTCCTATGAAGATAGGCTGAGAGTTGGGGTTGTTGAGCCTGGAGAAGAGAAGGCTCCAGAGATATTTTATAGCAGCTATCTGGTATTTAGAGGGGGCCTACATGATCACTGGAAAGGGGGCATGCAGTGATAGGACAAGGTTCAAACTAGAAGTTTAATTTAGATTAAGCATTAAGAAGAAATTCTTCACCATGAGGGTGGTCAGACAGTGTCCTGTCATTGGGCATCAGAGCCTGACTTCATCCTCTTGGCATTCACCCTTCACATCTTTATAAACATTAATGAGGCCACCTCTCAGTCTCCTCTTCTCCAAGCTAAAGAGTTCCAGCTCCCTCAGTCTCTCCTCATAAGGCCAATGTTCCACTCCCTTAAACATGCTTGTGGCTCTGCACTGGACTGGAGTGAAATTAAATGATGTTACAGTAAGACATAAAAGTTAGAACTTGTCCTCGCACTCCGGATTAGCTTAACTAAAATCCACCTGTAGATATTCAAGCAGCAATGCAGTTAAAGTTAGCTTATTTGGAAAACATTAAATTCAGACACTTAGCTAAAAATCTTTCTGAGAAACCAGCAGCAGTCCCTCATGCAGAGTACAGCACCCACAAGCATGCTTTTTGGCTGCTGCAAGTATAATGTTGTATTAGCCCTTCTGAATTCATTTAGCCCTGGAGCTGAAACAGCTTTAATACAATTAGAACTCATTACGATTCAACACCAAATTCCACCTTTAATCACTAACATTTTCCTAAATGCTTACATCTGAGTGAGCCCTAAGAGGATCAAAATGCAAGTGTCATCACTGGCTTTCAAACACTGACAAGTGCCCTGGCAAGGAAGTGTTAATACCCAGATAATGTTTTTTTAAGACAAGATACCTTAATTTACAAGGGGGTCTAAAACTTCTCTCTGCTCTAAGGATACCAACTTTTGCAACAGCACATATCCATGTCAAGATGGACCTGACAGGAGTTCAAATAATGCACCAAAATCCTTATTCACAGCCTGGAGCATGGGGGCATCTAGCTTGTAAACAGGGGCAGCAATAGAAGTAACACTAACTGGGATAATGACAGAAGATTAAGACTTTTGAAATAATTAAGGTGGTTTCATCTCAATAGCCAGGTCCACATGAAGCCTCTCATCAACAGATCAGGTTTGGCAGTTTCACCATGATTCACCACTCTTCAGCATCAGAGACTGGGAACTGTAACACAACTCAGACATTCACATGCTCCACAACATAAGCTTTACAGGTTTCAAATGCACATGTACCGAGAAGGGAATACATTAAAATTAACAACAAATTTCAGCTGCTTCATTAGTAAATATTACCTCTGTTGCACTACAGTTGGCAGGAAATATTTCATCAGGATGCCTGGCATTCCCATTACTAGAGACTGTTCATGTCATTCTAGAAATTTGAGTAAAATAATCAGTTACAAACCATATATAATATAGTACATAATATAGCACAATCCACTAGCAAGAAGCTTTACTGTTGTGGAACCCCTTCCTCCCAACCACTGGTTGTAAGCATGTGAGTCAAATGAAACTGAACACAGATTCTGAAGTTATTTTAGTGTTTCCAAAAGTGAGAGTTATCAACTACACTCCTAAAAACCCCCATTTTTTCATTAAAAAAACCCTGGACCCACATCTTCCTGTCTATATTAACAAATTTCTAGTTCCTAGTATAGTATCATAGTATCAGTCAGGGTTGGAAGGCACCACAAGGATCAGCTAGTTCCAACCCCCTGCCACGGGCAGGGACACCCTGCACTAGATCAGGCTGGCCAGAGCCTCATCCAGCCTGGTCTTAAACACTTCCAGGGACAAGGACCCAACCACCTTCCTGGATAACCCATTCCAGGCCTTCACCACTCTCATGGGGAAGAACTTCCTCCTCACATCCAGCCTGAATCTCCCTACCTCCAGCTTCATTCCATTCCCCCTAGTCCTATCACTACTTGATATCCCAAGAAGTCCCTTCCCAGCCTCCTTGTAGGCCCCCTTCAGATACTGGAAGGCCACAATGAGGTCACCTCAGAGCCTTCTCTTCTCCAGACTGAACAGCCCCAACTCCTTCAGCCTGCCCTTTCATTTTATTTGCTTGAACACCTTCTCACACTAAACTGCCAATAAACCCATCTTGAGGTAACCTGCAAGATTTAGCACAAATTCTTCCCATTAGTCTTATTTTACCAGCTTCTCCAACAGTGACTCAACTATTCACCAGCCTATCAGCCTACACAGTTCTAGACCATGTCAAACATGCCTGAAATGCAACAATACCTCAATTTTCAAGCTAATGACACACCTAATTTAATCATACGTTTATTTTGCTAAACCACGTCTCTAAAATGATATATCCCCACTCATCATTCAAAACATACATGGCTCTCAGGAAAATCTACTTGTGGGTGCCAAGTATTCTTCTCCTTCTGACAGTGCTTCCATTAGGCTAAAACAGAAACAAAAATCATCTTTTAAAAGAGAATGCCTCCTCCTGTGTCCTCACATCATCCCTCACATTACCACATCAAGAAACAACCACTCAGCACTAAGAATTCATTTTTCCACACAACAATTCAGTGATGGTCTAGAATGCTGTTCAATACTTGACAAGTTGAAAATTTATGAGCAGTAGAAAAAGTTACCCTGGGCTGATTCTGGGCCCTTTTGCAACCATTAAGATGTCCAAAGAACAAAACATTCAAGCTTCTATTAAAAAAAAAATGATGAGTGGCCATGCATTACTACTGTCCATCCATAGTTTGCAGGATCATTACCTCAACAATGATGTTCATGTATGTAGATTGACATTAACCCCAACACACGCCCAAGGCCAGGCAGCTAACACTGTCTCCAGGATGAGCATAATTTAGCACAGGTCATCCATGTGATTTACCATGCAGAACTCCGTGCTTATTTACATGCCACAGCAGAAGAAATTAACCTAACAACAACTGACCTAAGGGCTGATCTTAACTCAGTGAAGTGCACACAACCCCCCCAAATCACCAGTTACTCATCAGTTTGATGGTGACTATGAAAATGCTACATGCTGTGTTTTGCCTTTTTTCTTGCATTCAGTAGCCCCAGCTGGCACCTAACACATTCCATACTTTTCACACAGAAATAGGGAAACCAAGAAATGGAAGATTTAACTATCCCCATTAACAAAAGTAGTGCTGCCTCTAGACCAAAACTGCATATTCCAGAGCCATTACTTTAATGCTTCTGTATATCACTGAAAGCTTCCCCTCCATCATACCTAAAAACAAATAGTAAACAAACTTAACACTTGAAATCCGAAGATTCTTATTATCAGGTACCATTATGAGGCAATAACTATCAATCTCTCAAGTCTCAGAAACAATGTTAAGTACAGAAGTTGTAAGTGTGCAGGAGGTCTTGTGGAAAGCAGCAAATGGAGCCAAGTTTAAGAAACAAAGGCAACGAGATGTATATTCACTTGAAATTAACTGTTGTAGAAATAACTGCAGGTACCCACTATTAAACTTAAACCCAAAGGAGTTTTACTGAAAATTTATTATCTCAAACTTTCAGTCCCTTGAAGTAGAAGCACCAATTTCAACTGGTGCAGAGAATTCATTTTTGACCACATACCACATATTTAAATCTAGCAACTCAACCCGACCATGAAACACATTAGAACCATTGATCAGCAAGGTTGGAAGAGACCTCCAAAGATCAAGTCCAATCTGTCACCCAAGACTTCATGACTACTAAACCATGGCACCAAGTGCCACGTCCAGACCCCTCTTGAACACCTTCAGGGATGGTGACTGCCATTTGTAACTTCAAATACAGCCCCCCCAATGCTTCTCACTCTGCACTAGGTGTATTCAATAAACGTAGCAACCCATTAAACACAACTTACTTCGTAATTTGGTTCAGATCACAAGGACGAATTCAAAGGTATGGAAAGCCGTTGATCTTACTTAGCACAGCCATAATCAAGTGTTGCTAACAGCTTGTAGAGATTCCAAGATTTTACTGCTTGGTTATCTAATAAGTGACTTGGGTTATCACTGCACAAGTTAATGAATGCACCTTACAACTTCCTACGTGAATGCAAGCATCTCCTAATCTTTGCTTGCAGGTAAGAGCCTAGAATCCTAGCTGTATTTTTCAGTTGTATTGCTTATTTTTCCTTAAGCTCAGCTCAATGGCATTAGCATTTGAAGAGGGGGAAAAATGCAGCCTAATGCCATAGGCAATTTCAGGGAATTAAATATTTTCTTCTGCTCATTGCCTTGCAAAAAACCCACCCGAAACAACAACAAAAAAGAAACAACAACAGTTACAAGAAAGTAGCTGCACGATTGCCATAAAAAGGAGATTTAAGACTGTAGGCTTTTTCTTGTCACACGTGGATTTCACAGTAACCGGTGTTTAGTCTTCTGTGGTAGGTCCATTCAGGTGGCTGAGCTTCCGAAACCCGCACAGGGAACACAAATACGACACCAAAAAATTCTGCCAAATGCACAGGGCAGCCCCAACCTTACCTAAGGAGCCCTCCTCACCCCTCGCTACCCCTCTTTCTCACACTGATGCTTGGTATCATTCACCAGCATTTCCAGTATCAATTCAAACGAGGACAATGAAAGGCTGCAGCGCCCAGGGCTGTGGGCTGCTCCCAACCTCGGCTGATACCACACTGCGGGCAGTCCCGTATCAGCCCCGCAGGTCCCTGGCGCAGGCCCCGCAGCGCCTGCCGGGCCGAGCCCCAGCCAAAATGGCGTAGGGCAGGCAGCGCCCCGCGGGCCGCCGCCCTCACCCGGGCAAAATGGTCCCTGTCGCCCACGCAACTACCCACCCCAGCCTGCTCCGCGCCGCGGGACACCGCTTCCGGCGGGGAACCGGACCCGCCGCGCTGCCACCTCCCTCCCCGCGGAGTCATAGGGTACGCCGGGACCTGCAGTCCGCCTCTCTGTCCCCTCGACGCCGCCGCGGCTGCGGCCCCGGCTGCTGGCTTGCTCCTGGCTGTGCCCAACCCGCCCGCGATCCCGGCGTGCGAGCTGCAGCCGCTAGTTCCAGCCTGGAGTAGTACCTGAGCAGAGCCGCTGGCGAGCCCAAACAGCCAAGCCCGGGTGCCCCCAGCAAGCAGCTCCCTGGCACCGCAGCCCCTATGGCTAGCACAATACCCACCACGCTCGGCGCTCCGCAGGAAAAAAGACCGCGTCGGCGGCGCTCGCCGTCTTTATATGATCGCTGCGGGGTGGGAACGAGCATGGCCTCGCCCCTCTCTCGCGAGCCGAGGGGCGGGGACCTCTCGCGGGGCTGCGCCTTTCTCGTCGGGGGCGCGCGTCGGACTGGTGCCCGGGAGCCGGTGGCCGGGCGGCCCGTGCTGGCGCGTGTCCCGGACGCAGCGGCTGTGAGTGGAGCCGCCTGGTGGTGGGAGGCAGCTGCCGGCCGTGCTCTGGCTCCTCATGCCGGGGCCGTTCCCGCACTGTCTGCTGACCTGGCTACCCGCACAAGGACAGAGGGGAGCGCGTAGAAGGCGGTTGCCCTCCCTGGATGGGAATGGTGTGACCCGAGGGGAAGAACGAGCACTCGAGTCTGGGTTTTGATCCTGGTGCTCTTCATACATTCTGCGTTTCAGGGTTTTAGCATGAAACGCAGAGGTAGCAAGTGAAGGCAGGAGCCTGGCAAAATTCTCCTTCCCAAACGTTTTGGTTTTGGTAGCTTTTTTTTGGGTGGTGGTTGGTTTGTTTGGAGTAACTTTACTGCTCTTACTGTTCTCTAGGGCTCCAGCTGCTTTGGCATTGTCATGCATGAGTATTTCAATTTTCCTTCTCGAATTAGATGTTTCTGAAACCTTAACCATGCTCACACCCTTTCCCTCTGTGGAAGTAGCCCACAGTGCTTTATCGCTGTGGAGCATTTGCAAGCAACCAGGGCTTGGGGGGGGAAAAAAGAATAAAATCTGTTGCCCACGAAAAGAGAAAGCTTTCTGCAGTGTTTCACTCCGGATAGCCTCAGGATGGTTGTTGCACAGAGTACCTGAGTGGACCCCATCCAGTCCTAGCACAGGTTTAGCTGCTGGAAGGTGTACAGTTACATTGGTGCCCAATGACAGGACAAGGGGCAATGGGTGGAAGCTGACGCATAGGGAGTTCCATGGAAACAAGAGGAAAACAAATTTCACTTTGAGGGTGACAGAACACTGGAACAGGCTGCCCAGGGAGGTTGTGGAGTCTCCCTCTCTGGAGATATTCAAGACTCGCCTGGATGTGTTCCTGTGTAATCTGGTGTAGGTGATGCTGCTCTGGCAGAGGGGTTGGACTAGATGAGCTTTTAGGTCCCTTCCAGCCTCTGAAATTCTGTGATTCTGTGATCTCAAACAATGTCTTGGTCTCCACTGAATCAGCTGGGAAAGTGCTAGTGAAAAAAGTGGGAGTAGCTGTTTGGGCTATATTGGGGGATGCAAGGAGGACCACAGTCTAGATTTACATTTAAACTGATGTGAAACATCCTCAAGGCTCATAATGTTTATGGAGATCCTCACTAATTGGTAATAAATAGTTTAATTTTTTTTTTTTCAGTCTGCCTGTTTATTGGAAGGCTTAGTATATCACTCGATGTAGTGGAGGAAATCTGGAAAAACAAGGTAGGGTGACAAAAAGCTCCAAAATTGACAAGTTTTTAAGAATCCTACAAAAACTGATGCTCCATGTGATGGATGTTCAATGGAAGAGTCTAACTGTTGGGAGTGGATAAAGGTTATCTAGAAAATAGAGTTATAAAGTGCTAAAACATCTGGCAATTGTATTCCTAAAATTATTGAGATTAATGCTGGCAAGAAAACTAACTAGTTGACAGATTTAAAACGTGTTTACTTCTACAAACCATGGTGGGAGACGACACTTGTGATCTCTCTGCTTTTCTGCTTGCATGTCCCATTTCAACTGTCTGATATGTTTCTCTTGGCTGCAAGAAGGGCAACTCAAATAGCAGACTGCAAGCTTGTGACGGTTTTAGGCTGTGCCTTTGAGAAAGGGACAGTTACTGGAACACTCTGGCTGAGTGTTTTGGTGTCATAATGAAAACAAAGATATTCTAAATGAATTTCATTGGTAGATTGGTAGAATGCAACTTTAAATTTTAGCTTTAGTTCTGTTTGAATCTCAGTCAGTTCAGTCTGTCTCAGTCTCTCTGAGCAGCAGCTGTTTTCTGTCTGTGCTGGCGGGTGCTGACCTTCAACTAACCAGATAAGAAACTAATTCTTCCATAGGCTTTGAGCTAACAGAATTTCCTCCTTAATAAATTACCTTTTCTCTCTCTAACCCTTACTGGGAAAAAAAGGGGGAAAGGGGAGAAGGGGGATTGTGGGGTCCCTTCTCCAAGGAGGTTTTCTGTGTTACATTCTTTGCTGTATATTTTTGTCTATATTGTAAATACTGTATATTGTGTATATATTCATCTGCATCTCATCCTGCTTGTAAATATAGCTTATCCATTTATTGCTCCTCCGACTGAGTTAGCCGTGGTTTCTTTGGGGGGGGAGAATTGAACTTTCTCTCACCACCACAAAGCTGCAGCTGGACCCCTGCCTTTTCTGCTGTAGAGGCATGAGAAAAAAGTCCATATGCTGCTTTCTGAGTGCCTCCTACCTGTACTTGTTTGGGCTGCTGTTTCTGTGGGAGGCAGAGCACAAAGCAGTAAGCTTCAGGGTATAGTTGCTGGTGGTTCAAGCAGGCTCCTCAGCTGAGCTTGGGCACAGGCAAACAGTTTACATCAGTTATACAATAATAATACAATACAATAATAATACAATAATACAATACACCAGGTTGAAAGAGACCTTCAAGATCATCAAGTCCAACCCATCAACCAATCCAACCCACCTAAACAACTAAACCATGGCACCAAGCACCCCATCAAGTCTCCTCCTGAACACCTCCAATGAAGGTGACTCCACCACCTCCACGGGTAGCCCATTCCAATGGGCAATCACTCTCTCTGTATAGAACTTCTTCCTAACATCCAGCCTAAACCTGCCCTGGCGCAGCCTGAGACTGTGTCCTCTTGTTCTGGTACTGGCTGCCTGGGAGAAGAGACCAACCTCTGCCTGGCTACAACCTCTCTTCAGGTAGTTGTAGAGAGCAAGAAGGTCACCCCTCAGTCTCCTCTTCTCCAGGCTAAGCAACCCCAGCTCCCTCAGTCTTTCCTCATAGGGCTACCCACGTGACCTATTCAAAAGGCCCCAAACCTGGTGTTTGCCACATGCTGCTGAAACGTTAACCCAGCCTTCCTTAGTGACACAAGGGTTAGAGATAAGCAAAGTCATCACAGTGATTAATCACCACTCGATTAGGGCTAAAGGAAAAAGGCAGTTCCTTAACCATTCTTTTCCTTAATGCTAAGTAATTATGTCTTTTTCTACAGCACCATGCATTTATGTATGCTATTCTCACAAATAGAATTTATTTTCAGAGAAAAATGTAGAGAGGGTCATCATTTGAGCCCTGAGTACGTTACATGAAGCACAAATTAATGGTGTTTTGCTTTGCAATTAATAATAAGGCAGCTATAAATAATAAGGTGACTAAGGGCCTGTCCAGGGCTGCAGGGTACTGCTCTATATAGTGAGCTAGGCAGGAGAAACATGGGTGTGTACTTACTGCAGAGAGCCTTGCACCTTGCAGTGTTACTGTACACCAGATTTTGTAATTCAGCAGAAGAAACTCTTCATCTCTCTGTTAGATTGTGGAGCACAGGCTTACTAGAAGTGCCTGAATTGCACATGGTATGCAAACTTTTTATTTCTCAGCATCACCTAAGTCTGCTAGCTCTGGGCATGCTTGTGGGTCGAGTGAAGTACATCTTCACTGTGGGTAGACAGCAATCACCATTACAAGGCTGAAAAAAACATTAACCAAACCAAAATCCAGGCTGGATGAGGCTCTGGCCAGCCTGATCTAGTGCAGGGTGTTCCTGCCCATGGCAGGGGAGTTGGAACTAGATGATCCTTGTGGTCCCTTCCAACTCTGACTGATACTATGATGCTCTCTGAAAATGAAAATGTACACCACAGTTACAGATCACATTTAGCAATAAGGTTGCCTCTTAGCTGCCCTTATTTCCCCTCCTTGAGGCTTCCACATCTTGAATTCAGGTGTCTGCCCCTCAGACCCCACTCCACAGAGAGATGTGAACCATAAGCCTGGTTGCCATATAGTTATTTTGTAGATGAATCACTTCCGAATTTAGCTCACCACACTGCCGCACTTTCATGCACAGTGTAAACACTGGCAGAAGGGAGCACTGGTTTAGAAATAACAGAAATATATTGCATTGCCTCTTTTGAGGCCCACACAGATGTATGCCCTCCTGAAAGGCTGCTGATGTGGCTACCTCCAGGGCTTTTCAGCTCCAGCCTGAAGCTCTACAAGTTGTCTTGTTTTCAGTGATTTCAGTCTCTTGTTCTTTATTTCTATCTCCCCCGCCACCACTTCCCTTCTGTTCCTATTTTAAGTCTGGTTTCCTGGATTTTCTCCAATATCTTTGCAGTTTTGATGACTCACATCTCTTGGTTTGGTTTGGGGTTGTAACCAGTGCATCCTTTGGGATGCTGAGTTCCCCTCCCCTCTCACCTTCCCAGCAGGAAATCTATTGTGTGCAGTTTTAATTTCTTCCTTCTCAGAACAGATAGTACTCATTATAAAATCCTGAGCTGACTTTGCCATATTTCACATTAGAATAGAATAGAATATTCTATTATGCATCATAAAATGGCTAAGTTGGGAAACAATTTCATTTAGCTTATGATTTTGGCCCTGGTTTTAATGTTTTACAGAAACCAGAATTCTTAATTTTAAATTCTCAACCCTCTCTCCTTGAATTTTTAGTCACTTTAACGTCACAAAAAGATGAGTGTGCTTTTTTTGTGATAAATGAGATCATTAAAAAGTTAGACAGGTTGTACAGGGTCAGACCAGAGATCCACCAACCCACCCCCAATATCCTGCCTCCAACTGTAGCCAAAGCTAAAAGTCAGGAGAGGGGTGTAGGGATAGAACAAACACGTAGGGATTCTTCCCCAAATATTTCCCAGCCTCTGGGAACATAAAACTCAGAAACCTTCAAAAGGGTTGGTTTGGTTTGTCTTTTCTATTTGTATGTGAATGTAACAGGCCACGATGCCAATGGCCTTCTATCAACCAGTATTGCCAGGTCCCTCTCTGCCTGGCTGCTCTCCAGCCACTCTGACCCCAGCCTGTAGCACTGCATGGGGTTGTTGTGGCCAATATGCAGAACCCAGCACTTGGATGTGTTCAATCTCATGCCCTTGGACTCTGCCCATCTGCCCAGCCTGTCAAGATCCCACTGCAGAGCTCTCCCACCCTCTGACAGATCAACACCTGCCCCCAGCTTGGTGTCATCTGCAAATTTACTGATGATGGACTCAATGCCCTCATCCAGATCATCAATAAAGATGTTAAAGAGCATGGGGCCCAGCACTGATCCCTGGGGGACACCACTAGTGCCTGGCTGCCAGCTGGATGTGGCACCATTCACCACCACTCTCTGGCCTCGGCCCTCCAGCCAGTTCCTAACCCAGCACAGAGTGCTGAAAACCATTATACTAGAATGTGCTGCTGTGGGCTTCCTTTTGCCCTTTGTCTAGACTTCCGTGACTGACAATTTTGTGCCTTCAAGGTAACGTGCTCAGTTTGTCTTCATGCCTCTTGTGAGGATTTAACGTGCACAGATGGTTCTGTTAGTTTTGGTTTTTAACAAGCAGCTTCCTTTTTAGGTATCTCCCCTTTCTCAACTTGAGTACAGCTGTGGTGGACATTTGGAGTTTCTGCTGCAAAGATACAGTGTCTAAATGGATAGTGATTGCTTATGGTGACACTTCTGGTTTGTTGTCATTATCTAATTTATATGTAGCTAAATTATTGCTAAAGCATAAATAAACTTTATACAAGAAAAACAAAAAAAGAACCCAAACCCTCTGCACTTAGGTACTTAAAAGAAGGGAACTGCTTGAAAGACTGCAGCACAGAGCCACCTAAAAGATTGAGAGAGTGGAACATCTCCCTTATGTGGAAAGACTGAGGGAGCTGGGGCTCTTTAGGTTGGAGGAGACTAAGGGGTGACCTCATTCATGTTTATAAATATGTGAAGGGCAAGTATCAGGTGGACAGAGCCAGACTCTTCTCAGAGATGCCCAATGACAGGACATGAGGCAGTGGGTGCAGGCTGGAGTGTAGAAGGTTCCACATGAACAGAAGGAAAAACTTTTTCACTGTGAGGGTGACAAAACACTGTAACAGGCTGCCCAGGGAGGTTGTGGAGTCTCCTTCTCTGGAGACATCCAAAACCTGCCTGGATGCATTCCTGTGTGACCTACTCCAGGTGATCCTGCTCTGGCAAAGGGGGTTGGATTGGATGATCTTTCCACATCCTTTCCATCCCCTAACATTCTTTGATTCTGTGAATAATGTTGGTGTATTAAGACAGCCAGACTAATGAATATTAATAATTTAAAGTCAAATTAGCTATTTATTTCCCCCTTCTATTTACTAAGGTAACTCCTGCTCTCTAGGAGTAAATAATTGTAACTGTAAATAATTGTTTAACAGAAGTGTTCATTATCTTGAACTACAGCAGCATTTCAGTATGCCCAAAAATACCTGAGGGGAATTTCAGTCTGAGTCTTTGTTAGCGCTTGGGAATCTCATCTTTTCCTCAGCAATGAAATCTCTTCTATGTTACTCTACATAAACAGCATATTACTGA
This sequence comes from Picus viridis, assembly GCA_033816785.1. Classification (NCBI taxonomy): domain Eukaryota; kingdom Metazoa; phylum Chordata; class Aves; order Piciformes; family Picidae; genus Picus; species Picus viridis. The sequence continues at coordinate 44,310,549 of CM066578.1, read as the reverse complement.
AAGATGATGTACTTCATTTAATTGCTGTGTAGTTGCTGCTTACCTTACTGGCTTTTGCTCATGCTTAAGAGAAGAGATGAAAGCACTGAAGTGGGAGTACTGTTGCAGAAGAGCAACCTGCTATTTAATATTCTTCTCATAGTTGTAGGACTCAGCTGCTAATTAATACCACTTGCAGTCACTACATTCATTAGCACAGCATGGGAGGAAGAAAGGCTTTTCTGTCCTATTCATACAGCTCTGACAAATTGAGTATCAATCTCACTTTTAAATAGGAAATACATCTTCACATTCCTTAACAAGAGGCTGCCTCTGTTTCTTAGAGAAGACAAAGTTGCTAAGCTATTTAGTTTTTGTAACCAAAACTGTTCTTAATATTTCTCTTTCAGATACCTGCTTGCAATTAAAATATTCTATAATAGCACCTCTCCTGTGGAGACAGACTGAGGGAGTTGGGGATATTCAATCTGGAGAAGAGAAGGCTCTGAGGAAACCTTATTGTGGCCTTCCAGTATCTGAAGGGGGCCTACAGGAAAGCTGGCAAGAGATTTTTTAGGATGTTGGGTAGTGATATGACTAGGGGGAATGGAGCAAAACTAGATGTGGGAAGATTCAGATTGGATGTCAAGAAGAAATTCTTCACCAGGAGGGTGCTGAGACACTGGCACAGGTTGCCCAGAGAGGTGGTAGAAGCCCCATCCCTGGAAGTTTTTAAGGCCAGGCTGGATGGATGCTCTAAGCAACCTGATCTACTCTGAGGTGTCCCTGCCCGTGGCAGAGAGGTAGGAACTGGATGATCCTTGAGGTCCCTTCCAACCCTGACAATTCTGTGATTCTATGAACACCTGATACAGAATCGAGATAAAGCAACATATATTCAACTGTCTCTTTCTAAAACCAAGTACCATGTGCATTATTACAGCAAAGCTGAAGTTATAAAACTGTGTTCCAGTATTTGGAATTGAATCTGGGTATGGCAAGTAGAGGTCTCTGGGTAAGAAAAAGACACTCCCTTTGAAGTGGAGATTTCCTGGACACTTCTTTAGCTGCATGGAATGTTTCATCCGATAGAAGTAAGAAAATAAAATGTGCATACATATTTATCTTATAGTATGTAACATAGACAAGTAAAGAAATCTTTTTTTCTTTAGTAGTAAATATGTAGGAAAATCACAGAGTATCACAGAATATGTCTGGTTGGACAAGACCTTGACGATTTAGGTGGTGGAGTCACTGTCCCTGGAGGTGTTCAAGAGGGGATTTGACGTGTCACTTGGTGCCATGGTTTGGTAGTCATGAGGTGACAGATTGGACTTGATGATCTCTGAGGTCTTTTCCAACCTTATTGATTCTATGATCATCCAGTCCAAGCTTCGACCCAGCATGTAACTGCATGATCTACAGTCCTAATATATTAATTTTAACAGATTTAATTTTGCATCAAGGCTTCATTTTGGATGGAGCACCAGTCTGCCCTTTATGAAACTTGCATAGGTAAAGGTACTTCTCAAATCCTATATTGCAGAATTTTGTTTTCATGCTGTCTTGGCCCTGAAAATAACAAGCTTCCCAGAACAGGGTGATGTGTTCGGAGGTTGTGTGAGTGTATCTTGCTCTTAGCATCATTTTCTATAGGTGTGTTTTAACTACAACTAAGTGGAACTTACACACTGCTGCTGAAAGAGGTGACCGTTCTTCCTTCTAGCAAATCAGCCACCTGAACTGACTCACGCCGTGACAACCTAACCACTAGATTTAACAGAAGGGAAGTGGTGTAGCACACACCCTGGGCTGGGGAAGAGTTGATCAGGGTGGTGTTTTCCCACAGCAGCAAATACTTAGGTGCCTGTAAATATAATGTGAAACCTCCTCTTTGATGTCTCCAAAATGGTGTGCAGTGCCTATTTAACTATGCCTGAATGCTGCAAGTCATAGAATCAATAAGGTTGGAAAAGACCTCAGAGATCATCAATTCCAACCTGTCACCCAACACCTCCTGACTAACTAAGCCATGGCTTCAAGTGGCATGTCCAATCCCCTCTTGAGCACCTCCAGGGATGGTGATTCCACCAACTCCCTGGGCAATAGTTAGGCACCTATAAATATGATGTGAAACCTCATCTTTGATGTCTCCAAAATGGTGTGCAGTGCCTATTTCACTATGCCTGAATGCTGCAAATACTTAGGCACCTATAAATGTGATAAGAAACCTCATCTTTGATCTCTCCAAAATGGTGTGCAGTGCCTATTTAGCTGTGCCTGAATGCTGCCATTGAAATAAACAATATTTGATGTTTAAGAACTCTGTTCTACTGTTTACTGCTGTTTACACTTCTACTCTAAGGAAGAAATCATATCTTTCTAATACTCAGAGCAGTACAGATGGCTGGCCCTTTGTGGTGCTCTGCTGTAGGGTATGTAAGACTAGTTTGTCTGTTTTTTTGAATGTGTGTGTGGGTTGTATTTGTAAAGAACAAAAAGTGGAGGGCAGCATAGTTAATCCTATGAGCATAATAATGTTCATTAAAAAGCACAAGCCACCTATTTCAGTTGTGTAAATAGTTTGTAAACTTGAAGAGTAGGTAAACTAATTGCTGAGAGGAGGCTTCAGGGAGACCTTATAGCTACATTTCAGTTATCTTAGGGGAACCTACAGGAAGGCTGGGGAAGGACTGTTTAGAAGGGCTTGTACTGATAGGATGAGGGGCAATGGTTTGAAACTGGAGCAGGGTAGATTTAGGTTGGACATTAGGAGGAAGTTCTTTACAGTGGGAGCGGTAAAATACTGGAAAGGGTTGCCCAAGGATGTGGTTGAGGCCCTGACCCTGGAGATATTCAAGATTAGATTTGATGTGACCCTGAGCAGCCAGATCTGTTTGGAGATATCCTTGCTTACTGCAGAGGGGCTGGACAAAATGACCTTTGAAGGTCTCTTCCAACCCAATGCAATCTGTGAATCTGTGCCTTCCTAGGAAGAAACTCACAGTGTTGGAAATTCTTACATTGTACACAAGCACGCATTCCCTGTCCTGATACTCCTGACTGGAGCTGGTAGCTGAGCTTCTGATGGTGGTGGGGCTATGTCCTTTGTTTAATGAGGAAAGTACTCAGACAAGGTATCTCCTGCTAAGTGCTCTCTTGGATATTCCCCAAAACTCAGGGGAGCTCACCCAGGCTCTCTGAGTAATAGGGGGAAAGACCTGGGCATTTCAGAAGCTGCATGCTCTCTCTGCCTGGTCAACAGCAAACAGTAGAATAAGGCAAGGCCATCTCTTTCTCAGGCCCTCAGTTTTGCATATGCTGTGTAAGGAAAGTATGGGACAAGACTGCCACTCCTTGTCGACACTGGGAACAGGCTCTGCTTGGCTACACAACATGCAGTGAACAGGCAGAGAAGATGTACTTCTGTGTTTCCTGTGACAAAATGCAATTGCTCTGCCAGAGATAATGAGCATGCAGTGTGTCTATACACAGGGCCCCTTGCAGAGCTGAGAAACTGTGGTATGAAGCTTGAGCTGGGGACCTACTACAGACATGAGTGCTCTGGTGCTCCTTGATCTCCAATTGCTGCTAGTCTCAGTGTGCTCTCCCATCAACATTCTTTGCAATCCCCAAATGAAGCCCTCCTGGGAACCAGGAATGGATGACCAGGAGATGCACTTAGAATAGAATAGAATAGAATAGAATAGAATAATAGAATAGAATAGAATAGAATAGAATAGAATAGAATAGAATAGAATAGAACTATGCAACCAAGCACCCTATCAAGTCTCCTCCTAAACACCTCCAATGATGGTGACTCCACCACCTCCCCAGGCAGCCCATTCCAATGGGCAGTCACTCTCTCTTGATGAGATTGATGACTTCTTTCAATGAACTGGGGGATTTTGGATCACATCTGGCCAGTGATGAGATCTGAGAAGAGCAGAAGAGCACGGAAGAGCAGTTGACCCTCAACCTCATCTGGATCAGCTGCTGGGTGAAAGCCTGTGGTACTGTACAAGACCGAAAAAAGTTTGGCTACTACATGGTCTTGGGAGAGGCAAGCAGCCCACTGCTCATGGGCAGCCTGCTGGTTTGTGTGGGGGGAGGTCAGGATGCCAAGTGGAGAGTGGGGGGCAGGGGGGCAATCTCTTTTTGCTGGTGTGCAATAATAAGACAAGGAACAAGGGGTACACACTTGAACACAGAAGATTACATGTCAACATGAGGAGAAACCTCTTTACAGTGAGGGTGACAGAGCCCTGGAGCAGGCTGCTCAGAAAGATTGTGGAGTCTCCTTCTCTGGAGACTTTCAAAGCCCACCTGGATGCATGCCTGTGCTGACTACCCTGAGTGATCCTGCTTTGGCAGGGGGCGTTGGACTCAGTGATCTCTGGAGGTCCCTTCCAACCTCTAATACTCTGTGATTCAAGTTACCACAAACCATGTTAGATCTGCAATAACCTGTTCTTTACAGCTGCATTTCTGCAACAGAGCAGGACTCACCTCACAGACCATGGGAGAGAACAGCATGCAGAAAGCCAGCCTGTGGTTCTTGCCTGTGCTCCTCTACACCCTGCATAGGTCGGGGCCTTGAGCCTGCGCTTAGGATGAGATTTCTGAAGGCTGCAGCAGAATGCTGGTGATCAGCAATGCTCTGTAGGATGCTGCGTGACAAGACAAGAGGTTGGAACCTTGACTGAACTCATAAGCAAGCTGTTTTACAATACTGATCAGAAATGTACCCCTGACCCACAGCCAGTCTGGGAGACTAGTGCTTGATAAAGGAGCAGATTTCCCCACTTCATGATTTCCAAGGGGATGACCAGGGAGATCAGTCTTCTGTAAACACAAGAGGGCACTCCCACCTCACTTCTAAATGGCTTGCAGCACTTGTCAAAGGAAATTCTAACTGGAACATCACAGAAAATCTCCCTCTCTGGAGACTTTCAATACCCATCTGGATGCATTCCTGTGCAACCTGAGATAGATTCTATGGTCTGCTCTGGCTAGGGGTGTTGGACTTGATGATCTCCTGAGGTTCCTTCCAACCCCTAACATCCTGTGACCCTGTGAATTTCACCTAGTCCTTTGTACATACTTTGGTAGCATGAAATCACTATACATTTGTAAGCAATTACAGACCATGCATTCATAGGCTATATTTATGACAAGTGATCTTGGTCTGCCACTTTCTTCAAAACAGTGTGTATGAAGAAAATAATTGTATTTAATCCTTGATCTCAGTGAAGCAAGAACAAAAACCCCATGTCCTTGTAATCAGAATTGCACTGAAACTAGGGGACTACAGACTATTTGTGGGGATTGGCCAAGAAGGCAAATGGTGTTCTGGCCCGCATCAAGAATAGAGTGGCCAGCAGGAGCAGGGAAGACATTATGGCCCTGCACTCAGCACTGGTTAGGCCACACCTTGAGTACTGTGTCCAGTTCTGGGCCCCTCAGTTTAAGAAAGGCATTGAGACTCTTGAACGTGTCCAGAGAAGGGCAATGAGGCTGGGAGGAGGTCTCACGCACAAGCCCTGCGAGGAGAGGCTGAGGGAGCTGGGGTTGCTTAGCCTGGAGAAGAGGAGGCTCAGGGAGACCGTCTTGCTCTCTACAACTACCTGCAGGGAGTTTATAGACAGGTGGAAGTTGGTCTCTTCTCCCAGGCAACCAGCACCAAAACATGAGGACACAGTCTCAAGCTGCACCAGGGGAAGTTTAGGCTGGAGGTGAGGAGAAAGTTCTTCACAGAGAGAGTTGTTGGCCATTGGAATGTGCTGCCCAGGGAGGTGGTGGAGTCACCATCCCTGGAGGTGTTCAAGAGGGGATTGGACATGGCACTTGGTGCCATGGTCTAGTAGTCATGAGGTGTTGGGTGACAGGTTGGACTTGATGATCTTTGAGGTCTTTTCCAACCTTGTTGATTCTATGATTCTATTTCAGGTGTATTATCTCATGAAAACAGAGACTACTTCTTTCATCTCCAGTAGCAAATTCACTAGGAGGAACTACAGGAAAGGAGAATGAGATTTAAAGTTGTTCTGCTTACCAACATTCCCATGTTTTGAAGCAGAATGTCAGTGATCCATTCACATAATTTTCCCTTTCCTTTGTGAGACAATGGGACAGGTTGCCCAGAGAGGTGGTAGAAGCCTCATCCCTGGAGGTTTTTCAGGCCAGGCTGGATGTGGCTCTGAGCAACCTGATCTAGTGTGAGGTATCTTTGTCGGGTTGCAACTAGATGATCCTTGAGGTCCCTTCCAACCCTAACAATTCTGTGGTTCTATGATTATGGTTAGGCTTCAGGTTTAGGTGCATTGAAACAGTACAGGAAGCAACTGCCAATGAGGAAGTTTGTGAGATGCAGAGAAGCAAGAATGTTTGCTTAAATCATATGTGCAAGTAGAACAAAAAGAGGTGGATAGTAGCTTAGAAAGGTCCTGAAGCTAGAACCTGAGAGGGATCCTGAATCTCATTTGTGGTTAAAAACATGAGTCAAATTCAATTCCAGACTCTTCCGTGGCTGCCTGCCCAGAGAAACCTACCATGGTTGCTGACAGAGAAGCTTCCCTCAATTAAAATGGAAACCATCCAGCAGGCAAAAAAGCCTGAGGATGGATTGTTTTGAAACAATATACAAATAATGCAGAGTATTAGTGTACTTGGCTCTCTGTACAGAAATTCAAGGAGGAAAATCATCAAGAAGAATGAAATGGAAGATTATGAAGCAATGACTGTAGACAAAGCCTGCAACAATAATTCTCATTAATGGAATGAAAACCTGATTGATGCTATTTGTGCAGTATGAGAACGAGACAGAAAGAGAAGACATATAAGTGCTCCAGTTTACAAATACATTAACTCCAGCATCTACTGACATCAGAATTCCTTCAAGTGACTCTACTAGCCCTGGTTGCCAAAGCAGCAGCGTTTCAGAAACAAAAATATGAAGGTGTTTGCATTGCTGTCAGGTATTGCTGCAATGACTACAAACCCATGCCTTGTCTCACAGTCTCTTTGTGAAGCCACAGCTCAAGTATGAGGCTACAGCTGAGAAGAGTTTGGTCTTGATGTTAAAGACACACAATTTTGAGGTCACTGTACCATTATTCTACAGAGACCTCAAGTTGTTTAATGGGATATTTAAGCATTAGTATTAGAGTCACAGAATCTTAGAATTGTCAGGGTTGGAAGGGACCTCAAGGAATAGAATAGAATAGAATAGAATAGAATAGAATAGAATAGAATAGAATAGAATAGAATAGAATAGAATAGAATAGAATATCCACATTGGAAAAGACCTTTGAGATCATCGAGTCCAACCCATCATCCAACGCTATCTAATCAACTAAACCGCTAAGCACCCCATCCAGTCTCTTCCTAAACACCTCCAGTGATGGTGACTCCACCACCTCCCTGGGCAGCCCATTCCAATGGCCAGTCACTCTTTCTATGAAGAACTTCTTCCTAACATCCAGCCTAAACCTCCCCTGGTGCAGCTTGAGACTATGTCCTCTTCTTCTGGTGCTGGTTGCCTGGGAGAAGAGACCAACCCCCACCAACACCTAGTTCCAGCCCCCTGCCATGGACAGGGACACATTCCATTTAGATCAGGTTGCTCAGAGCCACATCCAGCCTGGCTTAAAAACCTCCAGAGATGGGGCTTCCACCACCTCCCTGGGCAACCTGTTCCGGTGTCTCACCACCCTCATGATGAAGAACTTTTTCCTAATGTCTAATCTAAATCTCCCCTCCTCTAGCTTGGATCCATGCCCCCTAGTCCTGTCACTACCCAACACCCTAAAAAGTCCCTCACCAGCTTTTCTGTAGGCCCCTTTCAGATACTGGAAGGGCAAAATAAGGTCGTCTTGTAACCATCTCTTCTCCAAACTAAACAACCCCAACTCTCTGTCTCCATAGGAGAGCAGCTCCAGCCCTCTATTCATCCTCGTGGCCCTTCTCTGGACACTTTCCAGCCCTCCAGATCTGTCTTATAATAGGGGCTCCAGAACTGGACACAGTACTTCAGGTGGGGTCTCACAAGGGAGGTGTGGAGGGGAGAATTGCCTCTGTTGACCTGCTGGCCACACTTCTCTTGATGTAGCCCAGGATACAGTTGGCTTTCTGGGCTGCATGTGCAGACTGGCAGCTAATACTGATCTTATCCACCAGCACCCCCAGGTCCTTTACTTAAGGCTGCTCTCAAGCCAGTCACTGCTTCTAATATAAATAGGTGTGATCCTCATACCTCCAGCATCCTCATACAGTGCTTTGGAAGTAAGGAAACCAAGAAACCCAGCAAATCATCACTACAGTTCAGGTGAATATATCAGGCTATTGAGCCAGTAATAACAGCTCCATTATTAATTAGTCAGCAGAGTTATTAATTAGCGTGCCTAGACGTGACACAATTCTTAAACTGAGTGGATAATTTCTTCTTTGGCAAAACAGTGGTAACTGGGGCACTATGGGATGGAAAGAGGTGAGTCATCTGAGGGCAGAAACAGTCACAGCTCTGCGTGCATTTTGCCATTTCATCTGAACATTTTTAATGACTTTCCATGTACCTGAATCAGGCCAGAAAACCTATGGTTTCAAATCCCAAATGCCAGAGAACTAAGTTGTGGAGTGTTCAAATTGCCCCTCCACCTCTTTCAGATCTCTAGGCAACCTGTGACAGAACAAGAGGACACAGTCTCAAGCTGTGCCAGGGGAGGTTTAAGCTGGGTGTCAGGAAGAGATTCTTCACAGAAAGAGAGATTGGCCATTGGAACGTGCTGCCCAGGGAGGTGGTGGAGTCACCATCACTGGAGGTGTTTAAAAAGAGACTGGATGAGGCACTCGGTGCCATGGTTTAGTTGATTAGATGGTGCTGGATGATAGGTTGGACTTGATGATCTCAAAGGTCTTTTCCAACCTGGTCTATTCTATTCTATTCTATTCTATTCTATTCTATTCTATTCTATTCTATTCTATTCTATTCTATTCTATTCTATTCTATTCTATTCCATTCCATTCCATTCCATTTCATTCCATTCCATTCTCTTCGGCACTGTGGAGTCCCATAAGGAGTTCAAATGCTCAGCAAAGCTGCGTTTGTTCTCAGCCAATATGTAGGCAACGAGGCTGAACCCACTGTGTGACCTGGTAGAGCTGATTTCTTTCCTGAGTACTGATTAGGAGACCAGAAAACTGCCCTTCACAGCTGCTTTGAAATTCAGACATAGAATCATTCAATAAGGTTGGAAAACACCTGAGAGATCATCAAGCCCAACCTGTCACCCAAGACCTCATGACTACTAAACCATGGCACCAAGTGCCATGATTTGAAGAATTCAGATAGTTATGTTTTTAAAGGTAAAATTGCAAGGATCTGCAACAGTTCTCACATCTGTCATAAGTTCAGCTGGGATTAATCTCAGTGAAACTGTCCTGATTAACATAGAGTGAGAATCTGAACCTCTGTCATTCTGCCTCTCAGGAATGGAGTCTGTGGATAGAATCACAAAATCATAGAATTGTCAGGGTTGGAAAGGATCTCAGGGATCATCTAGTTCCAACCCCCCCCCCCCCCCCCGCCATGGCCAGAGACTCCTCACACTAAATCTGGAGGCACTCTGGCTTGCCCTAAAAGGTTCTTCATAGCTCCAGATGGGTGTTGATCCCATCATGATCATTCTGTAAATGATGGGACTAGCTGGGTGAGATCACAGGCATGATGCAAGTGAGTTACTCCAAGAACAGAAGTTAAATGCTGGTGACTTGATCTGCTCACAACAGAAGAAAGATGGTAGAATGTTTTATCCCTGAGGAAAGGGAGAAAAACAAGGATTTGGGACATATGGATCTAGGAATGAGAGCATTATCCTTGCATCACAGGATTGCTATTCTTGAGCAGTAGACCATAAGCTTTGTACTGAATCTGCAAAGTAGGGGCGCTGCAGATTGTCAGGCTTGTTCTGCCTGGGCTTGACATGTCTGCATCTTTGTTTTACTTGGTCTAGCTGTGACAGCTGTTTCTCTGGTTGACCACCTGTCTGTGGTTAATTTGTTTTGCTTTTGTTTATCTTTGTGGGGGACAAACATGGCTCTGTATAGATATTGTAAAAGGCAGTTATTCTAGATGTAGACTAAGTTACTTATAGCTCTAGCAGAGTGATGTAGTGCAGAGAAGAAACAGCCCTAGAATGGTAGCAGGGGCTTTGAGAAGTGGAAAAAAGAGATCACAGAATCACAGAGCATTAGGGGTTGGAAGTGACCTCAAAAGATCATCCAGTCCAACCCCTCTGCCAGAGAAGGATCACACAGGAATGCATCCAGGCAGATTTTGAATATCTCCAGAGAGGGAGACTCCACAACCCCCCTGGCAGCCTGTTCCAGTGTTCTGTCACCCTCACAGGGAAAAAAGTTTTCCTCATATTTCCATGGAACTTCTATGCCTCAACTTCCATCCATTGTCCCTTGTCCTGTCAATGGGCATCACCAAGAGGCTGTCCTGTGAGGACAGACTGAAGGAGTTGGGGCTGTTCAGTCTGGAGAAAAGAAGGCTCTGAGGTGGCCTTATTGTGGCCTTCCAGTATCTGAAGGGAGCCCACAAGAATGCTGGGGAGGGCCTTTTTAAGGTGTCAGGGAGTGATAGGACTAGGGGGAATGGAATGAAGCTGGAGGTGGGGAGATTCAGACTGGACATGAGGAAGACGTTCTTCACCATGAGAGTGGTGAAGCCCTGGAATGGGTTGAGGCTCCATCCCTGGAAGTATTTAAGACCAGGCTGGATGAGGCTCTGGCCAGCCTGATCTCATGTGAGGTGTCCCTGCCCATGGTAGGGGGCTTGGAACTAGATGATCCTTGTGGTCCCTTCCAACCCTGACTAATTCTATGATTCTAAGAGCCAGGCTCCATCCTCTCAGCACTCACCCTTTATATCTTTATGAACATGAATGGTGTCCCATGCTTGCATGCTACTATCAAATACATCTCTTATAGAAATGAAAACTCCATTTAGAGCCTTTCAACATTTAACTATAAATCCATCTGGCCTTATTCATGAAGTCTACATCTTCTTCTATAAATATGCTTTCTGTCATTTCACCTGATACAACATGGAGGAATGAATGCGTGGGATGATAAGAGATAGGGCATCAGCCTGGCACTTGAGACCTCACAGCTATAAACAGTTCTCCAACAGGCAGATAAAGAAGAGCAGACCTGGACATAAACTGATTGCAGAGGTAACAAAGGCAATAAATAAACAGACAATTAGAACAGGGGTGTCTGAGGTCCAGGGACCCTCTCAGTACTGTGGACATCATCACTACATAGTTGCCCAGAAAATGAGAGGACGATTGCACACCCCAGCTCCATGGACCTCCAGTTGTACATGGGGAGTAGAATAGAATAGAATAAACCAGGTTGGAAGAGATCTTCAAGATCATCGAGTCCAACCCATCATCCAACACCATCTAATCAACTCAACCATAGCACCAAGCACCCCATCAAGTCTCCTCCTAAACACCTCCAATGATGTCAACTCCTCCACCTCCCCAGGCAGCCCATTCCAATGGCCAATCACTCTCTCTATGAACTTCTTCCTAACATCCAGCCTAAACCTCCCCTGGTGCAGCTTGAGACTGTGTTCCTCTTGTTCTGGTACTGGTTGCCTGGGAGAAGAGACCAACCCCCACCTGGCTACAACCCCCTTCAGGTAGTTGTAGACAGCAATAAGGTCTCCCCAAGCCTCCTCTTCTCCAGGCTTCAGTAGACCTCTGTGAGGGGGCAACCCACTGTTATCTGGAATTGGCAGTTATCAGTCTCACAGGAAAAATCTCAGTATCTCAAGGTCATTTCACACTTTACTGTGAAGATATACAAAGATACTACTGCATATTACCAGTACCATCAGCATAGCACAGTAACATGTCACAAAGTATTTACATTCCTGCCACCAAGAGAACACAGTGGGTGTAATTCAAAGAGGAGAAGAATGAACTTAGTAATTGTCACTGTGTAAGCTAGGTGTATGCATAGGTTTACAAGCTATCACGTTTGAGTTTCTTAGGCAGTTCTATAGATCACTTACAAAATGCTTGGGTGTTTAGGAAGAAACTGGATGGGGCACTTGGTGCCATGGTTTAGTTAATTAGATGGTGTTGGATGATGGGTTGGACTTGGTGATCTTGAAAGTCTCTTCCAACCTGGTCTGGTCTGTTCTATTCTAGTCTAGTCTAGTCTAGTCTATCAGTCCTTCAACATCTGTTCCAGAGACTTTTCTGTAAATGAGTATACAATACACCAGGTTGGAAGAGACCTTCAAGATCATCGTGTCCAACATATCAACCAATCCAACCCACTTAAACAACTAGACCATGGCACCAAGCACCCCATCAAGTCTCCTCCTGAACACCTCCAATGATGGTGACTCCACCACCTCCACAGGCAGCCCATTCCAATGGGCAATCACTCTCTCTGTATAGAACTTCTTCCTAACATCCAGCCTAAACCTCCCCTGGTGCAGCTTGAAACTGTGTCCTCCTGTTCTGGTACTGGCTGCCTGGAAGAAGAGACCAAACCCCACCTGTCTACAAACTCCCTTCAGGTAGTTGTAGAGAGCAATAAGATCAGCCCTGAGTCTCCTCTTCTCCAGGCTAAGCAACCCCAGCTCCCTCAGCCTCTCCTCATAGGGCTTGTGTTCCAAACCCCTCACCAACTTCACTGCCCTTCTCTGGACACGTTCCAGCAAGTCAACATCCTTCCTAAACTGAGGGGCCCAAAACTGGATTTCCTGTTACTGCTCTTTGTGATTTCTCTAGGTGAAGGGGAAAGATAATGAAATGTGGCTTATCTCTGACATCAAAGGAGATTTACTCTGCTGATCTAGAAATGCCCATGGCTGGTTGGTTAGTCTGTGTGATTTACAGCAGCCCTGCTCTGCTGCAGTTAACAAACAAGTGTTGTCCCTTTCAAGACACATTCTCTCACGCTGTTGATGAGTAGTCTGTGCTGATTCTTCCCTGGATCTGGCCATCATCCAGGGGAAAGGAAAAAAAAAAAAAAAGGAATGGTATGTACCACAAATGTCAGATCTTGATTGATCTCATGTGTTTACATTTCATATTGCTCTAAGGGTTTCCCCTCGCTGTAGTAGTATTAGCCTTAAAAGGATGGCAGGATTAATTTGGATGGGTAATTTTCTTTTCACAGATACACTATTGTCATGCCTGGTTATTGCAGTGATCTGTCTTTGTTTCAAGGAACCAGCCAAACTTCACTCTGGTGCTTGGCTCAGGGCAAGGAAGGATCCATGCTATTGTACTTCAGAGAGTTCCTTGTGGGGAAATTTGGAGGATGAGACGCATCTGTGCATGGGATACTCCATGGCTCAGGAATCAAAGCCCCTGGATGAGAGCAATGCAGCTCTTCAGTGCTTTGAGCAGCTGCTTTTCTCACTGTGCATTAGTCCTGCAGCTTTCTGGTGGCTACAGGCAGTCTAATTGCAAGGGCAACAAAGTCGGTGAGGGGTTTGGAACACAAGCCCTATGAGGAAAGGCTGAGGGAGCTGGGGTTGCTTAGCCTGGAGAAGAGGAGACTGAGGAGTGACCTTATTGCTCTCTACAACTACCTGAAGGGAGGTTGTAGCCAGGCAGAGGTTGGTCTCTTCTCCCAGGCAGCCAGTACCAGAACAAGAGGACACAGTCTCAGGCTGTGCCAGGGGAGGTTTAGGCTGGATGTTAGGAAGAAGTTCTATACAGAGAGAGTGATTGCCCATTGGAATCGGCTGCCCGTGGAGGTGGTGGAGTCACCATCATTGGAGGTGTTCAGGAGGAGACTTGATGGGGTGCTTGGTGCCATGGTTTAGTTGTTTAGGTGGGTTGGATTGGTTGATGGGTTGGACGCGATGATCTTTCAACCTGGTGTATTGTATTGTATGTTATTTTTCCTGCTATCTTGGTTCATACTCTCATAATTTCTCTTGTGTTGGCACTAGCAGGTTCAGGCATGCTTCAAATAAGTCTTCTCTTCAGTTCATAGTCAGACTTCTGATCAGCAAGTAAACCTAGGTCACTCTCCAAGGTGAAGGTGACTGAAACTTGGGGAGTGACCTAGGTTTGCTTGCTGAACCTTAGTTGGTAGAAGTGCATGGGTGGCACATGGGACCCATTCTGCAGCACTGCACTCTCTCACCACCTTGCCATGGTCATGGGGATGCTCCAGCAGACGCACATGCCACTTATATCTGCATTTTCAAGGCTGACATAAAATTAAAGGAGGTGGAAACACAGGATAATATTTTTCATCACAGCCAGTGGAACAACTGAAGTGTAATTTTCTGCAAATAGAGTAGAATTAACCAGGTTGGATAAGACCTTCAAGATCCTCAAGTGCAACCTGTCACCCAACACCATCTAATCAACTAAACCATGGCACCAAGTGCCTCATCCAGTCTCCTCTTAAACACCTCCAGTGATGGTGATGCCACCACCTCCCTGGACAGCCCATTCCAATGGCCAATCACTCTTTCTGTGAAGAACCTCTTCCTAACATCCAGCCTAAACCTCCCCTGGTGCAGCTTGAGACTGTGTCCTCTTGTTCTGGTGCTGGTTGCCTGGGAGAAGAGACCAATCCCCATCTGGCTGCAACATCCCTTCAGGTAGTTGAAAGAGCAATAAGGTCTCCCCTGAGTCTTCTCTTCTCTGGGCTAAGCAACCCCAGCTCCCTCAGCCTCTCCTCATAGGGCTTGTGCTCCAAACCCCTCCCCAGCTTTGTTGCTCTTCTCTGGACACATTCCAACAACTCAACATCTTTCCTAAACTGAGGGGCCCAGAACTGGACACAGTACTGAATATGTTTTCAGTAGGGATGAATTTTCCTCCAGGTACCTGGCCATTTCAATTATCTTCTTTATTCCTTCTATATCCATTCACTCAAATTCTTGCTCCTTTGTGTTGTCTCTTCACTCAAGTGTTGTTATAGAGACTGAGATTCTTTGATCTACTACTTAGTGCCATGGTTTAGTTGATTAGATGGTATTGGGTGATAGGTTGGGCTTGATGATCTCGAAGGTCTTTTCCAACCTGGGTAATTCTGTACTCTGTATTCTCTCTTTTTTGATTGTATTTTGATGAAAGCAGATGGACCCTATCACAACAGATAACACACATTTTACTCTTAGGATGCATTTAATGCTACTCATTTCGTTTTGACATAGGTAGGCAGGACGAGTAAGGGTGAAAGCATCCAGGTAAGGAGTATAGTCATCATCTCAAAGACAATTCTGCATCAAATGGGAAACTGAAAGCAAACAGATCAAATTCCTGTTGCAAGAGCAAAGAGCTCCAACAGCTAATGAGATGGTTTTGGTTTTTATTTTTTTCTAGGACATTCTTTTTGTAAAATCCACATATCAATTAAGCATAGTAAGAGAACACATGAAAGCTTTCAGATGTCATCTTGGCATTGAACGGATGTGAAACAACAGAAAGAGCCGACTCGGGTCAGTAGCAATCCATTTCTCATCAAAGGCTCATCCTGCTGTCCTTAATGCTAATTGCAAGTGAAGAGTCTGAAAAAAGAGAACCCCACCTTTGATCAATAATAATTTGCCTCCTCATCATGAAACCACAACATCATATTGGTTTTGGAATAAATGATTGTTTTTTTATGCCCTTGAAGCAAAAAGGAACAGGGAGTGATTGGATGGTGAGGGTTCCTTCCTGACTTATCGAAAGAACAACATGAGCCTGCAGTGTGCCCAGGCAGCCAAGAGGGCCAATGGCATCCTGGCCTGCATCAGGAACAGTGTGGCCAGCAGGAGCAGGGAGGTCATTCTCACCCTGTACACTGCATTGGTTAGGCCACACCTTGAGTCCTGTGTCCAGTTCTGGGTGCCTCAGTTTAGGAAGGATGTTGACTTGCTGGAATGGGTCCAGAGAAGGGCAACGAAGTTGGTGAGGGGTTTGGAACACAAGCCCTGTGAGGAGAGGCTGAGGGAGCTGGGGTTGCTTAGCCTGGAGAAGAGGAGACTCAGGGCTGATCTTATTGCTCTCTACAACTACCTGAAGGGAGTTTGTAGACAGGTGGAGGTTGGTCTCTTCTCCCAGGCAGCCAGCACCAGAACAAGAGGACACAGTCTCAGGCTGCACCAGGGGAGGTTTAGGCTGGATGTTAGGAAGAAGTTCTATACAGAGAGAATGATTGGCCATTGGAATGGGTTGCCTGTGGAGGTGGTGGAGTCACCATCATTGGAGGTGTTCAGGAGGAGACTTGATGGGGTGCTTGGTGCCATGGTCTAGTTGATTAGGTGGGTTGGATTAGTTGATAGGTTGGACACGATGATCTCGAAGGTCTCTTCCAACCTGGTTTATTCTATGTTGCATATATTCTATTCTATGGTACATGGCACTACTGTGGTATTATTGCTGCTTAAAAAAAACCCCTATGTTAAAACTGGCTTCCATCTCTTCACTCAGTTGTGCCTGTGCTGTCTCCTCTAGGGGGCAATTTAACACAAGCTATCTGCTTAGGAGCAGCGCAGGTCCCTTGATAACGGAGGTTGAAGAATTTATTTCCACTTAAGAAGACTGAACAACCTAAAATTGCTTTGTGTGGCTGCCTGTCTTTAGGTATTTTGCGAGGGGCTTCTTAGACTGTTAAAGCACAGAAGGGTCTCTCTGCTCTCAGGGACACATCAACCTTATCCAGTCCTGTCAAAAGTCAAACAAAGCTTTCTCAGTTTCCCCCTTTTCCAGAACTGAATCCCTTCAGCACAAGCTGAAGATGTCATCTGGCTTTTTAAATACATTGGTTGTTTTTCCCTTCTTCTCCCTGAAAGATAAAAGAAATGCATTACTATGAACATCTTTCCCACTGATGTTTGCTTGAGTACCCTCAAGAGCATCTTTAAAGCATGCCTGGGCCTCTGGGCAGGCACTCAGGATGCTCAGGGACCTTTCCCCTTGCGTAGGCTGCCACCTGCCTGCCCTTGGGAAGCCCTGCCATCTCTGTGCCTCAGTTTCCATGAGCAAAAGGAGGAAAACAAGCAGCTACATCTGATTAAGATGATGTTTTGTGGGCCTCACTAGCTTTCCTATAAGAGGAGTTCTGTAGAGACCACTGCCATGGGCCCTACAGCAGCAGGAGATACCAGTCCTCTTAATGGAAGAGGACTCTTAATCCATAAATATCAGACAAGTTAATGACCCTACTCTCAGAAACAATTTACAGAAGAAGGATTAATATCCTTTTTGTGTCACTGTGTTAACTGGGTTCAGCCTTATTAATTTTTCCCCCTCATCTTTTTAACCATGAGTGGGTTGTATTTCCATGCTTCTCCAGCCTCAAGTTCCTTGTGTGTTTGAATGAATCAAATCATCAGATAAATTATGTAAAAATAATGCAAGCAAATAAACTCATAAGAAGTTGCTTAATAACCAGAGCTTGGTTTTTGGAGACTGTTCTTAAAAGGAAAAGATTACAAGATCACAAGATGCCAGGGGTATGAAGGGACCCAAAGAGATCATCGAGTCCAAACCCCCTGCCAGAGCAGGACCATACAATCTAGCACAGATCACAGAGGAATGCATCCAGATGGGCCCTGAAGGTCTCCAGAGAAGGAGACTCCACAACCTCTCTGGGCAGCCTGTTCCAGTGCTCTGTGACCCTTACAGTAAAAAAGTTCCCCCTTGTGTTGAGGCGGAACCTCCTGTGCTGCAGCTTACATCCTATGCTCCTTGTCCTGTCACAGAGAGCAAGTGAGCAGAGCCTGTCCCCTCCCTCCTGACACCCAGCCCTCAGATATTTATAGATGTTTATTAAATCCCCTCTAAGTCTTCCCTTTTCCAGACTAAAAAGCCCCATGTCCCTCAGCCTCTCCTCATAAGGCAGTGTTCCAGTCCCTCAATCATTCTGGTAGTCCTCTGTTGGACCCTGTCCAGCAGATCTCTGTCCCTCTTGAACTGGGGAGCCCAAAACTGGATGCAGTACTGAATGAGTAGCATTCATTAGTGGATACTCTGACTAGTGGTGCAGGTAATAGTTTGGAAACTTCAGCACAGCATGCTTCAGAAGACAGCTGAATGTACCATCCTTCCCCATGAAATGCCACGTAGGAGTTTGCAAAGGTCACATTAAAGGCTTGTTTGTTCTGTAACTCCAATCACAAAGCAATGTGGGAAAACTAACGTGGGAGAGACCCTGTGCTCTCAGCAGGGAGAGTCAGAAAGATCCCTGAAAGCAATCAGCCTCCAGTGAGCAATCACTGAAGTAGTCTGAAGTGTGTTTTGTCTCAGGTAGTAGAAGCTGCAGAAATGTGCAGCCCCTAATGTTGCCAAACAGATTTGGAAAATGTCTTGAAACAAACTGACTCTTGCTATGAAACAACAGACACGAGGCTGTAGAGCATTTAATTCCCTGGGTTGTGCATTTGAACCTCATATTTCATTTCTATTTTCTGTCACTTAAAATGATGAATACATCATTGGCATTAGTGAAAGAAGAAAAAAGTAGGGTCAAATATTAATAAAATCATAGAATCAGTAAGGTTGGAAAAGACCTCAAAGATCATCAAGTCCAACCTGTCATCCAACTCCTCATGACTAACTAAACCATGGCTTCAAGTGCCACATCCAATCCCCTCTTGAACACCTCCAGTGACAGTGACTCCACCACCTCCCTGGGCAGCACATTCCAATGGCTAACAACTCTCTCTGTGAAGAACTTTTCCCTCACCTTGAGCCTAAACTTCCCCTGGTGCAGCTTGAGACTGTGTCCTCTTGTTCTGAGGTCTTGGGTGACAGGTTGGACTTGATGATCTTTGAGCTCTTTTCCAACCTTATTGATTCTATGATTCTATGGCTTCTTTTGTTTCTGTCCCAAACTGAGCTGGTCTGGTGATTTTGTTTTGCAGGATGGTTTCTCCAAATTAGGTGGGGGGGTGGCTTCAATCCACCACACCACCTCAGGTATTCCTTTGGTGTTCTGGGAAAAGATGCCAGTTTTCAATATTCTGTCAAGTGTGCTGTCACTTTCAAATATTCAATTACTCAGTCATTGCCTGATACAAATAGCACCTGCAGCTTGGTGCCTCTGAAATGTGAATGCAGAACCTGCAAATTGATGGAAGATGAAAAGAATTTGTGTTATGAGAAAGTGGGGATGCAAGAGCAAATATCCTCCAAGCAATACTCAGTGGATTATATAGCTTGTCATCTTCCTTGAATCGAATGCCTACCACCTGGATGTGCCTTTCATTTTCTGGGTTCTCCAAAGAAAGAGCTGGTTAAAAAATTTGAGTTCTTTGCTGCTGCTGAAGGTGTTTTGTGGCAGTAGAAAAATGCCATTGTACAGAGCAATCTCTCCCCACGTTTCTAGGAGCAACTTGAAGGGTACAGACCAAGGGTTTGTGGCTTGATTAGTAGCAACGCAGCCACTTGAATAGGATCAGGCTGTGAGAGAAGCAACAAAGTGTTGCTGTGTAATTAGGGATTGCTGCACCTTTACTCAGGGCTGGAACATACTGCTGTGCTGCCATTCAGAATTAGACAGGCTGGAGAGTTGGGCAGGGAGAAATTTAATGAAGTTCAACAAGGGCAAGGGTAGAGTCTTGCAGCTGAGAAAGAACAACCCCATGGATCAGTGTAGGTCGGGGACTGACCTGCTGGAGAGCAGTGAAGAGGAAAAAGACCTGGGACTCCTAGTGGATGGAAGGTTGATCATGAGTCAGCAATGTGCTCTTGTGGTCAAAAAGGCCAATGCCATTCTGGGGTGCATTAGAAGGGCTGTGGTTAGCAGGTCAAGAGAGATTCTCCTCCCCCTCTACTCTGCCCTGGTGAGGTTCCATCTGGAATATTGAGTCCAGTGACTCAGGTCAAGAAGAACCTCAGGTGAAGCAAAAAAAGAATCTGCTAGGAGCATGTTGGACTATTTCTGCCTTGAGAAGGGCAGCAGCGAATCCTTCTGATGAATTGTTCAGCTGCAGGTTACATAGCCCAGCAATGTGCTCTTGTGGCCAAGAAGGCCAATGGTATCCTGGGTTATATTAGAAGGACTGTGGTCAGTAGGTTGAGAGAGGTTCTCCTCCCTCTCTACTCTGCCCTGGTGAGGCCACATCTGGAATATTGTGTCCAGTTCTGGACCCCTCAGTTTAAGAAGGACCTCAGGGAACTGCTTGAAAGAGTCCAGCACAGAGCCACAAAAATGATGAAGGGAGTGGAGCATCTTCCTTATGAGAAGAGACTGAGGGAGATGGGCCTCTTTAGCTTGGAGAGGAGAAGACTGAGAGATGACCTCATTCATGTTTATAAAGATGTGCAGGGTGAGTGCCAAGAGGATGGAGCCAGGCTCTGCTTGGTGATGCCCAATGACAGGACAAGGGGCAATGGGTGGAATTGAGGCATAGGAAGTTCCATGGAAATATGAGGGAAAAAAAATTCACAATGAAGGTGACAGAACACTGGAACAGGCTGCCCAGGGGGTTGTGGAGTCTCCCTCTCTGGAGGTATTGAAAACCTGCCTGGATGTGTTCCTGTGTGACCTGGTCTAGGTGATCCTGCTCTGGCAGGGGGGTTGGACTGGATGATCTTTTGAGGTCCCTTCCAGTCCCTAACATTCTGTGATTCTGTGATTGTAGCTAAGAGCTTGCGTGTTCAGATGAAGAGACTTGAAACACCATTAATTAGCCAAACTGCCTAGACCCTGTCTTTCATCACTGTACAGCACCATCTTGAGTTGAGTGCTTTTGGACAGTTTAAATCAATACATCTTTGACAACACCACGGGGTGGGGGGGGGGGTGGGGGTCGAGGAAGGGGGAGAATTGTACAAACAACAGCTGATTACATTTCCTTTCAAGGACCTAGTGCCCTATATTCTGAGGCAAAGGTATCACATCTACTAAAGGGTACCCTTTACACAAGGTGTGAATTTTTGCAGTTTTCCATTAATATGTGTTCAAATTTGTTTATGTTTTCATCATTTACTCATGCTCATTCAATATTAATCACAGTTTAGACTTCCATAAACCTCTGCAATTTCCATGTTCTCTGAAGACTGCAGCTGTCTCTTTGCCCTCTTAGTTTAGTCCCCTAAACAGTGATGGGTAAAGGGGACATGTCTGCCTTTCCTGAATCCTTACAGATCTCTGGGTGCTTTTGGAATCATAGAGTTGTTAGGGTTGGAAGGGACCTCAAGGATCATCTAGTTCCAAACCCCCTGCTGTGGACAGGGACACCTCACACTACATCAGATTGCTCAGAGCCACATCCAGCCTGGCCTTAAAAATCTCCACCCATGTGGATGTTTCCCTGCAATGTGCCTGGAGAAGCCTCCTTATTTGAATGTAGAGGGAAGAGTAATTGGCTTGGCTTTGGGAAAGGGGAGACAAGCAGGTTGGCAAGACTGATTTCAGACAGAAAATCTATGACTGGGATTGGAAGAAGAGAGGAGAGATAGGAACTAAGGACTAATAATGAAAAACAGTGAGCGGAAAGGAAGGAAAAAGAGATGGATCTGATGAGGAACTGCACTGTGGATAGAAGGATTAAGTGATGGATGGAAACAGCAGCTCTCTGAGGATATTGAAACCTGGGACATGATTCAGTGTGAAATAATGATACCTAATTTAGATATCTCCATGTAGGTGTTTACACAGGTAAGAGATTTTTAAGCCCTCATTATAGTTAAACTGCAGCTGGTGAGCAGCTCACCCTCAGGTAAACACACAGGACTCAGCTGAATTGCCCATGATGGTCTACAGCTATTTGAGGAGAAAGTTCATCACAGAAAGAGTAATTGGCCAATGGAACGTGCTGCCCAGGGAGGTGGTGGAGTCACCATCCCTGGAGGTGTTCAGGAGGGGATTGGATGTGGCACTTGGTGCCATGGTTTAGTAGTCATGAGGTGTTGGGTGACAGGTTGGACTTGATGATCTTTGAGGTCTTTTCCAACCTTATTGATTCAGTGATGATTCTATGAGGTGCTGTAGGCTGTCTCACTGAGCCTCTGGTAAGACAAGAATTTACTGTGAATAGCGTGAATACATATCTGATGCTATATGGCATCTTAACAAGTGCTTGGTTGGAACAAATGAACTGAGTCCAAGTGATGGCCAGATGAATCATGCCATAGCCTTGAGTGTCTAGAGCTCCACTAACTCTAAATGGGAGCTGGTGGGAGCCTTTTGGAGTTTTCTGAAGGCTAGCACCTACATTCCATTGCAAAACACATTTGATTAAGGATAGGTGTCAGATCCCAGTGAAGATGCTCTACATTATTTGAGACATTCTCATGGACCTGGAAGAACTCACCTGGAGGTCTGCATCCAGGTCTGGAGCACTCAATACAGGAAAGGCAGGGAGCTGATGCAGCAGGTCCAGAGGAGGGCCATAAAAATGATCAGGGGTTGGAGCACCTCTGCTATGAGGAGGTTGTTGTGAAAAGGTTATGAAATTTATTCATATGAAATATGAATTATGAAAACATTATTTTTTATTAATTATAAAATTAATAACTGATGAATCAACAACTTATATACATGTTCTAGTGCACGTTCATGAAATACATTCCATAAGTGGCTTAGCGTTATGATTAGAACTTAATTAAACTATCTACAGACTATTTCTATATTTTATATAACGAAGGGTGCAGTTCCGCCGCTTGGCCACTAGATGGCGACTCGGCGGAACGCGGGCGGCTTCTGGCTACACACAGCAATATCGCAATCTCTATACGTCAGCGATTCCTCTGCTACACGTGGATACTTTGAACTGAGTGCTAGTGGGCGGAAAGCACGTGGGAGATACTCTGTAGCTGTTGTTTGTAGCAAGGTGGGGGCCTGGCCGACTACTGCCACTGGACCGGTTCCTAGTCGAGCTGGACAGTGGCGTTGGGTTACTGCCTCCTCGCTCCGCAGTAGTGGAGAGGGAATACTTGAACCTGGGCTTAGCTTGGAAGCAGGTTCCCTTCAGGACTCGGTCAGTTCCCTCCAGACAATAGGGATAGGTCCTGGTCGGGTTCGGCCCGTGGGGTCGGCCCTGGGAGTCGGCTCGCATGGCAGGGCGGGGCGACGGTTGCCGGTAAGCGAGCTCAGAGGTTCCCGGTCGGACAACAATAGCTATGGGGTAGGTCCTGTGGCGACAGGTCTTGGGGCTGATGTAAACAACCTCGGAGAGAGAATGCGGCTGTGCTGAGCTGCAGCTTCTCGGTTACTGGCCTTAAAGGAACAGCAGAACGCTCAGAATGGTCCTGGGTTCGGTGCGGTATAGGCACAAACAATGCTTTAGTCTTCCCTGAGGTTTACAGGGCTCGGAGCGGCACATGTGGCAGCTCCTCTCCCGCTATAGCGGGGCTAGGCATATGCGGACACAGTCTCTATCAAGTCCCTTCTCCCCGACAGCTGGGCAGATCTTACCCTCGGGGGCTGGTCCAGTCCTCCGGTGGCACGGTGGGCTCTCCCGGTCAGTACGACTGGCTGTGGCGACACTGGCTTCTCGGGCTCAGCGAAAGTCCTCCCTCTGAGGTGATCCTCACGATCAGAGTGTTTCTCATGATGCAGAGGCTTCAGTGTGCGTGCATGTATGATAGAAGCTAACAACAACAAGCTCAATGGCAGAGGCTGTGGCTCGAGAGGTGCTCTCTTGAGCAAGTACAGAGACAAAGTGAAAGAGGGGGCAGCTTGTTTACCAACTGGGGTAATACTTATAGATTCCTCGAGGCTGGGTTTGACCAATGGGCACTTTCATAAACAACTGGCTTCAGCCTATAGAAAGTGTGAAGCTGGAATTATGCCCATAATTGGTAATTGCACAAGCACTGCATGCGCTGAATGCGTGCTGATCTGGCTAATGCCTTGGCTTTTGTCTTCCTCCTGAAGGAGGGGAAACCTGTCCACATGCTGGGACAAGATCTAGTATCTGGGCAGAATGTGCCTCCACCACAGAGGTCCCTTCCAACCCCTAACATCCTGTGATCCTGTGATCCTGTAATACCTGATTTCCTTAGTGATGCCTCAAGGTTAGCTTGTATGAAACTCTGGTTACCAGTCAAATCATGTGTGACCCAACCACTGTGGTTTTTGGATACCAAATGGTATCTGAACTGAATTTAGCTTTTCTTCACTGATTAATCACAGGTTTGGTTTTGTTTGTTCAGGTGGGTTTTGTTTGTTTTGTTTAGTTTGGGTTTTTTTGTGGTGTTTTGTTTTTTGTTTTCTTTATTTGTTTGTTTTGTTTATGATGAGAAAAAGCAGATCCTCATCTAATATACACCTTCATATAGGTTGTACTTTACAGGTTATCAGATTAAGTACCTAGCCCACAATAATTTGGAGCCAGTGAGGTGGATATCTTGCTGTTGGCTGATTGAAAGGGAGCTCTGAATTTGAGATCTTCCTGACACAAGGAATTTATTTGAGATGTTCACTCTCAAGCTAAGTGCTAAGCCCTCAGAAGGCATCACTGTCTGAATTCCCTGAGTTTCCCAGTGCTTACTGTTGCTATGGAAACAATGGATGATTTAGTTTCCCAAGCCGTGAGGTGGATGTGTTTGAGATGAAACTCCACAATAGGACTTGTGGCACTCCAGGAAAAGAGAAAATGGTGTTTCCTGACAATTTTCTGGGGGTGGAAGTTAAATAACTTCTCTAGATATCAGTATTCAGATGCTACCTGTGTCCATTATGAGAGAAGTAATGACAAGAGGGTAATGAGAAGTAATGTCAAGAGGGTAGGGAATATGAGAGGTACTTTGCTGCTTGCTTTGACATATGAGTTTTCATTAGTCCCTTTGGGATTGTCTTGATCATTCATTTCTATGCACACAGGTCACTTAGATTTCAAGTCCA
Source organism: Picus viridis (assembly GCA_033816785.1). Classification (NCBI taxonomy): domain Eukaryota; kingdom Metazoa; phylum Chordata; class Aves; order Piciformes; family Picidae; genus Picus; species Picus viridis. The sequence continues at coordinate 44,285,733 of CM066578.1, read as the reverse complement.
AATCCTGAGAAATGTGTAGTGCAATGAAAGGAGTGGATGTCATCTGTACTCTGCAGAAGGTTGGGCTTGTCGTTGTGTGTGTTATATTTCTGTTCTTCCCTATGCTGGCTGTCCCATGAAAATACAGCTGCTGTGCAGCCACGTTGCGCCTGCCACTCGAGATCTTAAAGGTGCCTGTCATATGCACCTCAACCAGCACTTCTCTAGACAGAAGGATCTGCAGGGATTCAGCTGTTTCTTATACAGAGGCATGGTCATCCCTTGATCATCTGTGCTGCCGTTCTCTGCATCTTTCTCTATCCATGTTTTGTGGTGGACATCACAAACTACAGTAATGAAGACATGGATGCTGATAGATTTTCGTAGTGGCTACTCTCTTCCTTCATTAACAGTCACTGACACCTAATTCGTATCAAGACTGTGCATGGAAATGTTTTAATAATTCCCACTGGAGGCTGAGGGAGCTAAGGAGCTTAGCCTGGAGAAGAGGAGGCTCAGAGGACACCATATTGCTGCCTACAACTACCTGAAGGGAGGTTGCAGCCAGGTGGGGGTTGGTCTCTTCTCCTGGGTGTCCAGCACCAGAACAAGAGGACAGTCTCAAGCTGTACCAGGGGAGGTTTACGCTGGAGGTTAGGAAGAAGTTCTTCCCAGAAAGAGTGATTGGCCATTGGAATGGTCTGCCCAGGGAGGTGATGGAGTCCCCATTACTGGAGGTGTTTAGGAAGAGACTGGATGGGGTGCTTGGTGCCATGGTTTAGTTGATTAGATGGTGTTGGGTGATAGGTTGAACTTGATGATCTCAAAGGTCTTTTTCAACTTGGTCAATTCAATTCAATTCAATTCAATTCAATTCAATTCAATTCAATTCAATTCAATTCAATTCAATTCAATTCAATCCTATCCTATTCTATCCTATCCTATCCTATCCTATCCTATCCTATCCTATCCTATCCTATCCTATCCTATCCTATCCTATCCTATCCTATCCTATCCTATCCTATCTGTGAGATCTTTAAGAGGTAGCAGTCAAGTCAGAGCCCATCACTTTGCATGTAATACTGGATTTGTCTAAAATCTTTTAAATTCATGCACAGGTGCTTTTATTGAATTTTACCTGCTTATTTTTATTGTCCATTCTACAAGGTCCTTCTGCATTTTTTCACAGTCAGCTTTCATGCTATCTGTCCTGAAAGCTAAGCACCAGCAAATGCTTTCACTTTCCTACTTATCTTCTTATTATTCTGAACAGCACAGGTCACAGTAGAGATCCCTGTGGGGCTTCATTAACAATCATCCCCCACTATGGACATTAACTGCTTGTTTCAACTAAATTCCCTCTCTTTTAACTAGTTGTTCATCTCTGTCATGGGACTTGAGCATCTCCCCTATGAAGAAAGACTGAGAGCCCTGGGGCTCTTTAGTCTTGAGAAGAGAAGACTGAGAGGGATCTGATCAATGTCTATCAATATCTGAGAGGTGTGTGTCAATTGGAGGGGGCCAAGCTCTTTTTGGTGATGTCCAGTAATATGACAAGGAGCAATGGACACAAACTTGAACACAGAAGCTTTCACCTCAACATGAGGAGAAACTTCTTTACAGTGAGGGTGACAGAGCACTGGAACAGGCTGCCCAGAGAGAGGTTGTGGAGTCTCCTTCTCTGGACACTTTCCAAAACCACCTGGGTGCATTCCTGTGTGGACTACCCTAGGGGATCCTGCTTTGGCAGAGGGGTTGGACCTGATCTCTGGAGGTCCCTTCCAACTTCTAACATTCTGTGATTCTGTGATTCTTCTTATCCAAAAGTGACTTTGTTTACCTGAGAGTTACTGGGCAGAAACTTGTTGGCTGATTATTAAATAACTTTCCACACATCTTTCTCTCTGAATTTAGCCAACATTCTTCATTTTCAGAAGCATTTGTCTCTTGTTGCTTTGTTAGTGTTTGTTTTTGGTTCTCACTTTCAAATTCCTTATATTTGTTGGCCTTATAATGATCCTACTAAATCTTTGAAGTTGTTGGGAGCCAGAAGGATTTATCTCTTCATCTAGCTATGAACAGCAGTGAATGCTGCTAAGGATATACATTGCTCAACTTGCAGATATTTGTGCCTATTAACTGCTAGACGCACTCACACTGGTCTGCTCTTGACTATACAAACATGTCATTGGATTTATCTTTGTTGATCTGAAGTCCCAGGACTAGTTTTGGTTTCTCAGTGCCAGAACCTCTCAGAAACTTTGAAAGATCATCCAGTCCAACCCCCTGCCAGAGCAGGATCACCTATACCAGACCACACAGGAACACATCAAAGGAGATTTTGAGTATCTCCAGGGAAGGAGACTCCACAACCCCCTTGGGCAGCCTGTTCCAGTGTTCTGTCACTCTCACAGGGAAAAATGTTTTCCCTCACAGGGAAAAAATTTTCCTCATGTTCACATGGAACTTTCTATGCCTCAACTCCCACCCATTGCCCCTTGTCCTGTCACTGGGCAGCACCCAGCAGAGCCTGGCTCCATCCTCTTGGCACTCACCCTTTATATATTTATAAACATGAATGAGGTCACCTCTCAGTCTCCTCCTCTCCAAGCTAAAGAGCCCTCAGCTCTCTCAGTCTCTCCTCATAAGGAAGATGTTCCACTCCCTTCATCATTTTTGTGGCTCTGTGCTGGATTCTTTCAAGCAGTTCCCTGAGGTCCTTCTTGACCTGAGGGTCCCAGACCTGGACACAATGTTCCAGATGTGGCCTCACCAGGGCAGAGTAGAGGGGGAGGAGAACCTTTCTTGACCTACTAACCACACTCCTTCTAATGCACCCCAGAATTGGCATTGGGCTTCTTGGCCACAAGAGCCCATCTACTACACGTCTCACAGTATTTGATTCAAGTCCTTTCTTCTTGCTCTATTCCAAGGATTAACATTCAATGACATCATCACTGAGACAGCCCCATTTTCTGTAATGACATTCAGGAATAAGGAACTCTAAGTGCCTGTCTTTGATTTAATCTAACTGAGCTTGGATTTCACACACTGCTTTTTCATGTCCTCTTTTTAAAAGCTCAGATCCACAGTTAAACTACCCTAACTGGTTTAATGGCAATTTCAATTATCTCTAAGGCAGAGAGCACCTGGGGGTCCAGTAAGGGGAGTAAGAGGCAAGTTGTTCCTTCCCTGGGGAGCAGTGGGACATTCTCATGGATAAGGATTCTTCCAAGAGAAGGGAAAGAAGGATGTGAAGAGACAGAGACTGTAAAGGACATGGCAGATGTAAGGTGAGACCCCACCTGGAGTAATGTGTCCAGTTCTGGAGCCCCTATTACAGGAAGGATCTGGACGTGCTGGAGCGTGTCCAGAGAAGGGCCACAAGGATGAGCAGAGGGCTGGAGCACCTCTCCTGTGAGGACAGACTGAGAGAGTTGGGGTTGTTCACTCCAGAGAAGAGCAGGCTCGAGGGAGACCTAATTGTAGCCTTCCAGTATTCAAAGAGGGTACAAGAAAGCTGGGGAGGGACTTTTTAGGGTGTCAGGGAGTGATAGGACTAGGGGGAATGGAAAAAAGTAGAAATGGGTAGATTCAGATTGGATGTTAGGAAGAAGTTTTCCACCATGAGGATGGTGAGAGACTGGAACAGATTGCCCAGGGAGGTGGTAGAAGCCTCACCCCTGGAGGTTTCGAAGGCCAGGCTGGATGTGGCTCTGAGCAACCTGATGTAGTGTGAGGTGCCCCTGCCCATGGCAGGGGGCTTAGAACTAGCTGATCCTTGAAGACCCTTCCAACCCTAACAATTCTATGATTCTAAGGATCCCTGGGACCAAAGAACCAAGGGCCCATTCCTGATTTGGCATTTTGCATATGGATACCCTGTATAGTGAGCAGATGAGTCTTTTGCCCAGAGGATGTGATCTTTGGATGATAGGTTGGACTCAATGATCTCAAAGGTTTCTTCCAACCGGGCTTATTCTATTCTATTCTATTCTATTCTATTCTATTCCATTCCATTCCATTCCATTCCATTCCATTCCATTCCATTCCATTCCATTCCATTCCATTCCATTCTTTACCAACTGGCTTTAAGAGCTGTCAGAGGTCCACGTCTGCTCTATTTACTACTCCAGGTCTACCTGTTTCACTGGGGACAGACAGTGAGTATGCCTCAACCTGGGCAGCTTATAGCAATTCAGAAAACCCCTGAACTGACTTGAAAAGAAACCAAGCTGGAAGTAGGGCCTTGTCCTGCAAAAACATACAGTTGGAGGAGTGAGCCTTTTATAAGCTTTTAAACTTCTTTTTCAGTCTGATTTAGGATTCTGAGGAGTTTTTTTCTGCAGAAGAAACTGATAACTTGAGTTTATACTCCAATGAAATCTGACTTTTCCAAGTTATAAATGTTTGTAGTTTAAATTGGGAAGGTTATCTTGAGAAGATATGCTCCAAACTTCTGCCTCACTTGCATTCCTGATGCAACAACCTATGCATCCATTTGAACATCTGAGTTTCTCTCTCTCCAGCACTGCTTTCTGCAGCATCAGCTTAGTCTGCATTCAAAGCTTCTTTTTTTCACTGACAGCATTTCAAACTTTAATTGTCTTAAGCCAGATTTTAATTAATTGAGCTCAGAGTATGTCTTACACCATTATGGGCTAAGCAGTTTTTCACTGCTTATGCAAATATCCACTGTTCTACACCATGCTTGTTTTGATATGAACATAAATTATACAGCAATTGACCTTGGTCTCTGCTTAGTCTGTCTATCAAATTGTGCAGACTGCCAGGGCTGTGTTTTGTCTTCTGCATGAATAAGTGAATCCCCTCACTTTTTACCTGGCTCTTTGTAAAAAAAACATGCTTTTCCAGGGGACCCCTTTGCATTGATTCCAGCAGTCATGGGACCTTGCATTTTCCTGTGCTGCTCACATGACCTTTGCTCTCCTCGTAGACTGTGCATTGATCTTCAGTGCCTTCCAACCTGCTTCCTGCATCTTATCTGAGTGCCTTATCTCTGCTCTGAGAGACCTCACCTGGAGTACTTTGTACAGGTCTGGAGCCCTCAATGTAGGAAGGACATGGATCTTATGGAGAGGGTCCAGGGGAGGGCCACAAAAATGATCAGGAGGTTGGAGCACCTCTGCTATGAGGACAGGCTGAGGGAGCTGGGGGTGTTCAGCCTGGAAAAGAGAAGGCTCCAGGGAGACCTAATAGCAGCCTTCTGGTACCTGAAGGGGACCTACAAGAAGGATGGAGAGAGACTGTTTATAAAGGCCTGCAGTGATAGGACAAGGGGCAATGGCTTCAAACTAGAGAAGAGCAGATTTAGAATGGGTATTAAGAACAGGGTCTTTATCATGAGGGTTGTGGAACAGTGGAACAGGTTGCCAGGGAGATGGTTGGGACCCCGTCCCTGGAGATATTCAAGGTGAGGCTGAACAGGGCTCTGGGCAACCTGATCTAGTTGAGGATAGCCCTGCTGACTGCAGAGGGCATTGGACTAGATGACCTTCAAAGGTCCCTTCCAAGCCAGATCATTCTATGATTCTACGATAACCAAATCGACTGAAGTTGTAGCCTCAGTTATTCCATCCTCTGTTGTTTGCAGGGATTGCCTTCTGTGATAGGGGCTGATAAGTTCTCCAGCTTCAATCCAACATAAATCCTTTCTGAGCTAAAGCTACAGGCTTTTGACAAATTTGTGATCAGAACTGAGATGAACTCACTGGACCTCTATGGATATTTCTGAGCAAGGGTGGTTTTGCTTTGCTTTGCTGTGGGTGGAGTTATGTGACCCCGAAGCAAAATCTTGTGGAGGAATCCCACGCTCTGCTGAAACCTTGCAGATTCATGTTTATTCATTTAAAATTTGTCTTCTCAGATGTCATTTTCTTCTAAAACTTGTTGATGCATTCCCATAGCTGTTGGGAATTTGGTGCTGTCATTTCCCTGGGCTTGCTGGGAGGGTTTTGTGTCACTTACAATTCACACAATACGCTGCTCAAAAGGTGTAAGTGGTGTTTCGGCATTACAGGGAGCTTGGAGAAACGACACAGCTGAGAAAATTAGCTGTAGATAGCCTCCAGAGATTTGTGCAGCTCAGGGTTTGGTGATCTTCTTTTGATGAGATTCATTAATAATGTTGCATGCTTAGTTACACCTCCATCTCAGCCTGCTGATCCTGAGGCATGATAGCAGAGAAAGGTTATCAGAGACAAGTGCTGCTGGAAAAGTCACACAGAATCACAGGCTTGTCAGGGCTGGAAGGGGCCTCAAGGATCATGCAGTTCCAACCCCCCTGCCACGGGCAGGGACCCTTTCCACTAGATCAGGTTGCCCAGAGCCAAAGCCCAACCTGGCTTTAAAAACCTCCAGGGATGAGGCTTCCACCACCTCTCTGGGCAACCTGTTCCAGTATCTCACTACTCTCATGGGGATGAACTTCTGCCTAATGTCTAATCTAAATCTCCCTTCCTCCAGCTTGGATCCATGCCTGCTAGTCCTATCACTACCTGACAACCTAAAAAGTCCCTCCCCAGCTTTCTTGTAAGCCCCCTTCTGATTCTGGAAGGCCACAATAAGGTCCCTTCAGTGCCTTCTCTTCTCCAGACTGAACAGCCCCAAGACTCAGCCTGTCTTCATAGGAGAGGTGCTCCACTCCCCTGATCATCCTTGTGGCCCTTCTCTGTCAATCAGTGAGTCCAATTCTGTATGGCCAAGCCTGCCCAAAGAGTCTACTGTCACATGAGAAGAGAAAGAAGACAAGAGGAGAAGCGAAGCAAAGAGAAGAGAAAGAAGAAGAGAAGAGAAGAGAAGAGAAGAGAAGAGAAGAGAAGAGAAGAGAAGAGAAGAGAAGAGAAGAGAAGAGAAGAGAAGAGAAGAGAAGAGAAGAGAAGAGAAGAGAAGAGAAGAGAAGAGAAGAGAATTGGAGTAGAATTAACCAGGTTGGAAAAGACCTCTGAGATCATCGAGTCCAACCTATCACCCAACATTATATAATCAACTAAACCATGGCACCAAGTGCCCCATCATGTCTCTTCCTAAACACTTCCAGTGATGGTGACTCCACCACCTCCCTGGGCAGCACATTCCAATGGCCAAACTCTCTTTCTGTGAAGAACTTCCTAACATCCAGCCTAAACCTCCCCTGATGCAGCTTGAGACTGTGTCCTCTTGCTCTGGTGCTGGTTGCCTAGGAGAAGAGACCAACCCCCACCTGGCTACTGCCTCCTTTCAGGTAGTTGAGAGAGCAATAAGGTCTCCCCTGAGCCTCCTCTTCTCTAGGCTGTCATTTCAGGTTGGTGATGCAGTGAGGGAAAGAGCTTGCAATGACTATAGTGTAATGATATTCTGGTACTGTTTAATTTATTCCAGGCACTGTTTCTTCCACAGAGGGCAGGACTGTTTCAGTATAACCACATCTGTCCCAGCAGCTGCACCTGGAGAGACTTTGATGTTCTCTCTCCAGGAAGATGATAGGATGTACATTTGTAACTGGGACCACTCAAGCATGCAATAAACACTGCCGGTGTTTTTGTTTGTAACCGACAACTTAAAAATGCAGATGACCTCTGTAGAAAAGAGAGGAACTATGGATCATTTGGTGAACAGCAAAAAGCAGAGGCAAATTGAGGCACAATTCATGTAAAAGCAAACTGAAAGAACCAACAAACAAGCCTATGGATCATTTGGTGAAGAGCAAAAATGAGAGACAAGCACGAGTCAAGGAAAAGGAGACTGCGAGAGAGAGAGGAGACGAGGAGGTGAAAAGGTAATTGTTTCACTTTGTTTTGTAAGGTATGGTGGCTAAATGAACAGGCAAACAAAATGTTTCCCTTGATGTCTATCTGACTTTCTTATTCTGTCACTTCCCAACTCCTTCCAAGAGAAGGGATCTACTGTTGTTGCTACTGGATGTCTCAGGGAGACAAGGGCACAATTTTAAGAGAGGACATTCATTAGTGTCTGATTTCAAAGCCCTTTTCCCCCCTTTTCTTTATTTCTCATTATCTGCATGCTTTTGTTTTCTGAAGAATAAGAATCTCATTGCATTTGGGGGGAAAATGAGCCAGAGAGTGGGTCCTTCTGCAGTTATGCAGAACATTAATAGATGAGGGGCGAGCAACTGATGTCATTTACCTGGACTTGAGCAAAGCCTTAGACACTGTCCTGCACCACCTCCTGGTCTCCAAGCTGGTAACACATGGGTTTGATGGATGGACCACTAGATGGATAAAGAACTGGCTTGATGGCCGCAACCAAAGAGTGGCTGTCAACGGGTCCGTGTCCCAGTGGAGGCCAGTGACAAGTGGAGTCCCTCAGGGATCAGTCCTGGGACCTGTCTTGTTCAACATCTTTGTGGGTGCCATGGACAGTGGCATTGAGTGCACCCTCAAAAGTTTTGGGGCTGTTCAGTCTGGAGAAGCGAAGGCTCCGAGGTGACCTCATTGTGGCCTTCCAGTATCTGAAGGGGGCCTACAAGAAGGCTGGGGAGGGACTTCTCAGGATCTCAGGTAGTGATAGGACTAGGGGGAATGGAATGAAGCTGGAGGTGGGGAGATTCAGACTGGATGTGAGGAAGAAGTTCTTCCCCATGAGAGTGGTGAAGCCATGGAATGGGTTATCCAGGGAGGTGGTTGAGGCCCCGTCCCTGGAAGTGTTTAAGACCAGGCTGGATGAGGCTCTGGCCAGCCTGATCTAGTGTGGGGTGTCCCTGCCCATGGCAGGGGGTTGGAACTAGATGATCCTTGTGGTCCCTTCTAACCCTGACTGATACTATGATATTATGATACTATTATGCTGTGTGAATACCATTCAGCTAAAAGCACACACACAAAAACACACAAAGCTTATTGACACCTGCAGGGCTCACTCCGAGTTCCCCAGTTTCATTTAACAGCACCCTTTCCACTACCTGATTAAAATGGTGTTCACAGAAACAAAATCCAAAGCCTTTAATAATAGTATTGAATCACAGAACCACAGAATGTTAGGGGCTGCAAGGGACCTAGAAAGATCATCCAGTCCAACCCCCACTTCCAGAGCAGGATGACCTAGACCAGATCACACAGGAACGCATCCAGGTGTGTTTTGAATATTTCCAGAGAGGGAGACTCCACAACCCCCTGGGCAGCCTGTTCCAGTGTTCCATCACCCTCACAGGGAAAATTTTTTCCCTCGTGTTTCCATGGAACTTTCTATGCCTCAATAATATGGACTTGAACAATATGAACTTTGTGTTTGAACATCCATCCAAATTTCTAGCAAGCAGCTCGTCTGATAGCAGGATGCTTGCATTTAGCTTAGAATACAAGGCTCTGGCCAGCCTGATCTAGTGTGAGGTGTCCCTGCCCATGGCAGGGGGGTTGGAACTAGATGATCCTTGTGATCCCTTCCAACCCTGACTGATACTATGATACTGCAAAATATTCTGAAGGCCAAAGCAACATCATACAATTAAAACTAAAAACAAATAAAACTGTTCCAGCAGCACATTGTTTCATGAGTAAAAGTCTATGCCTAATGTTGCTAGAACATTAACTCAAGCAGACACAGCTGAGTAGGAAAAGCTCATTTAGCTCTTCAGTCAGCAGCAACAAACATTAGAGTTTTCATCTTAAGGCAAAGAGGAGAACTGAGATTAAAGTAATAGAATTGTCAGGGTTGGAAGGGACCTCATGGATCATCTAGTTCCAATCCCTCTGCCATGGGCAGGGACACCTCACACTACATCAGGTTGCTCAGAGCCACATCCAGCCTGGCCTTAAAAACCTCCAGGGATGGGGCTTCTACCACCTCCCTGGGCAATCTGTTCCAGTGTCTCACCACCCTCATGGGGAAGAACTTCTTCCTAACATCCAATCTGAATCTACCCATTTCTACTTTTGTTCCATTCTTCCTAGTTCTATCACTCCCTCACACCCTAAAAAGTCCCTCTCCAGCTTTCTTGTAGCCCCCTTCAGATCCTGGAAGGCCACAATTAGGTCTCCCCAGAGCCTGACACCCTAAAAAGTCACAGTATCACAGTATATTAGAGATTGGAAGGGACCTCCAGAGATCATCAGGTCCAACCCCCTGACAAATCATCCCTCACCAGCTGTCTTGTAGGCCCCCTTCAGATACTGGAAGGCCACAATAAGGTCTCCTCAGATCATTATCTTCTCCAGACTGAGTCCTAGTATTCAGAGTAGGCTTGTCAAGAGAACAAGAAGCAGCACGTCAATAGGACAAGCTGAGGGTGTGCCAAGGCTTGGGACACTCCATTGTGCAATGCACATGGGCAGCTTCTGTCATATTTTAGTTATATTGCCACAGACAACCCAAAGATGCTGAACTGAGTCATGTAATCTGGGTCAAGGTTAGAAGAAAGCTGAGTTCCAGACAGTCAGTTTTCACTACTCTCGCTGGTGCTCTACTGAGCACTGACTAGTGAGGCCACACCTGGAGTGCTGTGTCCAGTCCTGGGCTGCTTAGTTTAAGAGGCAAATGGACATACTGGAGAGAGTCCAGCGAAGGGTCATGAAGATGATGAAAGGGTTGAAGCACCTCATACATATGAAGAGGGGCTGGAACTATGAACTGTGGAGGCTGGAGAAGGGAAGACTCAGGGAGATTTCATCATCAGGCTTGTGCCCATACTGCTTCATGATGCTGACCTCAACCCACAGATGACTTTCCTGGCTTGACCTTGACCCTGTCTTATTGCTGTGGTTCTGCCTGGTGATCACCAGTCCTGATCCTAACACCAACCTCCAGACTAACTTCCCAGTTTGATCTCAGAGCTGCATCATCACAATGATATTGCTCTGTGACCTGCACTCCTGATTGGACTGGCTACCATCTCAGGGGCTGTGTGACTCACCTCACTCATGTTCTGTGGGACAGACCCCAGCTGGTGAAGCTCTGCCCTAACCCCCCTGGGGTTCCACATGGCTCCTAGCCCAGGAGGGAACAGCCCTGCTGTTGCTGCTCCCTGGTGTGCTTTCAACTTCTTGCAATACCTTCTGTTGTGTACCCTGGGAGACTGTGCCATGCAGATCAGCTGTCTCTTCAGTTTCCCCACAGGCAGAAGTTATCACATCTGCCTGGTTAAACATACTCTTAGCAGAGGGAAGAGCATGCATATGTGGCACAGGAATGTTTTGCAATTGCATCCTGACTGTTCATTTCCTAGGGAAATACGTGGGAATATGCAGAAGGGTCGTTTGATATTCAAAGAATGAGTAAGAATGAATCAAGTCATCCTCATGGGCTGGATGCTGCAGGAGGCATCAGGGACAGTGCACATTTAGAAGGGTTCATATACACATGCAGACACACTGTTTTAACCTGACTTCTCACCAGCATATCTGTGGTAGTTTTGGGTGAGGGGTTTGGAGCACAAACCCTGTGAGGAGAGGCTGAGGGAGCTGGGGTTGCCAGCTCCTCAGCCTGGAGCAGACTCAGGGGAGACCTTCCTGCTCTCTATAACTACCTGAAGGGAGATTGTAGCCGGGTTGGTCTCTTCTCCCATGCAACCAGTAGCAGAACAAGAGGACACAGTCTCAAGCTGCACCAGGGGAGGTTTAGGCTGGAAGTTAGGAAGAAGAAAGAGTGATTGTCCATTGGAATGGGCTGCCCAGGGAGGTGGTGGAGTCACCATCACTGGAGGTATTTAGGAAGAGACTGGATGGGGTGCTTGGTGCCATGGTTTAGTTGATTAGATGGTGTTGGATGATAGGTTGGACTCGATGATCTCAAAGGTCTTTTCCAACCTGGTGAATTCTATTCCATTCCATTCCATTCCAGTCTAAATTTAGCTGCAGAATTCAAGCAGAAAAGTAGAAAAGTAGAAATAAATCACCCCTGGGTGTAAAAAAGAAAACAAAAGATTGTTATAAACAAATTCATTGGATAAATGTCTGAAGCAAAAGGAGCTGTACCATAACAATTCTTCACTTTTCACTCCTTTTCCTTTCTCTTCTGATCTAGGCTATTTTGCTTCACCCAGGAGATGGTGTGCTGTTTCTGGCTGGCTTTGAGATAAGACTAACACTGCTTTCTCTCAGCTCTTCTCTCTCTCTTGGTACAGGGGAGTCTGGGAGGTTTGGGGGAGGGCAGTAGAGCAGCTTCCCTGGTCTTTCTGACCAGGGGGTTCTCTGTTGTTTGCTATTAGTAAATATCAGTACAATATTGTAAATGCTGTGTATTTTGTACATGTTCATTGCATTCCATTGTAGAGTGTAGTTTTTGCTTGTAAATACAGCTTCATCTGCTTCTAACTGAACTGGTCTGGCTGAAAATTAATGCTGGGGGAAATTTCAACCCACTACAATATCTCAAGCACAGAAAGCAGAAAGCAGAAGACCCCACCATTTAACAGAGCTGGGAAAATGCAGTATTAGGAAGCTTTGGAGTAAAAAATCCATTTGTTTTCTTTATTCCTTGCCAACAGATACTGCCTGAACAGAGGTTTTCTTTCTACTGCATTAGTAGCCAGAGAACTTTACCAGCTTGCTCATAGTCAATGTATCTGAACTCAGCTGTTCCCTGAAGGGAGTTCTCCTCCCCTCTACCCTGCCCTGGCGAGACCTCATCTTGGGTACTGCATTCAGTTGTGGGCTCCCCAGTTCAAGAGGGACAGAGATCTGCTGAAGAGGGTCCAGTGGAGGGCTATGGACTGGAGCACTGCCTTATGAGGAGAGGCTGAGGGACCTGGGGCTTTTTAGTCTGGAAAAGAGAGGACTTAGAGGGGATTTAATAAATGTTTATAAATATCTGAGGGCTGGGTGTCAGGAGGGAGGGGACAGGCTCTGCTCACTTGCTCTCTGTGACAGGACAAGGAGCATTGGATCTAAGCTGCAGCACAGGAGGTTCCACCTTAACACAAGAGGTAACTTCTTTACTGTAAGGGTCACAGAGCACTGGAACAGGCTGCCCAGAGAGGTTGTGAAGTCTCCTTCTCTGGAGACCTTCAAGGCCCATCTGGATGCATTCCTTTGTGACCTGTGCCAGATTGTATGGTCCTGCTCTGGCAGGGGATTTGGACTCGACGATCTCTTTGGGTCCCTTCATACCCCTGACATCCTGTGAGCCTGTGATCCTGTCAATTGAAATGAAGTAATATCTGGAGTTTCAAACTCTCAGCTGATGTGAAGCTGCATTCAGAGCAATTCTGAGGTTAGGAAACATCCCTCTCTCTGTGTGTCTTCTTCTTTTTCTTCTTCTTCTTTGCTTCACATCAGACAGGAGGACAGAAAGTTCTTCAAGTACGCTCTTTGTCATCTGATAGTGAGCTGCTGTAAAAGCTGCATTGCAGGATGCCATTTACTGAGCATGGCTTTGAACTGATATCCCACTCATGATTGCTTCAGTCTTATACTCAAGCTTCATAAAAAGCAGGAATCTGGTAATGCTAAACATCCAAACCTCACTTTGTGATTAAAATCTGAAAGAGGAGTGGCCCTTTGTGCTTTAAGGTTGCCAAGTTGTCACAGACTTAATTTCGTTATAAAGGCAAGCATCACTGCCACAGCAGAAGAAATTTGTTTCAAGAAGAGCAATGTTTTGTAACTGAAAATGCTATAGGTCAAAAGAAGACTCTTCATTATAGAGCAGATCTTCTCTGTAATTTATTGGCATGGCAGCAAGGGCAGTTTTGCCCGACTTGGAACATGATCTTTTTAGCTGAGCAGATTACAAATTACCTCTTTGTTCATCACACTTTTCACCCCCCTACATATTTCAAGGATTCTTGCAGTCAGCTGAAAGAACCAAAATTTGGGTAAAAATCCCCAGAATCTTTACGTATCTCCAACAATTTGTGTTGTAGAACTTAACTATAAGCTTTTGTAGCATAATGCTCTCATGAAACAGCCAAAGAATTTCATTCAGTGGGAGAGAAATTATTCCTTTCCACTTCCTTTGAGCTGCTCAGATCTCATGAATCTTTTCCAAAGATTTAACTCTAGCTCAGGAGGAAAAGGGTTTCTGGTTTATGGGCATGAGGCTCCAGATATTGCTGTGCACTGGACTGCTGTGAAGCTATCACAGTGTTTGCTCCTTTGCACTCACTGAGACCACATAAATCTAGCGGAGGTTCCTCAGTGGAGTCCTTCACTGTCTCTGCTCCAGATGGTCCACAACAAGCCCATCTTTGCACACCATAAGCCTTTGTGCCAGGTGAAAACTTCTTGCACTCCACTTAAGAGAGGTTTGTTTAAAATACCATTCTCAAAGTACTCTCTGTCCTTTTTGTAAGCACATAAAATGATTGTGGTTGCAGATATTTCATATTACAAGAAGCTGTTACAAGCATTTGGGAAAATATGTTGGAGCCATTGGAGAGAGAATCATTCCCTTAAATATCTCCAAGCACACACACAAAAATCTACTGTAGGTTGTTTGAGGCAGTTTTTGATACTAAATTTTATGTCAAGAACAACAAAGAGAAGAAGTGTGATTGGCTCATGATTTCAGCTAGGTCTGCATGATCCATGGTTGTTGCACGTTTGCACTCTGCCATGCTTAGCAGTGCCTGGGAATGTGCATTTAGAATCACAGAATCAACAAGGTTGGAAAAGACCTCAAAGATCATCAAGTCCAACATGTCACCCAACACCTCATGCCTATTAGACCATGGCACCAAGTGCTATGTCCGATCCCCTCTTGAACACCTCCAAGGACGGTGACTCCACCACCTCCCTGGGCAGCACATTCCAATGGCTAACAACACTCTCAGTGAAGAACTTTCTCCTCACCTCCAGCCTAAATTTCCCCTGGTGCAGCTTGAGACTGTGTCCTCTCGTTCTGGTGCTGGTTGTCTGGACAGATCATGGATAGGTGGTCACACTGGCAAATGCAGGGTATTATAAGTGCATTACAAGGGCATTTTTACAGGTGTCAGAAGAGCACAGAGTGTGTAGCCTATGGGAAAACTATGCCCTGCTCTTTACAAAAGGTAATACAGAATCTCACAGAATCACAGAAACATTCAGGTTGGAAAACACTCTCAGGATCACCAAGTCCAACCAAGAACCCTGCTCTGCAATGTTCACCCCTAAACCATATCCCCAAGCACCACATCCAAAACACCTTTAAACACATCCAGGCTTGGGGACTCAGCCACCTCCCTGGGCAGCACATTTCAAGGCCTGACCACTCTTGCTGGGAAGATTTTTTCCTAATGTCCAGCCTAAACCTACCCAGTCTCAGCTTGAGGCCATTCCCTCTTCTTCTATCACTAATTACCTGTGAGAAGAGATCATCCCCAGCATTTCCACAAGGTCCTTTCAGATAGTTGTAGAGAGCAAAGAGGTCACCCCTCAGCCTCCTCTTTTCCAAACTAACCATCCCCAGCTCCTTCAGTCACTCTTCATCAGATTTATTCTCCAGATTTATTCTTCACAGCTTTGTTGCCCTCCTCTGCACTGGCTCCAGCACCTCCAAATTTCTCTTGGATTGAGATGCCCAGAACTGGCCACAACACTCAAGGTGTGGCCTCAGCAGAGCTGAGTACAAGGAGACAATCACCTCCCTACTCCTGCTGGACACAGCGTTTCTGGTACAAGCCAGGATGCCATTGGCTTTCTTGGCCACCTGGGCACTCTGCTGGCTCATATTCAATTGCTTATTGATTAGAAATATTACTCTGTGTACCAAGGCAGATAATTCTCAGAACAAGAGGGAATCTACAGAAACAGTCTCTTTGCCTATTTTTTCCCATCTTTTAACTACTTTGAGATTTTTTACTGTATAATTATTCCTTTAGCCTTATCTGCTGGAAAGGTCTGCAAGGTCTAGTGCAGCACAGTGAAAACTGCAGCTGTTTAGAGACTGGTTGACTTGCTGCAGCCCATTACCATTTCTGCATTTCATAGAATCATAGAATCATTAAGGTTGGGAAAGACCTCTGAGATCATGAAGCTCAACCATCAATGCAGCTACCACCATGTCCACTAAACCACGTCCTGAAGTGCCATTTCTTGATGCTGTTTTGAACACCTCCAAATGTAGACCTTCTGAGTGTGCTGTAACAGAACACATAGTCCCAACCCACAGGAGGTCTTCACTGCAATGTGTACTTGAGAGTACACAGGGGGAAGAACGAGATGCTGAGAAATGAGGTGCTTTGAAAATGAGTACCTCAAGTTTACTCTCATGTGTGAACATTAGTTAATATTGTGACTATGATCCCTGTTTAATTCAAAGGCAGAATATTTCATCAGTGCTTGAAGCAAACTGTCTCTGTGTATTTCTAGGAACTCTTGAAAATGCTGGAGGAGGTGATGACTTTCCTGTGTCACCCCTGAGATGCAGAGCAATCACAAATGTGAGTCAGCTTGTGCTTGCAGTGTCTAGTGATCTAACAGTGGTATCCATCAGCACAGAAAAGGAGTGCTCCTCAGGTGGAAATGACAGCAGAGATAAGGAATGCACTCCTGTAGCAAAACATATTACTTCTTAGCCACAAAGATTTTGGGCTGCAGTGTGGTTAGAAGAAGACACTGAACTCAGTCTGGGTTGGCAATCTGAAGAAGGCAGAATTAATTCCTTGCCACAACAGTCATGGCCATGTGAGTGCTGGGGGTGGTTTTGACTACAGCAACCCACAAGATAGTGTAGCTCAAGATCCTGAGAAGAAGAAACAAAACAGCTAGAAAGATCACAGCCCTGGATGTCAGGAGAGCAGTCTGTGTACTGTTCATGCATCTTCTTGGAGAATTCCCATGGGAAACAGCCCTGATGAGAAAAAAGGTTCAGGAAAACTGGCTGGTTTTCAAGAATCTCCTCCTTTAAGTTCAGGAAGGGTCCAGCTCAGAGTGCAAGAAATCAAGCTGAAAAGACAGGAGGTCTGCATGGGTGAACGAGGAGCTCCTGACAAAACTCAGGCATGAAAAGGATGCATGAAAAAGGTGGAAACAGGAGAAGGGGAGCCAGGAAGAATTTATCATGGAAGATTAAGCTCACAAAACTGAAAGCCCATCTTGAGTTGAATCTGGGAAAGGCTGTACAGAGAGAGAGGCATCTACAGGTACACCAGGAGCAAAAGGAATTTAGGGAAGATACTGAACCTGATGACAGAGGACAAGGAAAAGGTCAAAGTACCAAAGTACTTTCCCCTAGGTCTTTACTGATAAGACTGACTTTCAAGCATCTCAAGTCCATGAGAACTGGGAGAAAGTCTGGAGCAATATCTGTCCATGGTGGGGAAAATCAAGATGGGAGACATTTAGATAAATGGGACATATGGCTTTACCAAGGGCAAGCCTTGCCTGACCAGCTTAGTGGCTTTCTGTGATGGAGTGATGATGTAGTCACCAGTGAACAAGGAAAGAGGTATGGATGTCATCTATCAGGACTTCTGTAAAGCCTTTGATGTGGTCCTCCATAACAACCTTCTAGGACAAGTGCTGTTTAATATCTTCATGAATGACAAAGAGGGATGGAATGTGCCCTCAGCAAGTTTGCAGGAGAAACCAAGCTGAGTGGCTCCAATGACACACTAGAGGTACAGGATGTCCCTCATCCAGGAGGTCCTGGATAAGCTCAAGAAGTGGGCTCACATGAACCTCAAGAGTGTCAACAATAGCACCTAGTGTTAAAATTCAGCTTGGACAAATTCATGCCATATTGTTTCTAATTCTCCATCTATACTACAAGTGATTTGCCCAGGGAGATGGTGGAGTCACAGTCCCTGCAGGTGTTAAAAGGGACTGAAAGTGACACTTGAAGCCATGGTGTAGTCAGTCATGAGGTGCTAGGTATTAGGTTGGACTTGATGATCTCTGAGATCTTTTCCAACCTTGTTGATTCTATGGTTCTATATTGTAAACTCTTCAAGGCAAGGAGCACATTCATTAACTTGGCTGCAAAAAGTCATTACCTGGTTTATGCTAAACACCGTGACTGGAAGCTGTTCTTAGAATGGTAGTCTCATTAAATGGCTTTGCACTTCACTGAAGTGTACTCTGAGCAATCCTTGTCTGCTTATTTCTTTTTCTTTCATTTTTTCCCCCCCCATGATCATCTGCCCACATGCAAATAGGCAAGCTTCAAATTCCCAGCAGATTTCTGGGGACAGGCTTGGTTACCCTGTCCAATCATCCACAGACACCACGCCACGCAGCTCGGTCTGCTCCGCTGGCTCCTGCTGGCTCCTGCTGGCTCTTGCTGGTTCCACGAGATCTGACAGCCAGCAGAACATCCCCAGGGAGGAAGGCATGTGAGTCAAGTTGTTTCTCACTTCTTCCAAGAAAAGGGATTAAAAATAAGTCACTTTTTTACCCCCGTGGATAAGTGAATAATTTAGGCTGGTTTTTCCCCTCCTTTAACTGGCACCTGTTGCACATGTGCCTACCTGTGTGTGTCTAATTAAGTAGGAACCATACCGAAATGAAATTCTCAAGGCAGTAATCTTCCAATTCCAGGAAAAAAATGAAACCTCCAAGGCAAAAAGCACTTGGTAATTAAGAACTGAACTTTAACATTCACAGATTCACGAGTAGGAAAGGGTAGCTGTTTCTCTCCCCCTCCCATGGCTACCAGCTGCCTTAGAAGCCTTCTGTTTTACAAGCTTTTTATTCTGCAGTTCTGCTTTCATCTGCCTTCCATGTGCTTCCTTTGTTGTTGTGCTTGGTCATTTTCCTTGAATATAACTCATATAGCATAGAAGAGAATGGAATGGAATGGAATGGAATGGAATGGAATGGAATGGAATGGAATAGAATAGAATAGAATAGAATAGAATAGAATAGAATAGAATAGAATAGAATAGAATAGAATAGAATAGAATAGAATGGAATAGAATGGAATGGAATAGAATGGAATAGGATGGAATAGGATGGAATAGGATGAATGGAATGGAAAAGAATAGAATAGAATAGAATAGAATAGAATAGAATAGAATAGAATAGAATAGAATAGAATAGAATAGAATAGAATAGAATAGGATGGAATGGAATGTAAAAGAATAGAATAGAATAGAATAGAATAGAATAGAATAGAATAGAATAGAATGGGATGGAATGTAAAAGAATAGAATAGAATAGAATAGAATAGAATAGAATAGAATAGAATAGAATAGAATAGAATAGAATAGAATAGAATAGAACAGAATAGAATTAACCAGGTTGGAAAAGACCTTTGAGACCATCAAGTCCAACTCATCACCCAACACCATCTAATCAACTAAACCATGGCACCAAGTGCCCCATCAAGTCTCCTCCTAAACACCTTCAGTGATGGTGACTTCACCACCTCCCTGGGCAGCACATTCTAATGGCCAATCACTCATCCTCTGAAGAACTTCTTCCTAACATCCAGGCTAAACCTCCCCTGGTGCAGCTTGAGACTGTGTCCTCTTGTTCTGTCTGGCACATTTCTTGCACGCTCCCTTCTCCCCCTTGTCCTTCTGTCCCCTCCTGGTTTTCTTCTGAGCATCTCTTACTTCCCCACTTTTATTGCATTCCTGTGACAGAGCTGCTCAGGACAGAAACCTGTTCAGTCTGCGAATGTACCTGAGGGCTTAGAAAGACCAAGCAGTGGCCTAGAAGACTCTGAGTTGAGTTCTCCTTCTAACAGTGTTGCTTTGCACCAGAGGGGCACTTGTCTTGGTAAAACCACATGATTTTTTAATGGGCTTTCAGTTTTGCTGCCCAGCAGTTTCATCACATATTCCTTTAGCTTGTCTCAATAAAAAAGGGGAATAAAAGTAATTGCTGAAAGTCTAACAACAGGAGGAACAAGTTTTCAGTCCCACAGAATCAGTCATACAAAAGAAGCAGGGGAAAGAAACAATATTAAGTTGTGTTTGGACATATTGACAAGTTAGATGGGCAGAGTCCAAGGGCATGAGATTGAACACATCTAAGTGCCGGGTTCTGCACATTGGCCACATGCAAATATTACCATGTGAATAATAATGTTGTCCTAAGCTTTGCATACACAAACGGCCAAAGGGATAAAACAAATTGTTGATTGTGGCAAATCAGGAGAACCAGATTGGAAAGCATCAGAAAAGGAAGGGAGAAAAATTCTTTCTCTGGGTAAATTCCCATACTGCTAACAGGTGATATTCTGACATTAACTCCAGAAGTCTTGTTTTTAGAGCTCTGTGGGATTTTAAGACTCCTGCTGCTGCTGAAAGATGGAATGCAAAATCAATATTTCACCAAGGGAAGCCCTTGGCAAAGTTCATCATAGCTGTAGATACATATTTGTTAAAGATGGGAACACATTTCATTTGAAGTCTATTGCTTTGCTACAAGTGCTGGGCTCAGAACAGAGCAATGCTCTCTCTTGCTGGTGAGGCAATAACATTTTCTCAGAACAGTAACTGGCCCCAGGTATTTTTAGAAAAGAAAAAAATAGAATAGAATTAACCAGGTTGGAAAAGACCTTTGAGATCATCGAGTCCAACCCATCACCCAACACCATCTAATCAACTAAACCATGGCACCAAGCACCCCATCCAGTCTCTTCCTAAACACCTCCAGTGATGGTGACTCCACCACCTCCCTGGGCAGCCCATTCCAATGGCCAATCTCTCTTTCTGAGAAGAACGTCTTCCTAACATCCAGTCTGAACCTCCCCTGGTACAGCTTGAGACTGTGTCCTCTTGTTCTGGTGCTGGTTGCCCAGGAGAAGAGACCAACCCCCACCTGGCTTCAACCTCCCTTCAGGTAGTTGTAGGCAACAATAAGGTCTGCCCTGAGCCTCCTCTTTTCTTTTTCCTGTGTGTGTGTCTGTCTTCATTACTGAGTGAATGTTATACAGGTCTTTCATATCTAAGAAGTCACACGTGAGATCATTCATTGAGTTGGGCTTTTGGAACATGATTGATGTTTCAAAAGAAGTAGTAAGCTGTAAACTGTCTGTATTGCACAAGCAATGCTTTTTTCCCCCAGGATGTTAAACTAATTAAATGGTCAGGTATTTTTCTCAAGGAATGAGTTTCTTGGAAGTAGGAAGGACCTCTCAAAGTCATTTCAGTCTTGCAGATGAGTGTCTGTTAAAACATTCAACTGCACTGAAATATTTTACTGTGTAAGATGACAAGCATTTTCTACTCCAGCCCTTCCTCTCACCCCTTGTTATCTCTTGAACAGCTGAGCAGACTTGTCCATCAGTAGTGTAAAGGGTTAATGCACGGTAGATGAGTTAACCTATCTGTTCCCCCCACAACACAGAAGTAAGGGAACCGTAACACACAAAAAACCTTCATGTTCACAGGATCACAGATCACAGGATCACAGGTTGCTAGGGGTTGGAAGGGACCTCTGGAGATCATTGAGTCATCATAGAATCAATAAGGTTGGAAAAGACCTCAAAGATCATCAAGTCCAACCTGTCACCCAACACCTAATGACTACTAAACCATGGCACCAAGTGCCACATCCATTCCCCTCTTGAACACCTCCAAGGACGGCGACTCCCAACCCCCTGCCAGAGCAGGACCACATAACCATATGATCTAGTGGTGGAGTCGCCATCCCTGGAGGTGTTTAGAAAGAGACTGGGTGGGCTGCTTGGTGCCATGGTTTAGTTGATTAGATGGTGTTGGATGATAGGATGGACTCAGTGATCTCAAAGATCTTTTCCAACCTGGCTAATTCAATTCAATTCAATTCAATTCAATTCAATTCAATTCAATTCAATTCAATTCAATTCAATTCAATTCAATTCAATTCAATTCTATCCCTTCCCTTCCCTTCCCTTCCCTCCCTTCCCTTCCTTCCCTTCCCTTCCCTTCCCTTCCCTTCCCTTCCCTTCCCTTCCCTTCCCTTCCCTTCCCCCTTCCCTTCCCTTCCCTTCCCTTCCCTTTGTTTTGGGAGCAACTGTGTGATCATGTTTTTAACTGCAATTAAAGTTAGTACAGTTTAACTCCCTACCAATCTCTCCCAGGATCAGCCTAGCTGACAAATGTTCCACTTTTTATTAGTGGTCCAAATCACTGACTTATTCTGGAGGAATATTACTTCTTCAAATACACTTTCTTCCTCTCCAGTAGTTCCTATCTCACAAATTTTCTCTTGAACTGTTGAGATGCTGACTTTTTGACAAGGTAACTTTCCTTACAGTTGAATTATTTCTGAGTATTCCATCATACAGAGTAAAAAAAAGATGCTATCCACAGATAAATAATGGATGCTGAGACTGTGCCAAGCAATTTGTTGAGATCAGGAGGCCTATGGCCTGACAATGAAGCTCAGTGGTGAGTGTTATTAATTTCCCTGGGCCGTTAAATCACTTATTGATGTTGTCCAAACTGAAGAACCCAGGGTTTTAAATAGTCATAATAAATAAGAAAAGGGTATATAATTTTCAAAAAGCAAGTTATATCCAAATAGATTTACTGCCTGTGAAGTGTGAGAAATTTCAGATCAGAGGGGGTTGCTAGAGTGAATTAGCAGAGCCTCACTGACTTCCATGGCAGAGAATTGATTTGTGTCTAAGGAAAGACTGAAGAACAAAACATAAAATGGTTTTGCTTCTGAGAGAGCTGTAGACTAAACAGCAATATGAACAATTTTGAGATAGAACAGAACGGAACAGAACGGAACAGAACGGAACGGAATGGAATAGAATAGAATAGAATAGAATAGAAATAGAATAGAATAGAATAGAATAGAATAGAATAGAATAGAATAGAATAGAATAGAATAGAATAGAATAGAATAGAATAGAATAGAATAGAATAGAATAGAATAGAATAAACCAGGCTGGAAAAGACCTTTGAGATCACTGAGTCCAACCTATCATCCAGTACTATCTAATCAAATAAACCATGGCACCACATGCCCCATCCAGTCACTTCCTAAACACCTCCAGTGATGGTGACTCCACCACCACCTGGACATGTTCCAGCAACTCAACATCTTTCTGAAACTGAGGGGTCTAGAACTGGACACAGGACTCAAGGTGTGGCCTAACCAGTACTGAGTACAGGGGTAAAATATCTTCCCTGCCCCTGCTGGCCACACTATTCCTGATACAGGCCAGGATGCCATTGGCCTTCTTGGCCACCTGGGCACACTGCTGGCTCATGTTCAGCCTACTCTCAACCAGTACCCCCAGGTCCCTTTGTGCCTGGCTGCTCTCCAGCCACTCTGACCCCAGCTTGTAGCACTGCATGGGGTTGTTGTGGCCAGTGTGTAGAACCCAGCACATAGATGTGCTAAATCTCATGGCCTTGGACTCTGCCCATCTGTCCAGCTTGTCAAAGTCCTTCTGCAAAGCCCTCCTACTCTCTAACAGATCAACACCTGCCCCCAGCTTGGTGTCATCTGCAAATTTACTGATGATGGACTCAATGCCCTCATCCAGATCATCAATAAAGATATTAAAGAGCATGGAGCCCAGCACTGATCCCTGGGGGACACCACTAGTGACTGGCTGCCAGCTGGATGTGGCACCATTCACCACCACTCTCCAGCCAGTTCCTAACAGTACAGAAAATCCTTTTAGGAAGAAAATGAATAAAGTAGGCTGGAGAATTGATGGGAGGGGAAATAGTGAAATGAGGGCAAGAGGAAAAAAAATTTCTTAACACTATGTTTGCTGTTTCCTACAACAGTTTCAAATTAAGCCTAGGAACACTGGAAAAGAATTTGAAACCTGGGTACATGATTGCAAAGTGAGCTGCAGCTAAGCAAAGGGATCTACTGCTGGGGGCAGGGCTTCTTGTGGATTCATGTTGAATTTAAATGTTTGCTGAAGAATAATGTGCAGAGAGCTGAAGCGTAAAGATAAAGGACAAATCTTCCCTCCCCAGGGTGATAAAGAAGTCAGCTGGCAGGAATGCATGAAGGCGAGGCCACTGCTGGAACTAAATCCTGATGCATAAAGAATATTTGGCATATTTCTGCACTTTTTGGACTTGGCTCCTGGAGCTTTGCATCAGGAAGTGTGATGACTTCTCCACAGGAAACGAATTCTCTCAAGATAGGCTCTGGTCCTGACAGCCACGAGGTGCTGGGCTGTCAAGCCAGGAGTTTTTGTGAAGAGCACAGATGGCCTTAGAGTAATTAAGAACGTGGCTCATGGCATGAAGAACTGAAGATGGATTTTGTGTTGATCTGTCCTTTGGGATAATTTGAAAAATCCAGGTGATTGTACCAGCTAGACACTTCCAGGAACTGGCCACATAAATCTGTCTGGAGGCAAAGCCCCTTACACATGTACTTTAGGGTTCACTCTTTGTTTGCTTGTTTAAATCACACAATCAGAGAAATATTCAGGCTAGAAAAGACCCTCAGGATCACCAAGTCCAACCATTAAACCTACTCTACAAGGTTCACCCCTAAACCACATCCCCAAGCACCACATAGTATCATAGTATCAGTCAGGGTTGGAAGGGACCACAAGGATCATATAGTTCCAACCCCTGCCATGGGCAGGGACACCCCACATTAGATCAGGCTGGACAGAGCCTCATCCAGCCTGGGCTTAAACACCTCCAAGGATGGTGCCTCAACCACCTCCCTGGACAACCCATTCCAGGGCTTCACCACTCTCATGGGGAAGAACTTCCTCCTCACATCTAGCCTGAATCTCCCCACCTCCAGCTTCATTCCAACACATCCAGGATTGGGTACTCAACCTCCTCCCTGGGCAGCACATTCCAAGGCCTGACCACTCTTGCCCTGAAAAAATGTTTCCTACTGTCCAGTGTAAACCTACCCAGTCACAGCTTGAGGCCATTCCCTCTTGTTCTATCATTAATTGCCTGTGAGAAGAGACCAGCACCAGCCTCTTCCACAAGGTCCTTTCAGATAGTTGTAGACAGCAATGAGGTCTCCCCTCAGCCTCCTCCTTTCCAAACTAAACAGCCCCAGCTCCTTCAGTTGCTCTTCCTAAGATTTATTCTCCAGACCCTTCCCCAGCTTCAGAATACATAATCAACCAGGTTGGAAAAGGACATTAAGATTGAGTCCAACCTATCACCCTATCACCCAACCTATCACCCAATACCATCAAATCAACTAAACCATGACACTAAGTGTGTCATCCAGTCTCTTCTTAAACACTTCCAGTGATGGTGACTCCACCACCTCCCTGGGCAGCCCATTGCAATGGCAAATCACTTCTGGGAAGAATTTCTTCCTAACATCCAGCCTAAACCTCCCCTGGTGCAGCTTGAGACTGTGCCCTCCAACAGGGAATCTGCAGGGCAGGAGCAGGGACCTGAGTAGGGCCAGGTAAGCATTTAAACCATAAAGTTACCACACCACAGCCTGGTGGTAGGTAGTTGTAGACAGCAATAAGGTCTCCCCTGAGCCTCCTCTTCTCCAGGCTAAGCAACCCCAGCTCCCTCAACCAAAAAGCAAATGGTGGTAAGACTGAACCACTACCTATCCCATCTTGGCCAGGTCACTTCTGCTTCCACTGGATGCTTAGGTACCTCCTACAGTACCACTCATAGATCTTTGTGTAGCCTATCACTTGGGTTTCTTTTTCTCCACAGTCTTTACCTTACTCTAGCTTTACAATCTACTGTTCCTCTTCCCCACAGGCTTTAGTCCATCAACAGATAACCCAAGTGACCAAGGTTGAGAATCTGAGAAGCAAAGTGCTTTGGATAGCTCTGGTGGGAAAGGAAAAGCTTTACATGTTCTCACTGACGTTCCCATAAACAAGAGCAACCACATGAGATGGGAAATATTCTTTAGTAACAGATAGTTTGGAAAACTGGATCAGGGATTTTTGTTTTGTCTCTTTTCTGGTCAAAGGATGCCAGCCCTGCAATGCTGAAAAGAATCTTCATTTCAAATATGCTAATTCTTAGAGAGAAAAGCTCAGGAGAAAACTTGGCCCTGATTAAAATGATGAGGAGGTATTTTGCAATCAGAGCCAGGATTTATCCAGAGAACTTGAAGAAAATATAGAGCAACAGACTTTACCACCACATCTGAGACCAATTTGTGCACATTTCCAATATATCTAAGAAAATAGAAAGAGAAATTGCATTCTGAGTGTATTTGAATGTGCCTTAGATTTGAGCAAGAGGCTTTCATTCCAATCCTGCTTAATCTGTGCCTATTTTTAACTCTGTGAGGAACTACTTTGCTTTTGACATTCACAGAGAAAGTTGCTCCATGGAGAAAAGCTGCCATCAGGGTAAGCTTTATGGTTAAGGTTCAGAGGACCACAAAGCCTTCAGCTCCAGGGACACTGGGGCTGCAAAGGGCATGCCAAGGGAAGCACAGCACTGCACCAACATTGCTCCCTCCAGGCATTACCTCCTCACCTGGGACACCCATGATGCTTTGGACTTCTATCTCACCTGGACTTCTCCCATGGTTTTAGCATTAGGATTGTCCCAGTTTAGAGCAGGACAGATGCTCTATTGCATTAAGGTAAGCTTTAAGGTTAAAGTTCAGAGAACCACAGAGCCTTCAGCTCCAGGGACACTGGGGCTGCAAAGGGCATGCCAAGGGAAGCACAGCACTGCACCAACATTGCTCCCTCCAGACATTACTTCCTCACCTGGGACACCCATGATGCTTTGGACTTAAATCTCACCTGGACTCCTCCCATAGTTTTAGCATTAGGATTGTCCCAGTTTAGAGTGGGACAGATGCTCTATTGCCCCAAAGGGGCGAAAGAATGATGCTCACACAAATGGATTGGATAGTCATGGAAAGTTTAAATGGAAAAGCAATTAACACACTACAAAAACTACAAAGCATTAGTGGTGAATGTATCCAAAGCACACAGAGTTCCTTTACACCACACCAAAACCCCAATGCTTCCCTTCTCCCCACCTGGGGTGCACACAAACCCCGCAGTGCTCTCTCTTCCCCTCCCATTTCTTAGGCTGGTCTCATGCTGGCCAGGCCTGAAACTGCCACCCCCTTTCTTATTCTGGCATTAGGCCTAAGCAGAGCAAAGAGGCCTGAGGTACTCCCCCTGGTGTTATCAGATAAGAAAGCATCTGCCATGGGAGCAGAGAGGGAAGAAAGAGAGAGACAATGACTTTGCAATATATACGACCTATATATTATACAATACAATAATACAATACAATACACCAGGTTGGAAGAGACCTTCAAGATCATCGCGTCCAACCCATCAAACAATCCAACCCACCCAACAACTAGACCATACAGCCAAGCACCCCATCAAGTCTTCTCCTGAACACCTCCAGTGAAGGTGACTCCACCACCTCCACGGGTAGCCGATTCCAATGGGCAATCACTCTCTCCGTATAGAACTTCCTCCTAACATCCAGCCTAAACCTGCCCTGGCACAGCCTGAGACTGTGTCCTCTTGTTCTGGTGCTGGCTGCCTGGGAGAAGAGGCCAACCTCTGCCTGGCTACAACCTCCCTTCAGGTAGTTGTAGAGAGCAATAAGGTCACCCCTCAGTCTCCTCTTCTCCAGGCTAAGCAACCCCAGCTCCCTCAGCCTTTCCTCATAGGGCTTGTGTTCCAAACCCTCACCAGCTTTGTTGCCCTTCTCTGGACACGTTCCAGCAAGTCAACATCCTTCCTAAACTGAGGGGCCCAGAACTGGACACAGTACTCAAGGTGTGGCCTAACCAGTGCAGTGTACAGGGGCACAATGACCTCCCTGCTCCTGCTGGCCACACTGTTCCTGATGCAAGCCAGGATGCCATTGGCCTTCTTGGCTGCCTGGGCACACTGCAGGCTCATGTTCAGCCTACAATCAACCAGTACCCCCAGGTCCCTCTCTGCCTGACCACTCTCCAGCCACTCTGACCCCAGCCTGTAGCACTGCCTGGGGTTGTTGTGGCCAATGTGCAGAACCCGGCACTTGGATGTGTTCAATCTCCTGCCCTTGGACTCTGCCCATCTGTCCAGCCTGTCGAGGTCCCTCTGCAAAGCCTCTCTGCCCTCCAGCAAATCAACTGCTGCCCCCAGCTTGGTGTCATCTGCAAATTTACTGATGATGGACTCAATGCCCTCATCCAGATCATCAATAAAGATGTTGAAGAGCATGGGGCCCAGTACTGATCCCTGGGGCACACCACTAGTGACAGGCCGCCAGCTGGATGTGGTGCCATTCACCATTACTCTCTGGGCTCGGCCCTCCAGCCAGTTCCTAACCCAACGCAGTGTGCTCCTGTCCAAGCCACGGGCTGCCAGCTTGGCCAGGAGTTTGCTGTGGGGAACGGTGTCAAAGGCCTTGCTGAGGTCCAGGTAGACCACATCCACAGGCCTCCCCACATCCACCAGGCGGGTCACCTGATCATAGAAGGAGATCAGGTTGGTCAGGCAGGACCTGCCCCTCCTAAATCCATGCTGGCTAGGCCTGAGCCCCTGGTCATCCTGTAAGTGCTGTGTGATCGCACTCGAGATGACCCGTTCCATAATCTTGCCTGGCACTGAGGTCAGGCTGACAGGCCTATAATTCCCTGGCTCATCCAACCGGCCCTTCTTGTGGATGGGCACCACGTTGGCCAGCTTCCAGTCTTCTGGGACCTCTCCAGTGAGCCAGGACTGCTGAAAAATGATGGAAAGTGGCTTGGACAGCTCATCTGTCAGCAATCTCAGCACCCTAGGATGGATCCCATCCGGTCCCATGGCCTTGTGGGGGTCCAAGCGGCTCAGTAGATCTCTAACTTCCTCTTGGAGCAGTGGGAAACTATGCATCTCTCTGGCTCCTTCTGCCAGCTCTGCAGGCCAGCTGTCTGGAAGACGTTCTGCCCTGCTAGTGAAGACTGAGGCAAAGAAGGTGTTAAGTACCTCTGCCTTTTCCTCATTCTTTGTTACAACGTTCCCCTCCGTGTCAACCAAGGAGTGGAGGTTGTCCTTGCCCTTCTTCTTGCTATTGATGTATTTATAGAAGGACTTTTTGTTGTCCTTCACAGCAGAGGCCAGTCTAAGTTCTAAATGGGCTTTTGCCTCTCTAATTTTCTTCTTGCACAACCTAGCAACATCCCTAAACATTCTGTAGGTTGCCTCCCCTTTCTTCCAAAGATGATACACCCTGTTTTTTTCCCTAAGTTCTATTAAAAGTTCATTGCCCATCCAGGCTGGCCGTCTATTTTCCTGTACCACTCCTTTTTTCCTTTTTGAAGTCCCTGCACTGCATAGAAAACATATTCCTCCGTTTGATTTCCTATGTAAATTAGCAGCTGATTTCCAAGAAGGATTATTATGTCTTAATAAATCTGTGCAAGTGAAATGTCTGGGAGGGAGAAACAAATGCATCATTGCACAGGTGCTTTCAGTTGTTTCGCTGGCAATTCATTAGACTAATTGGCCATCACTAGCATAGTGATTACCCAACATTAGAAGCATTGTTGCTTTTATTATTTTTTTTAATTGATAACTTGCAAGTATTGGAGCAGCAATATTTGTGCTGCTAGCTGCTATTATTTTTCACTCCCCCTTTGATATTTTCATACTCATTGCTATTTATGGTGCCACAACAAACTGCTGCAAAAGACCTCTTTGGAAATCACTTCAGCTTTCTGTTGAAACTGCAGTTGAAGTTCCCTATCAGCAGCATTTCATAGAATCACAGAATTGTCAGGGTTAGAAGGGACCTCAAGGATCATCTAGTTCCAATCCCCCCTGCCATGGCCAGGGACACCTCACACTAAATTTCCAACAAGCTTAAAAAGAATAGTATCATAGTATCATAGTATCAGTCAGGGTTGGAAGGGACCACAAGGATCATCTAGTTCCAATCCCTCCCTGCCATGGGCAGGGACAGCCTACACTAAATTTCCAACAAGCTTAAAAAGAATAGTATCATAGTATCAGTCAGGGTTGGAAAGGACCACAAGGATCATCTAGTTCCAACCCCCTGCCACAGAATAGAACAGAGTAGAGTAGAGTAGAGTAGAGTAGAGTAGAGTAGAGTAGAGTAGAGTAGAGTAGAGTAGAGTAGAGTAGAGTAGAGTAGAATAGAATAGAATAGAATAGAATAGAATAGAATAGAATAGAATAGAATAGAGCAGAGCAGAGCAGAGCAGAGTAGACTAGACTAGACTAGACTAGACTAGACTAGACTAGACTAGACTAGAATAGAATAGAATAGAATAGACTAGACTAGACTAGACTAGACTAGAATAGAATAGAATAGAATAGAATAGAATAGAATTAACCAGGTTGGAAAAGACCTTTGAGATCATCGAGTCCAACTTATCATCCAACACCATCTAATCAACAGTGGTCTTAGGTTTGAGCAGACAGAAGTTATTTTACCCCTCCCCAGAGGAGCAAAATAAAAAGGCTGCATGCACATAATTGGAAAGTTAAATGGAAATCCTATTCCAAACTACACAGAGTACAAAATACACACATCCATATTCAGCCTCATCCCAGTTCTCTCCAGCCTGGGTGTGGTGAGTTGAAATGACCCCCCAACTAATATGGAGAAATTGCCCCTGGAAATACATTGCTAGACTAGCTCAGAAGGTTTTGGAAGAAGCAAATGAAGCTGTATTTAAAAGCAAAATAAAACCTAGAAATATGAAATGCAATGAATATGTAAAAAATATACAATAGATGTTATATATATGTGTGTGTGTGTATATATATATTATATATATATATATATATATATATATATATATATATATATATATATATACACACAATTCTCCAGGCTAAACAACCCCAGCTCCCTCAGCCTCTCCTCATAGGGCTTGTGCTCGAGGCCTCTCCCCATCCTCGTTGCCCTTCTCTGGACCCCTTTGATTTTGTGCTTCTGTTAAACTGTGGTGAGGCATGACCAGTGCTTACCTGCTTATTAGCAACTTGGAGACCACAAAAATGCACAGATGCTCCCTGCTTTCCTTTAACAAAGTGTGACTCTCTTCCCATCACCCAGCTTTTCCTTCAACAACAGCAGGCATGACACAGAACATGTCAGCATCAGCACATCAGTCACATTGACTCCAGGCAGCAAAGTGATGTCATGTGATTTTTCACCTGCGCTTGGGTGCTTTCACACCACCCTGTGCCCCAGCCTAGCTCTGAGTGCTCCCTCTGCAAGCACAGAACTGGATCAGGGGCATCACCCTGGCCCAGTATCAACCCCCAGCAGAGCCTGTGGGCAGACTCAGCAAAGGTCTTAGTCGGGGCTCATCCTCCTCTCTGGGCTGAGTGCCCTCAGCATCTGCAGGGAGCAGTGAGCATGCATAAATCCTCTCTGCCAGACAGGCATGCACAGCCTGGGCTAAGGAAGCTGCCTGTCTTCTTTTAAATGGATGCTTTGGTACTCAGGGGGAAACTCTGTCTCTCTCTCTTTTTTTTTTCCTACATTATTTTTCTAATGCAGTCATCTGTCTGTCAGTCTTCCCCCAAACTTGTGATTATGTCAAGACAGCTTCAAACAATTTTAAAGAGGGCTTTTATTTGTTCTGAATCTTTTATTTACCACCTGCTATTTTTGTCTGCTGCTATCTGGTTCTTGTATCAGAAGAGACAGTGAACTGTCATTGCCTGTACTCTTTTTCTTTGCCTTATTTCCCACCCTCCCACCCCACCCCCCGAACATTTGTGTGCAAACTGCAATCAGCAGAGAGATTAGAATGCCAGACAATTGTCAAGATTATGTGAGACTCTTGATCTCCCATGCTCTAAAGTTTGGCACGGATTTGTTTGGTTTAAACATGGCTTGGACCGAGCACCTGGTGAGTGATGTAAGCAACCACTGCTTGGCTTGCTGTGAGTTGCTGCTTTCAGATTCATGAGCAATTCACTTCTGGCAGGATGACATAAACCTACAGCTCTGCCAGTCTAATTCTGACTACTTATTGTTAAAACCATTGTGGGTTTTTTATTAATACAGGTTAGGAAAGTTTAAAATGAATGCCTTTCATTAAAACCAAACCCACCAGCTGTCACCAGCTGTTTCTCTCTATATAAGTGTATATATTAGATCTTGCTCTGAATACAAGAGTAGCTCTTGTGTCCATGAAGACAGTGTTCAGTGACACAGTACATTTTGTTTTGTTTTCAGAATAACAGAATCACCAAGTTTGGAAGAGACCTCAAAGATCATCAAGTCCAACCTGTCACCACAGATCTCATGACTAAACCATGGCACCAAGTGCCACGTCCAATCCCCTCTTGAACACCTCCAAGGACGGTGACTCCACCACCTCCCTGGGCAGCCCATTCCAATGGCTAATGACTCTCTCAGTGAAGAACTTTCTCCTCACCTCCAGCCTAAACTTTCCCTGGTGCAGCATGAGACTGTGTCCTCTTGTTCTGGTGCTGGTTGCCTGGGAGAAGAGGAGCCTCCTCTTCACCAGGCTAAACAACCCCAGCTCCCTCAGCCTCTCCTTGTAGGGCTTGTGCTCGAGGCCTCTCCCCAGCCTTGTTGCCCTTCTCTGGACATGTTCAAGAGTCTCAATGTCCTTCTTAAACTGAGGAGCCCAGAACTGGACACAGTACTCAAGGTGTGGCCTAACACTGAAGCACAGAAACATTAAGGTTGGAAATGACCCTCAGGAACACCAAGTCCAACCTTTAACCCTACTCTACAAGGTTCACCCCTAAACCATATCCCCAAGCACCACATCCAAAACACCTTTAAACACATCCAGGCTTGGGGACTCAGCCACCTCCCTGGGCAGCACATTCCCATGCCTGGGATTGCTGTGAATTTTTTTTTCCTAAAGTGCAGTCTAAACCTACCCAGTTACAGCTTGAGGCCATTTCCTCTTGTTCTATCACTAATCACCTGTGAGAAGAGACCAGCACCAGCCTCTCCACAAAGTCCTTTCAGGTAGTTGTAGACAGCAATGAGGTCTCTCCTCAGCCTCCTCTTTTTCAAACTAACCATCCCCAGCTCCTTCAGTCACATTTCATCAGATTTATTCTCCAGGCCCTCCCCCAGCTTTGTTGCCCTCCTCTGCACTGGCTCCAGTATCTCCACATCTCTCCTGTATTGAGGGGCCCAAAACTGGAGACAATACTCAAGGTGTGGCCCCACCAGAGCTGAGTTTTGCTGTGTTGTCATATATTTTTTTCTTCCCCGTTTTTTCTCCCATTGATAAATGAGTATGAGTTTGAGGAAGGAAAAACATGAGACTCGTTATAGAATACATTTTCCAGTCATCCTTGCAGTGCTGGTGATTTAGATGTGCAACCTAAAGCTGGTAGCATTAGTACATAATCGGATCTGAAAGGTTTAAAAAGTAAAAGATTGAATTAGGAAGAAAATGTCTGTTCTGGAGACAGGGTTTGGACTGTTTTCTTTACCAAAGGCACCTTCAATCTGCTATCAATTACCAACTGTAATAAAGTGCCTGAAATACAGAGAAAAGGTCAGCTCTACTGTTAAATAAGACATCCTCTATCTCACAAGCCCCATTCTATTCATGTGACACAAATGATTAGGTGATGCAAATCACCCTCAAAAGGAAGCGCTGCATAATGAGCTTGGGTGAATGGTATTACCTCATTAGCATCTGGTATTTAACACAACAGAAAGGGAGTTTGAACTAATTACAAACATATATTCTCATAGACCTGCCTTTCCCTAGTGTTTCCTATATTTCTACCATAACTGCACAGGACCATGTTGTTCTCCTTCCAGCTCCTTCTCTCTTCTATCTGTGCTGAGGGAACCCAGACCCCTGGCCTCAGAGAAGCCTCCCCCTCTGTTTTATGTTTTCATAGAATTGTTAGGGTTGGAAGGAACCTCAAGGATCAGCTAGTTCCAAGCCCCCCTGCCATGGGCAGGGATGCCTCACACTACATCAGGTTGCTCAGAGCCACATCCAGCCTGGCTTTAAAAACCTCCAGGGATGAGGGTTCTACCACCTCCCTGGGCAACCTGTTCCAGTGTCTCACCACCCTCATGGTGAAAAACTTTTTCCTGACATCCAATCTGAATCTACCCATTTCTAGTTTTTTTCCATCCCCCTAGTCCTATCACCCCCTGACACCCTAAAAAGTCCCTCCCCAGCTTTCTTGTAGGCTCCCTTCAGATACTGGAAGGCCACAATTAGGTCTCCTTGGAGCCTTCTCTTCTCCAGAGTGAACAACCCCAACTCCCTCAGTCTGTCCTCATAGGAGAGGAGCTCCAGCCTTCTGATCATCCTCGCGGCCCTTCTCTGGACGTGATCCAGCAGGCCCAGATCCTTCCTGTGATGAATAGGGGCTCCGGAACTGAGCAACTTGCTACTTAATGTATCTAAACCCATCGCTCTTAGGAAGTTTTCTGCACTTCATTGGAAGTCTTCAAATGACAGAGGATTTGATCTGCAGTGCCTCTGCTGCTCTTCCTTCTCTTGTAAATCTGGAACAGTATTTTTAGCTTCTTCCTAGCTCCCACTTTCACTACAATGCAATGTGTTTCCTTACCCCTCTACTTTTTACCCATGTCTTTTGACCTGAAAATCAAAAATCAGGCATAACATACTGTAAATGACATGGGGTGATGTGGATGCTGATTTCCCAACCTATACTTTTGCCTGTGAGTCAGATAGCTGCTGCCAGGCAGAAGAGGGGTGGCTGAAGTCACCCTGCCTCTATGCAGGAGCTGATACTCACGAAACTTACAGAACTTAATTCCTTTGAAACCTGTAATAGGATAGACCAAGGATTAAGAAATTGCTAAAGACCTCTGGCAGGAGCTGGCTGACAGTCAGGAGAGCAGCAAGACCCTGATCTTCTTGTGAAATGTTTCTACTTTTACCCCTTATCCCCTATTCCTGCCTCAGTGCTATATGTTCCTTTGATGTCCCTGGTGGCCATGCAACATGTGAGTGCTTCTTCCAACGGACAGGTAATACTGGCCTTACAGAAGCTGGCTGTGTCCTTGACAGAGGACAACTTTTCAGACCTCTGAGTGTCTCTCTTAGGATGGAGAGCCCTCTGTGGAAGCCAGAAAAGGTGTCATGACAATTTATGTACTGATGATCTGGGAAGTGAACTGAGACCACCCTAGTTCCATCACCCGACAACAGGAACCTTCACTCACTGCTGCTCTGGGCTGTGCTCAGGGAGAAGCACCTTTGAAGTTAAACTGCATTTGAGGGCAGGGATCATCTTTTTGGCCTGTGTTCATCCAAAACCTGTCAGAGGGCCCTGATTCATCTTTGGCCTTCCAGTGAACTGCAACCACATATAAATAATAATAATATCTTGACTTAGTTCTGCTCTCCAGCTTGCCCTGCACAACAGCCAAGAAATGCAAGCAATATAATAATTTGCTGTCCAACTCCCACGGTAATGTGTAAGCCAGTGTGTGAAATCAGTCATTTTGCACAAAATTGAGGCTAGAAGATTTATTAGTGATGAACAAACAGCAATGGCATGTTGTCTGCTGCACCTGTGCAACCCATCCTACCAGCCTGAGGCTTGTCCTTGAGCTTGGACGTACCCAGATCAATCTGTGAGGCACGGGAATAGTTAAAGGCACCTAGGTGAAGGAGCCTCCTCTACCCCAGGCCATTACTTGTGCTTCCTTTTGGCAGGCTTCCAATTTAGACACAGGATTTTAAAAGCAATTCCTTGAATAGTGGTGTGGATACTCTCATTAGCCCAATGGGGCAGATTGCATGGCCAGCCCACTTGCACAGTGGTGTGTCTTTATTTAATTATACTACTATTTCCCCACTGGATTTCAGGTATTCATAAAATGCCTCTCTGCGTGCTGCAACACTTCAGCTGTGCTCTGGCAATGATGGGCTGTAGGCTCATTTACATCTTTACAAGAGAAAGAAATGCTAAAATCATGCTAAAGCTCATCCTCTGCTCAAAAATAGCTTTTCTTTAAAATTATCTTTCTGGTTCATGCATCCACATCTTTTTGCCTGAGTTGGTGATGCTTTTTAAGGGAGACTTGGGTTCAGCTTGCATAGGAAGGTTGTGTAGACGCCCACTTTGATTAGGTGCTGCATGGATCACCAGCTCCTCAGTGTACAGTGGCCTCGTGTTCAGGATCACTACACATTGCTCCTTCCAAAGTATGTAACTCAAATGCCATATCTGGAAGCAGATGTAAAGATTAAGATCAGCTGTACAAAAGTGGAAGCAGTTTCCAACACCATTAGCATCTCGGTGCAAATAATGGTAGTAAAATGAGCCCCGAGCCCACCTCCACAAGTTGCTAAGCAAGTAATGAAAATTAAACCCAAGATGCAGCCAGTCTCTCTCAATCCTAGTAAATCTACCCACCACCTGCCTTCACCCCAGCTCCAGGGACAAAAGGATGAGCTGGCATCATGTGAGCTTGCAGATAGGCACAGGTCAGGATGGTGTGCGAGTTCCCAGGGTGTGTTATTGGGCCCCCTCTATGTCCTTCTACCAGTTCCCCATCAGATTCTGCCCTCAGATTATCTGCCTCACCTCCCACTGGAAAATGTCAAACAGATTTATGGGCAGGTAGCCAAGGGCAGAATTTGGTTGTGGTAATGAAAAACCAGCCCATTAGTGTCAGATAAAGATGACAGACTTGATCTGTCTTTGAGGAATCTGAAGCCTTTCATGTGTCATGCTGTTTTTATGTTGTGCTCTCAGGACCTTTTCACTCACCTTCACTTACATCAGCTATGATAAAACAAAATTGCTGAGGCAAAGTAATTAAACTGAAAAGTGCTTGTTCTGGCTTGGCTCTCTCTTGTTGTGTTAGTGAGGGCTGGACCTTCTCCTGACATAGATCAATGTGGTCTGTCTGTATCTATCCTTCCCGGGAAATAAAAGTGAAATATGAAACATAGTCAAAGAAATAAGATGACAAAGCCTTCCTTGTCTGCTTTTCTACCCATGAAGCCAAGGGTATTTAAAATTTTTATGACCCAGTTGGCTTTCACAGCTCTCTTACTTCTGATTATGGTCACTCCTCCAGCACAGCCATAGCAAACATCAGGTGCTTCAGAAGGAGTATGGGGGAAGACAGTATGAGGCTCCTCTTTGATGTTACCTCAGAGGTATAAAGAACACTGCCAGAACACTGAGGGAAGTGATCCTACCTCTCTGCTCAGCACTGGGGAGGCCACACCTGGAGTACTGTGTCCATTTTTGGGCTCTTCAATACATGGAAGACAAGGACACGGACAGGGAAGCTGCATGATTGCAGGAGACTTTTTTACAAGTGCCACCCATTAGCATCTGCCTTTGTCTCAGCTCTGTTGTCCTGCTGTATTAACCCACTGTTAGTCCCATACAACCCCTGCCACACTCGGTTGCTTTACTCTTTACAGCAAATATTCTGGTTAAAGTCCCAGTCATGTGCTTCTCATGAATGATTCTGCCAAAGTCAGTAGGTCAGTAGCAGCTGCTGGTTGCATGGAAGTTTGGGTTCAGCCCAAACGGTTTCCCTGCGATCACAGCGTTCCACGTCAGTCCAGGAGTTGTTTTGTGTAACTTTTCAAACCTTTGATCCTCTCTCAGGAGCTTTGCTTCCCCTGTGACAATCTACAATGGAGCAGAAAAGCCACCAAAACTAGGGGACTGCTTGTGGTTGGCCTGAACCCCGATCACTGCAAAACAAACCTCTCTGCCTCTGAGGTAGGCTTTTTCCTGCTCTCTTTTCCCAGGGGTGTGATGTGTCCTACAGATACATTTGTCAGATAAATCTACTTTGGAACATTCACCTGTTCTTTGTTTAAACACAATGCAGCATGGTCTGACAGTAGTTGTTCGCTTATTTCAATCTGTTCCGATACCTAATCCACGTTTCCATCTTGCCTGTAAGGTTTGTTTCCCCTCCCCCTCCCTCTTTGTTTTGTAAAGGAACATTTTTCTTCATTGAATTATTTAATTTCATGAGATTTTTCCAAGCCACTTGGCACAGACACTTTTCAAATCCCTTGGGATGTAAACGTCTGCATCACATTTATTCTGTCTCTGCTGGTCTCCCATTATGTGCAGGCTATCAGGCACAGATCTTGCAAGCACCACATGCTCTCAGCCTCTCCTGAAATTTCATCACATTGCTTTAAAACCCCATTAATGTTCAGGTCTTGGAAACAATTTATCTTAATGCTGAAGTCCATAGGTACAATCAATGCTTTACAGCCTGCATTTCCAGTTTTTCTCTATGTGGCCCTGAAAAATCAATCAGTTCTTTGATAGTAAGTGTCGTGCTGGACCAGTAATCCTGCACATCAGTTATTTGTTTGCACCATGGCCTTTATTTGTAAAAAACATTCATAAAGACTTTTTTATTCCATTTTAACCATCTGCCTCTCATATTTTCTGCCCCTGGTGCACATAGAAACCTTTGCCCCTGTGTTTGTTCATCGTCTGGTTGTGCTGGGGCAGAATCACAGGGCAGCCATGGGCTGCAGGCCGTTAGCAGGTCTGAATCATCCAGGATCATACCAGGCGATGAGCATCACACCTGGTATAAAAGGGGAAGTTTGGTGAGGAAAGAAGAGTTTCCTGCTGACCCTATGCCTCTTTCTTCTGCTGCACTTGAGGGCTGCCTTCCAGTTTATTGTGACTGCTGTACCTTGGCTGGGCTGAGTATAAAGTTAAAGCCTGCATATTAACATTGGTACCAGTTTTGTTGTTTCATTCAATCCATTATCACTTCAACCTGTGGGTCTTGCTAATCTGCTGGGAAGGGGTCATCGGGCAACTAGTGACAGGAGAAGAGGGCATGGTATGAAGCTCTAAATTCAAGTCACAATACATTCTAGTAAATGACTTATACAAGTGTGAGACACTGAAGCACAGAAACATTCAGGTTGGAAAAGACCCTCAGGATCACCGAGTCCAACTGATAACCCTACTCTACAAGGGTCACCCCTAAACCATATCCACAAGAAACACATCCAAAACACCTTTAAAAACATCCAGGCTTGGGGACTCAACCACCTCCCTGGGCAGCACATTCCAAGGCTTGACCACTCTTGCCATGAAGAAATGTTTCCTAATGTCCAGTCTAAACCTACCCAGTCTCAGCTTGAGGCCATTTCCTCTTGCTCTATCACTAATCACCTGTGAGAGGAGACCAGCACCACCCTTTCCATAACATCCTTTCAGGTAATTGTAGACAGCAACGAGGTCTCCCCTCAGTCCTCTCTTTTCCAAACTAACCATCCCCAGCTCCTTCAGTCACTCTTCATAAGATTTATTCTCCAGATGAAGGGGACAACACATCACAACAAGCCTCCCTGAGGGGAATGCCATGTGTGCCTGAAGTCTAAGGGTAGAGGGGTATAACCTGTACAGAAGCACCTGTCTCTTCCTCCAACTTGTACTGCACTGGCAGGCAGGAGGAAATGTGGTCCCACAAATGGCTGGAAATGGGGCAATGAGATCATAGAGCCATAGAATCAATAAGGTTGGAAAAGACCTCAAAGATCATCAAGTCCAACCAGCCACCCAGCACCTCATGACTACTAAACCATGGCTTCAAGTGCCACATCCAATCCCTTTTTGAACACCTCCAGGGATGGTGACTCCACCACCTCCCTGGGCAGCACATTCCAATGGATCCCCTTTCTGTCCCTCAGATGCACCTGTACTGCTGTAATGCCTCAGTCCCTATCCGGCCAAACCTTCCCTTCTCTCCCTGCTAGCAGAGGTACTGGAGCATGCTGTACTCCTCCAAGATCCTTCCCTTTTAATTGCAGCAACAGTCTGAACTTAATTGGTTCATCTTCTGCCCTGTACAGCTCACTTTTTGATCCCCCTAATGAAGTGGTGGGAGGATTCGTTACAGCTGTCAGCAATACTTTGATAAAGGCAAGCTCATTCAGCAGGAGGAAGCGTGGCATGATCTAATTCTTGGTGTGTAGGGATCAGAGGCTGTAGGATGTGTTCTGCTATCAGTGACACCACAGCACAATGTAATCACAGATTCAGAATAGGAGGTTTCCATTCAGTATTGCCAGGAGCCTTAATGGCAAGGATTTTGCCTGGAAAATGGGAATGTGCAAGGGGGGTTTCCAGTTAGCAGCAGGGACTGTGTTTTCTGAATTTCCTGGTTTGTGTATCAGCTGATTTTTAATTCCCCCACACACTTCTTTTCATGTGGGCTGAAATACAGAACTAAAAGAAAAATATATCCTAGAGAAACTAATTAGGGTCATATTTAATGTGAAAAATCACACTCTGGTTGTATTATATGGACACTGTGCCAGACAAATCTGATGCTCTGCAATGCCAGTCACTCCTGATTCCTTGACCTGACTGGGATAGTCTGCTCATAGGTACTGCACTAAAGGTCTTTTCCAACCTGGTTGATTCAATTCAATTCAATTCAATTCAATTCAATTCAATTCAATTCAATTCAATTCAATTCAATTCAATTCAATTCAATTCAATCCTATCCTATCCTATCCTATCCTATCCTATCCTATCCTATCCTATCCTATCCTATCCTATCCTATCCATTCCATTCTAATTCAATTCCATTCCATTCTAATTCAATTCCATTCCATTCCATTCCATTCCATTCCATTCCATTCCATTCCATTCCATTCCATTCCATTCCATTCCATTCCATTCCAATTTAAGTCAGATCATTAAACCATTAAACAAATGCTAAATGGGACAAAGGAGGACAAAAATACTTAATTAGACTAAAATAGGCCTGGTTTGCATATTCTCCTGCAAATTAAGCAAATGTAAACCAGGATAAGCCCAGCACCCACAGGCAAGATCTGTCTTGGCATTTAAAGTGGTTGAAATCACAGTTAAGCAGCCCCAAATTCAGATTGTAGCTGGTTCAAGAGTGTAAGAAGTACAATGAAGCAGTCCTCCTAATGGAGAAGAAGGAGTGGAGGGTGTGACTAAGAAGGATGGGGCGGCACTCTCGCAGCTGGGTAGTCTTGGCCAGCTGGCTGGCTGCCTGTCTTGGGCTGCTCTCACCACTGGGTCACAGAGTTGGTTGCTAACTGCTGAAGGTGGCTACCCCTCTGCCTCTGTAGCCAAAGAAGTGGGAAGAGTGGTCCTGAGGGTGAAGGCTGAGGTTACACACACACCTTAGGAGAAAGGGTCACCTCTCTGCCTCTGAGGGAAGAGCTGGGTGATAAGGTGGTGAGACACTGGAACAGGTTGCCCAGGGAGGTGGTAGAAGCCTCAATCCTGGAGGTTTATAAGGCCAGGCTGGATGACACTCTGGGCAGCCTGATCTAGTGGAAGGTGTCCCTGCCCATGACAGGGGTGGGGGTGTAACTGGATGATCTGTGAGGTCCCTTCCAACCCTGACAATTCCGTGAGGTCAGGTATGGTCTTTGGTGCTACCCTTTAATTTCCGAAGCATGTGTCTTGCTGAACATAGTCACTGTGAGTACCTGAAGGACATTCATCTCCTTCCTCCATTTTTCAAACCTCTGTTTCCAGCCAGCACTGTGTCACCACTGCACATCCCTTCAGCTTTTTCTGACAGTACACTTTTCATGGGCTGACCTTGCAGGTTTTTTTTCCCCCTGCCTTTACTGCCTACTTCTAAACTCTCTCGAGCCTCAATAGCTCACACACACACATATGCTTGAAGCCCTTCAGACAGCACAGACTCTTTTGCACATTCATCAAGTCTTCAACAAAATATTCTTTAATATGCTTTCAGGGCAGATCCTTCCTGGCCCCAGGGGTTTTTGCCATGCTAGCTCCAGTGCTCAGAAAAAAGAGTAGCTTTGCTTCTTCCACCGCTTGTGGACGAAGATTTTAGTTGCTGCTAAAATTACCGTTCCCCTCTGCGCTGCTTGTGGCTGATGCAGAGTTAGTTTTCTTCAGAGTAGCTAGTCTGGATTTGTGCTGAAAAGTGTTGATAACAGGAATGTTTTCATTACTGCTGATCAGTGCTTACACAGAGTCAAGGCCATTCCTGCTTCTCACACCACCCTACCAGTGAGTAGGCTGAGGTTATACAAGAAGTTTTACCATGAGGGTGGTGAAACACTGGAACAGGTTGTCCAGGGAGGTGGTGGAAGCCTCATCCCTGGAAGTTTTTAAGGCCAGGCTGGGTGTGGCTCTAAGCAACCTGATGTAGTGTGAGGCATCCCTGCCCATGGCAGGGGGCTTGGAACTAGATGATCCTTGAGATCCCTTCCAACCCTGACAATTCTATGAAGTTGTGAGGAGACACTACTGAGACAGCGGACCCTAGATGACCAGAGGGCTATCTCATACCATATGGCATCATGTTCAGCAATAAAAACTGGGGGAAGAAGGAGGAGATGGGGGGCATTTGGAGTGATAGTGTTCGTCTGCCCAAGCAATGGTCATGTGTGATGGAGCCCTGCTTTCCTGGAGAAGAATGAACACCTACCTGCTGATGGGAAGGAGTGAATGAATTCCTTGTGTTGCTTTCCCTGCACACTTAAGTTTTGCTTTATATATTAAACTGTCTTCATCTAAACCCACACATATTCTCAGTTTTACTCTTCCCATTCTCTTACCTACCCCACAGGAAGGTAATAAGGAAGCGACCGTGCGGTGCTTAGTTGCTGGCTGGGATTAAACCATGACACCCTCCAAAATAACTTCCTAAAAGTAAAAGAGGAAAAAAAGCAGAAACAAAAAGGGCAGAATTTTGTGACAAGGTGCAAAGTGCAGCCTGCCTAATCTCTCCAGCATGGGAAGTACTAACAGAACACCTTGGAGAATAGAATAGAATAGAATAGAATAGAATAGAATAGAATAGAATAGAATAGAATAGAATAGAATAGAATAGAATAGAATAGAATAGACCAGGTTGGAAGAGACCTTCAAGATCATCACGACCGACCTATTATCCAACACCAGCTAATCAACTAAACCATGGCACCAAGCACCCCATCAAGTCTCCTCCTAAACACCTCCAGTGATGGTGACTCCACCACCTCCCCGGGCAGCAGATTCCAATGGCAAATCACTCTCTCTGTGAAGAATTTCTTCCTAACATCCAGTCTGAACCTCCCCTGGTACAGCTTGAGACTGTGTCCTCTTGTTGTGGTGCTGGTTGCCTGGGAGAAGAGACCAACCCCCACCTGGCTACAGCCTCCCTTCAGGTAGTTGTAGAGAGCAATAAGGTCTCCCCTGAGCCTCCTCTTCTCCAGGCTAAGCAGCCCCAGCTCCCTCATTTTCCCTGCTTCTCTCTGGAATTATCTGTCTTCTCTTTGTGGTTCTGGTGGAGAACCACACACCTCTCTGTGGTTCTGATGGACTAAGAAGCAGGAACTGGATGTATTTCAGAATTTCCCACTGCTCTCCAGGGGTCTGGGTAGGGTTTTGACTCTGATGTTGACTCTGGACACAAAGTATGATGTTGCGAGCCAGAGGTTAGGCAGTGCCTTTGCCTGTTTTCAGTATGATGCAAATAGCATCATGAGGTAGGAGGAAAATCACCCAGAACTGCACCAGCATGACCAAATGTGAAATATTTCTGCACTGTATCAAGGAAACAGCCTCTTCAAGTATCTCAAAATGAGGGACTTGAAAAATCACCACTACCCTAATAAATTTGGGAGGCAAAACCTTTCAAGGTTTGAGAATATATACAAGTTAATATTCTGAGCTTCTTGCCTTTTTTTGTTTTCTTTGCAAGCAGGGAGTGCTGAGACCTTTAGAAATGGATGAGTGCTGATGCCTGTGCCTGCTCTTCCCCAACAGAAACAGCCTAGCTGTCTGCTCACCCCCACATCTATGTCTGGGACTAGTGACAAGCTTGAGGTCAGAATTTTTGGTTCTGATGGGACTTTCTCTGTAGTGTCAGTGAAGCACAAGACCTTTGCAAATCAGGATATGCATCATTAAAAATTATCTTGAGAACCCCTTAATGTGTGGTTTGTTTGCTGCCCCCAGGGAGGCAATAAATTCAGCATTTCTTATCAATTAAAATATATTTTTTGATGCTGTGCCTACTGTTCTCTCGAGAGTTCTACTGCTGGAGCTGTGATGTTGCTCTTGCATTTACAGCTCTGCCCTACTGCACATAGTAATTATCTTGGCTGAGTGTGTGGCTTCCTAATGCCCCCATAAAGCACTCTTAGCAGCAGGAAGGTCAGATGTGCCTCTTAACATATACAAGGAGGGAAGAGGCACCAGATAGTGAATGAAGACTGCAAGGACTGAAGCTCACATAACATCCAGCCCTCATGCTGGGTGGAAAGATTCAGAGGGAAATGCTTTCCCCTGGAAAATGCTAATTTGGTAACATTAAACAGGCTCTGGCAACAGGCTGGCAGTCAGACAAGTGGGCAGCCCTTCCATCTTTCTCCACACCAGCTTCCTTGCATCCTATCCAGATCCCCCAGGTTCCACCCCGAGGAGTGTGACCAGACACAGTCAAATGCACATAGTTATCTACTGTTAATGACAACTTGATTCCATTAATAATAACAGCTTAATTGGTAAAATTGCTTCTAACAAACACTGGACATGATCTGTTTCTCTTCCAGCTCAGTTTTTAATCAGGAAAAATGGGCATTTTCACCACATTTTCATTGCTGAGTGTTCCCTTCCAGCTGCTGCACAAGGCAGGCTGGATGAGGCCTTTGAAAGATATGCAAAAGTCTAAATTAATAGGAAACTGCATGTTTATTTTAATTATTACCAAAGAATTAAGGAAAGGCCTCTTGCCTTTCCTCAGCAGCACTTAAGCAATAAAGATAAATGCTGTAATAATTATTTTTTCCCTTGTACAATTGCCAAAGACAATAATTAAGAGAGTTTAAATGTCACTGGAGACACTAGGGGAAATCAGCTGGGAGAGGGAGGGCACAGC
The DNA here is from genome assembly GCA_033816785.1 of Picus viridis. Classification (NCBI taxonomy): domain Eukaryota; kingdom Metazoa; phylum Chordata; class Aves; order Piciformes; family Picidae; genus Picus; species Picus viridis. The sequence continues at coordinate 44,241,173 of CM066578.1, read as the reverse complement.
TGTTCAGATAACACCTCCTTTGGCAAGGGAGGGAATGCAGAGCCAGTCTCTCACAGACCACCACAGTGTTTAAATAAGTTGGATTAGTTTTAATAAAGTCTAACTTATTGAAGGCAGCCACAAGTGGAACTGGTACCAGTTGCTTGCTGCTGAGTCTTGCTAGGCTGAAGGATACTTTGGCTTCTCAAAGAGAAGCAGCTAGAAAGAGAAGGCTTTGCTGATCACATCAAAGCAGATTTAGCATCATGGTCGGTCATTCTGTATTTATCTATGCCAATTAACAGCACAATAATTACAGCCCTGCTTCAGGATCAGCACAGCTGCTTCCAAATAGCAACATGCCCTTGATTTGGGGATTGTCTTGTGCTTTGTTTTGTTTTTTTCCTGTTGTTGGGAATGTGCCTTATCTTTTTCTTGGCTTTTTCCTACAGTATCAGGAGGCTGGAGGCTGCAGTTAAACTCATAAGCCATGCTCCGGGATAGGCTCAAAGCTGGTGAGGAGTCTGGAGCACAAGCCCTATGAGGAGAGGCTGAGGGAGCTGGGGTTGCTTAGCCTGGAGAAGAGGAGGCTCAGGGGAGACCTTCTTGCTGTCTACAACTACCTGAAGGGAGGCTGTAGCCAGGTGGGGGTTGGTCTCTTCTCCCAGGCAACCAGCACCACAACAAGAGGACACAGTCTCAAGCTGCATCAGGGGAGGTTTAGCCTGGATGTTAGGAAGAAGTTCTTCCCAGAAAGAGTGATTTGCCATTGGAATGGGCTGCCCAGGGAGGTGGTGGAGTCACCATCACTGGAGGTGTTTAGGAAGAGACTGGATGGGGTGCTTGGTGCCATGGTTTAGTTGATTAGATGGTGTTGGATGATGGATTGGACTCGATGATCTCAAAGGTCTTTTCCAACCTGCTCTATTCTATTCTATTCTATTCTATTCTATTCTATTCTATTCTATTCTATTCTATTCTATTCTATTCTATTCTATTCTATCCTATCCTATCCTATCCTATCCTATCCTATCCTATCCTATCCTATCCTATCCTATTCTATCCTATTCTCAGCTGCCAGTTTGCACTGCAGAGTGGATCAAAAAAAGCAATGGACAGGATTCAGATTAGAAATATAGAAGCCTAAACTCCATGATTTTTTTTCCATTTTATAAAGGATGAGAGGCCTGATATTCAAGGATGTTCTGCCCTCTAAAGTGGTAGTAAAGTGCTTGGCAGTGTTTTTAAGACAACCAAGGGCATCTCCTCTCTTTAAGATCATTAACAGCTCTATAAATAACTTTGACCAAGCTGCAGGATTACAAAACTACTTTAAAAACATTGTAAACACCAAAGCCATAGGTTAAAGGTGGAAGTGCTTAAAAGTGGGAGTGTTTAAAAGTGGAAGCATTTAAAATAAGACTGGATGTGTACAGTCATGAGGACAGACTGAGGGAGTTGGGGCTGTTCAGTCTGGAGAAGAGAAGGCTCTGAGGTGACCTAATTGTGGCCTTCCAGTATCTAAAGGGGGCCTGCAAGAAGGCTGGGGAGGGACTTGTCAGGCTATCAGGTAGTGATAGGACTAGGGGGAATGGAATGAAGCTGGAGGGGGAGATTCAGGCTGGATGTGAGGAGGAAGTTCTTCACCCTGAGAGTGGTGAAGCCATGGAATGGGTTATCCAGGGAGGTGGTTGAGGCCCCGTCCCTGGAAGTGTTTAAGCCCAGGCTGGATGAGGCTCTGGCCAGCCTGATCTAGTGTGGGGTGTCCCTGCCCATGGCAGGGGGCTTGGAACTAGATGATCCTTGTGGTCCCTTCCAACCCTGACTGATACTATGATACTATGTGGCACTTGGTGCCATGGTTTAGTTGATTAGATGTTGTTGAGTGATAGGTTGGACTCGGTGATCTCGAAGGTCTTTTCCAACCTGGTTAATTCTGTATTCTGTAAATGCCATGCAAAAAAAAAAAAAAAAAAAAAAAAAAAAAAAAAAGAAAAGAAAAAAAAGAAAGAAGAAAAAAAAATAAGGAAGACATGCATATATCCTGGGAAATGTGAAATAAAGCAGAAGGAAGACAATAAATGAATACTGTGGAGTTTACTTTCCTGTAGCAGTTCTAACAAATTGCCATATAAACATCCAGATGCAAGTTAGGCTCGAAATGGATGTGGTATTTCATTGCTGTAACCAGCTTTCATTTTTTATGGCAACTATTAGAGTCACTCTCAGCTTTAGGAGGAATTGAAGGCAAGGAGGTGTTAGCACTGAGCTGAATTTGTAAAACAAGGAGGTCGTCCGGGCACCTTTCCAGCAAGAACAAAAAGCTACCACAACGAGCATCTCTCGCACTGCTGGGAATTCTGGAGGGATGCTCAATGAAATGGAGTGATTCTCAACACATTGAAAGGAGCCTGATTAGGAAATATTATTCATAGTCTACATATATATTTACACACTCCTGCAGAGCTGATGAATCAGCATTCAATTGCCTTGCAGATCCCGTTCAATATCTTTGTGGATGATCTGGATGAGGGGATTGAGTCCATCATCAGTAAGTTTGCAGATGACACCAAGCTGGGGGCAGGAATTGATCTGTTAGAAGGTAGGAGAGCTCTGCCAGAGGGACCTTGACAGGCTGCACAGATGGGCAGAGTCCAAGGGCATGAGATTTAACACATCTAAGTGCTGAGTTCTACACATTGGCCACAACAACCCCATGCAGTGCTACAGGCTGGGGTCAGAGTGGCTGCAGAGCGGCCAGGCAGAAAGGAACCTAGAGGTACTGGTTGACTGTAGGCTGAACATGAGCCAGTAGTGTGCCCAGGTGGCCAAGAAGGCCAATGGCATCCTGGCCTGTATCAGGAATAGTGTGGCCAGCAGGAGCAGGGAAGTCATTCTGCCCCTATACTCAGCACTGGTTAGGCCACACCTTGAGTCCTGTGTCCAGCTCTGGGCCCCTCAGTTTCAGAAAGATGTTGACTTGCTGGAACGTGTCCAGAGAAGGGCAAGAAAGCTGGGGAGGGGTTTGGAGCACAAGCCCTATGAGGAGAGGCTGAGGGAACTGAGCTTGCTTAGCCTGGAGAAGAGGAGGCTCAGGGAAGACCTTATTGCTGTCTACAACTACCTGAAGGGAGGTTGTAGCCCGGTGGGGGTTGGCCTCTTCTCCCAGGCAACCAGCACCAGAACAAGAGGACACAGTCTCAAGCTGCACCAGGCGAGGTTTAGGCTGGATGTTAGGAAGAATTTATTCCCAGAAGGAGAGATTGGCCATTGGAATGGGTCGCCCAGGGAGGTGGTGGAGTCACCATCACTGGAGGTGTTTAGGAAGAGACTGGATGGGGTGCTTGGTGCCATGGTTTAATTGATTAGATTGGTTGATGGGTGATAGGTTGGACTCGATGATCTCAAAGATCTTTTCCAACCTGGTTAATTCTATTCTATTCTATTCTATTCTATTCTATTCTATTCTATTCTATTCTATTCTATTCTATTCTATTCAATTCCAAAGAAATAAATGTAAATAAATGAATGTAAATAAATAAATTTATTTGCAGTCTACCATTTTCTGTTCAAGATCTACGGAAAATTTTCAAGGCACAGCCTGAAACTACCACACCACAGATCACAGCATCTTTATTTCCAGTCTGAATCACTGGGTTGGAAAGATACCACAACCAGGAAATATTAATTATAATATATATAAAAAAATGTCTTTTATTACACTACCTCAAAAGAAAGTGGGTCAGTGTATAAAGCTCATCAGCCAGTGAGTGCCAGCAGTGCCCCACATCACTGCCAACCCTTCACATGGCCGGACCACGGCTCTGGGCGAAAGCGAGACCCTCTGTACCACAACTCTACAATCTCATTCCAAAGGAAGCCAAAGACAAAGTTGTCTCATCATAAGTTATGAGATGCCCTGATGAAAGCAGATTCTCCTTTCAGGAAAATTCACTGTGCTCAGTGAAAGCAGATGGGATGTGCCTCATGGGATCCCAGGAAGCTCTGGTTCAAGCTTCCAACCAGCCTGTGAAGCTGTCGCTGTGCTCACGCTTCCTGCTGCACCAGAGCCTCCTAAGCTGTGTCCAAGCTTATGCAGCAAGAACACTGTTGAGATAAAATTTTAAAACCACATTGGAATGGTGCTTCTTATTATGAACAACAAGGTAGAACTTCCCTCTGAATCCTGGCCAGAGACCTATAACAAGAGGATCCTTCTCTGCCCTCACAACGCTTCTTGTCGACGGTTTTTAATCAGCCGTTGGGTCAAAGGAATGGAACTGACATAGCACCAGGAGTTTATTGCCTTTAGGGTTTTGGTAGATACCAGGATCTAAATGGTTATAAAATGTCCTGTTAGCAAGGTGGATGCTGCTTTGTTATTCTGTCAATGTGAAACTGATCCTTCCCTGCTGAAAAGTTTCTTTTTTCTTCCTTTTTTTTTTTTTTCTCTTCTCTTTCTTTTAGGGAGGCAAAAGCCCATTTAGAACTTAGACTGGCCTCTGCTGTGAAGGACAACAAAAAGTCCTTCTATAAATACATCAATAGCAAGAAGAAGGGCAAGGACAACCTCCACTCCTTGGTTGACACGGAGGGGAACGTTGTAACAAAGAATGAGGAAAAGGCAGAGGTACTTAACACCTTCTTTGCCTCAGTCTTCACTAGCAGGGCAGAACGTCTTCCAGACAGCTGGTCTGCAGAGCTGGCAGAAGGAGCCAGAGAGATGCATAGTTTCCCACTGCTCCAAGAGGAAGTTAGAGATCTACTGAGCCGCTTGGACCCCCACAAGGCCATGGGACCGGATGGGATCCATCCTAGGGTGCTGAGATTGCTGACAAATGAGCTGTCCAAGCCACTTTCCATCATTTTTCAGCAGTCCTGGCTCACTGGAGAGGTCCCAGAAGACTGGAAGCTGGCCAACGTGGTGCCCATCCACAAGAAGGGCCGGTTGGATGAGCCAGGGAATTATAGGCCTGTCAGCCTGACCTCAGTGCCAGGCAAGATTATGGAACGGCTCATCTCGAGTGCGATCACACAGCACTTACAGGATGACCAGGGGCTCAGGCCTAGCCAGCATGGATTTAGGAGGGGCAGGTCCTGCCTGACCAACCTGATCTCCTTCTATGATCAGGTGACCCGCCTGGTGGATGTGGGGAGGCCTGTGGATGTGGTCTACCTGGACCTCAGCAAGGCCTTTGACACCGTTCCCCACAGCAAACTCCTGGCCAAGCTGGCAGCCCGTGGCTTGGACAGGAGCACACTGCGTTGGGTTAGGAACTGGCTGGAGGGCCGAGCCCAGAGAGTAATGGTGAATGGCGCCACATCCAGCTGGCAGCCTGTCACTAGTGGTGTGCCCCAGGGATCAGTACTGGGCCCCATGCTCTTCAACATCTTTATTGATGATCTGGATGAGGGCATTGAGTCCATCATCAGTAAATTTGCAGATGACACCAAGCTGGGGGCAGCAGTTGATTTGCTGGAGGGCAGAGAGGCTTTGCAGAGGGACCTCGACAGGCTGGACAGATGGGCAGAGTCCAAGGGCAGGAGATTGAACACATCCAAGTGCCAGGTTCTGCACATTGGCCACAACAACCCCAGGCAGTGCTACAGGCTGGGGTCAGAGTGGCTGGAGAGTGGCCAGGCAGAGAGGGACCTGGGGGTGCTGGTTGATTGTAGGCTGAACATGAGCCTGCAGTGTGCCCAGGCAGCCAAGAAGGCCAATGGCATCCTGGCTTGCATCAGGAATAGTGTGGCCAGCAGGAGCAGGGAGGTCATTGTGCCCCTGTACACTGCACTGGTTAGGCCACACCTTGAGTACTGTGTCCAGTTCTGGGCCCCTCAGTTTAGGAAGGATGTTGACTTGCTGGAACGTGTCCAGAGAAGGGCAACAAAGCTGGTGAGGGGTTTGTAACACAAGCCCTATGAGGAAAGGCTGAGGGAGCTGGGGTTGCTTAGCCTGGAGAAGAGGAGGCTCAGGGGTGACCTTATTGCTCTCTACAACTACCTGAAGGGAGGTTGTAGCCAGGCAGAGGTTGGCCTCTTCTCCCAGGCATCCAGCACCAGAACAAGAGGACACAGTCTCAGGCTGCGCCAGGGCAGGTTTAGGCTGGATGTTAGGAAGAAGTTCTACACGGAGAGAGTGATTGCCCATTGGAATCGGCTACCCGTGGAGGTGGTGGAGTCACCTTCACTGGAGGTGGTCAGGAGAAGACTTGATGGGGTGCTTGGCTGTATGGTCTAGTTGTTGGGTGGGTTGGATTGTTTGATGGGTTGGACGCGATGATCTTGAAGGTCTCTTCCAACCTGGTGTATGTATTATTGTATTATTGTATTATTATTCTTTTCTTTATTTTTTATCTTTTTTTTTTTTTTTTTCTTGGTTTTTTCTTTCCTTTTTTTCTTCTTTTTTTTTTTTTCTTTTTTTTTCTTTTCTTTTTTTCTTTTATTTTTTTTTCTTTTCTTTTTTTTTTCTTTTCTTTTGTCTTCTTTTCTCTTCTTCATCCTTTTTTCCTTTTTTTTTTTTTTTTTCCTTTTTTTTTCCTTTTTTTTTCTTTTCTGTACCCCCAGGAGGTCTGAGCCTGTTCTTTGTAGTGGGCAAGGTTTGGAAAAACGCTGAGGGCTTGTAACACAGACCTAAAGCAAGCAGCATGAAAGAGCCCATGACTGAGAAGGTAACAAGCAGACACTACTGAAAAGGCAGTGACAATAGGCTGGACCTAATAGGAAAGGATACGGACCATTGCAAGGCTCAGTGGGAGAGCCTGAAAACAATGATGCAGATCTTTAAGTCGTTGTATAAATTAGAGCTTCATTTACATTAGCCTTGCCTAGTAGTAACTGTGTGACTCCCTGCCTTTCCTCCACCACTGTGTGAATGAAGGGAAATGCAGACAGGTAGCCTAAACACACAGTTTAGGGTGCATATATACAGTTGGTGGTAATGCATGAGAGTCCATCAAGCAGTGGGGCTGAGATTTATATCTGCCTTCAGGTTTGAATGAGCTCTCCAACTTTGCTTCTGAATCCTGCTGCTGTCTTAGGATACATCACAGTATCACAGTACATTAGAAGTTGGAAGGGACCTCCAGAGGTCATCAAGTACAACCCCTGTGCCAGCAGCAGCATCACCTAGGGTAGTCCACACAGGAATGCATCCAGGTGGGTTTTGAAAGTCTCCAGAGAAGGAGACTCCACAACCTCTCTGGGCAGCCTGTTCCTGTGCTCTGTCACCCTCACTGTAAAGAAGTTTCTCCTCATGTTGGGGTGAAACCTTCTATGTTCATGCTTGTATCCATTGGTCCTTGTCTTGTTACTGGGCAATAACAAAAAGAGCTTGGCCCCCTCCACTTGACACCCACCCCTCAGATATTGATAGACATTGATTAGATCCCCTCTCAGTCTTCTCTTCTCAACACTAAACAGCCCCAGGACTCTTAGTCTCTCTTCATAGGGGAGATGCTCAAGTCTCCTAATCATCCTCATGGCTCTACATCCCCAGAGTATCATCTGCAGACAATGAGAGATTAATTGGGGAACCAACTGGAGAACCGCCAAAGACAGTTCCTTAATTTTCAGACTGCAGGGGTGAAAGTCCTATGTGCTGTGACGCTTCAAAAAGCAGATGCTGTTGTCACTTTGTGTTATGTCCAGAAAAATAATGCATCCTCCCTCACACAGTCTTGATCCAACCTGTAGTCATAGGATCATAGAAATGTTAGGGTTGGAAGGGACTTCAAGGATCAGCTAGTTCCAAGCCCCCTGCCATGGGCAGGGACACCTCACGCTACATCAGGTTGCTCAGAGCCACATCCAGCCTGGCCTTTAAAACCTCCAGGGATGAGGCTTCTGTCACTTCCCTGGGCAACCTGTTTCAGTGTCTCACCACTCTCGTGGGGAAGAACTTCCTCCTGACATCCAATCTGAATCTACCCACTTCTAGTTTTTCTCCCTTCCCCCTAATCCTATCACTAGCTGACACCCTAAAAAGTCCCTCCCCAGCTTTCTTGTAGCCCCTTTCAGATACTGTAAGACCATAATAAGGTCTTTTTTGGAGCCTTCTCTTCTCCAGACAGAACAACCCCCAACTCCCTCAGTCTGTCCTTATAGGAGAGGAGCTCCAGCCCTCTGATCATCCTTGTGGCCCTTCTCCGTTCCAGCACGTCCCGATCCTTCCTGTAATAGGGGCTCCAGAACTGGCCACAGTACTCCAGGTCGGGTCTCACCAGAGTGGAGTAGAGGGGGAGAATCACCTCCCTCGACCTGCTGGCCAGTCCCATCAAAAAAACCCAAACAGATTTGGCATTAAATTTAGAAAGAAATGAGCTTGTCATGGTCAGTCAGTGCTACAGGCAGGCACAGGCTGATGGGAGTTACTGGCAGTCTGCATTTCTCTTTGGTAATGTACTTTCCATAATGCTCTAGTACTGTAAATTGGGTGGGTTCAGAGGCAAAAGAAAAGTAGTCTACGAAGGGCAGATACGAACCAAGCCATCTTCCAAGTGCTTGCAATGTCCAGGTTCACCACCAGGTGTCACTAAGCTATCGGCTGCAATTCACCACCACTGTGAAAACTTCGTTTCGAGCCCCTAGCTGAGGTTGTTTTGCTGTGCACTCCAGGGGTGTTTATTGAATAGGGAACACTCCTGGACGGCTCGGCACTTTCTTTTTTTCTTTTAACTCACTTACCAAAGACGCTATCTTTCTACTTGCTACTGAGATATTTCCCTTGAAATGTCTCTTTGGGATTTGATGCTGGGTTTGAGTCTTCTTGCAAGGGTTTGGTTGTTCCAAGCAAAAATGTTGGTGGGTAGTACTTGTGTCAAAGCCTGTGATAATTAATTCTCCTTGTTGTCTGATGCTGGCTTGCTGTGTGCTAGATATTAAAATATTAACAGTGTGAGCACCTTGGAAAGCAAGGCAGTGAGTGAAAAGATGCATCTGATGTCTCACTGTGAGCTCTCTGTTGACTGAGAGCTCCAAAACATTGTCTGTTGTGGCCAAAGTGTTAGGGAGGAGAATGACTTACAGAGTGTTGCAGAAATGTTGCCCCAAAGATGCTTTAAGACTGATTCCTGCCATAGCATTAAATGACCTTGCCCTGGAGGATAAAGTTTGGATTAAAAATGAATTACCTCTTCCCCAAATGGGAGCCAGCTGAAGCTGTGGCTCTTGTGGAGACTGGATGGACGTATTCAAATTTCCTGACTAGCCAAGCCAATTCACAGATGGAGCACTGGCAGGAAGTGTTTTCTCTGCTTAGTTTTCAGAAGCCAGGGAGTCAGAGTGAAAGACCTGAAAGAGACAGCCTCCCACAGTGAGCAAGTGGGGAGCCTGAAGCAAAGAAGTGGAGGTCAAAGTTAAGAAGAAGGGGATGAACTTATGGCTAACTGTGCTCTTTTGTTTGGGTATCTCATTTGACAGATGGAAAGGAGAATTTGGCTTATACATGGTTTTGACTATTTCTGTTCAGCTTTATCTTCAGTAAACATAGAAATGATGGCAGTGTCCATCATGATGGCATTCAACAAGCCTAAGTGCTAGGTGCTGCACTTTGGCCACAACAACCCCATGCAGTGCTACAGGCTGGGGACAGAGTGACTGGAATAAACCAGGTTGGAAGACACCTTCAAGATGCATTGCTGCCCAGGGAGGTGGTGGAGTCACCATCCCTGGAGGAGTTCAAGAGGGGATTGGACGTGGCACTTGGTGCCATGGTCTAGTCATGAGGTCTGTGGTGGTGGGTTGGACTTGATCTTTGAGGTCTCTTCCAACTTTGGTGATACTGTTGTGACCGGTTTAGGCTGTGCCTTTAAGAAAGAGACACTTTCTGAACACTCTGGGCGAATATTTTGATATTAGAATGAAAAACAATGATATGCTAATTCAATTTCATTGGTGGGACCCGGCTGTAAATTTTTGTTTAGTCTTTCAGTCGGGGAGTCAGTCTGCAGTCGTCTTCTTCTTCCCCCTGTGCTGTGAGCTGGCTCGTTTCTCTCTACGATTCCTTCTAACCAGATAAGAAAACTAACTTTTTGCATTCGCTTTGAGCTTTAACAAAGTTTCCCCCTTTTAATTACCTTCCTTTCTCTCTCTCTAACCCTTTTGGGAAAAAGGGGAGGTAGGGAGAGAGAAGGGGGGAAAAAGGCCTAACCCCCCTGGCCGCAGGGGGTTGGGGAAAGGTTTCCTGTATTACATACATTGCTGTATATTTCTATATATATATATTGTAAATATTGTATATTTTTGTACATAGTCATTGCATTCCATATCTGCTTGTAAAATACAGCTTTCATCTGCTTCTCCGGCTGAGTTAGCTGTGGGATTCTTTTGTGTGTGGGGGGGAACCTTCCTACTCCACCACAACTGTGAAGATCACTGAGTCCAACCATCATCCAACACCACCTAATCAACTAAACCATGCTGTGAAAACTGAAATGGGGAAAGATCAACGGGTATTTTCCTCATTTTGCCCCATGACTTGTAGCCCTGTATTGCGCTGGCCAGAGCTGAAACAGTCCTAGCTCCCTGCTCTCTTATCGGCACTGCTCTCTTTACACAGGGAGCAGATTTATTTGTGCCTATTTTGAGTAATGGAGCTGGACTAAGACCATTGAATTTTCAAATGATGGATGTTAGAAGGGCTCAGATGGGAATGCTTCTGCTCTTAAAATAATAAAGGCTGAAATTTCAATACCTTCTTACCAGACCATCATTGTCTTTGCAGCTTTCTCTTATTCTGTTTCAGATGGTTCTTCATAGGGAGTTCAGTGATTTTCAGACTTTGCTTTGTGGTTTCTTTTGGAAGTAGATGATATTTAAGATCCCTTCCAACCCCAACCATTCTGTGATGCTATGAGTTGTAAGGTTTTGTAAGGACCTACCTGTCTGCGTGCCTGATACACTTGCAAAGATCCATGTTTTCCTGATTAGCACTTTCAGGGCCAAGTCTCTGTAGGAAAATTGGATGCTGAAATACTGAAAATTTCACAAGCATCAAAAGCTCACCTACTGCTTCTAAAATATCTGCTGTTGAGAGGAAAATCCCAAGCCAGGACTCTACTTTCTCCCATTTTCTGTAGTTGCCTTCTCATGGACAAAAACCTGAAAGTGATTTTGGAGTCTGATTTTAGTTCAGGGCATTTCACTCAGATCTCAACACAGTCATCTCTACTTATTTGGGGCTTTCTTGGTTTTTTGGGGGTGGTCTTTCTATTTGTTTGTTTTGTTTGGGGTTTTTTGTGTGTGTTTTTTTGTTGTTGGGGTTTTTTAATTAGGGGTTTTTTTTTGTTGGTTGGTTGGTTGGGTTTTTTGTTTGGTTTTGTTTGGTTTGGTCAGAGTGGCTGGAGAGAAGCCAGGCAGAAAGGGACCTGGGGGTACTGGTTGACAGCTGGATGAACATGAGCCACCAGTGCACCCAGGTGGCCAAGAAGGCCATTGGCATCCTGGCCTGCATCAAGAACAGTGTGGCCAGCAGGAGCAGGGAAGTCATTCTGCCCCTGTACTCTGCACTGGTTAGGCCACACCTTGAGTCCTGTGTCCAGTTCTGGGTCCCTCAGTTTAAGAAGGACATTGAGACTCTTGAACGTGTCCAGAGAAGGGCAACAAGGCTGGGGAGAAGCTTCGAACACAAGCCCTGTGAGGAGAGGCTGAGGGAGCTGGGGTTGTTTAGCCTGGAGAAGAGGAGGCTCAGGGGAGACCTTATTGCTCTCTACAACTCCCTGAAGGGAGGTTGTAGCCAGGAGGGGGTTGGTCTCTTCTCCCAGGCAACCAGCACCAGAACAAGAGGACACAGTCTCAAGCTGCTCCAGGGGAGGTTTAGGCTCGAGGTGAGGAGAAAGTTCTTCACGTGAGGAGAAAATTCTTCACAGAGAGAGTTGTTAGCTGCTGGAATGTGCTGCCCAGGGAGGTGGTTGAGTCCCTGGAGGTGTTCAAGAATGGACTGGACGTGGCACTCGGTGCCATGGTTTAGTAGTCATGAGGTGTTGGGTGACAGGTTGGACTTGATGATCTTTGAGGTCTCTTCCAACCTTACTGATTCTATTCTATGATTATTGGGGTTTTTTAAGCCTCATCAACAGTAGCCATCTTCTAAATGCCAAACTTGTCCTATAATCCCTGCCATGGCTCATGGTCTGAGTATACTCTTGGGTGAAGTGTATATAGAGAGTCAGATTGTTCAAAAGCTCCAGAAACTCCTGGATCTGAAAGAGTGAAATTCAGTAACATCTTGGAGGGACCATGGGATGCACAGGCTGGCTGGCATCCAGTCTTTACATATGGCCACACAGCCATGAGGATCATCTCATATGGTGATATCTGCAGGAGTAGGACCTTTCTAATAAACTTGCTAAATGTGTACTTTTCTGTGCATATGTCTATACATAGATACATACAACAGCTATAAATATGCATGCAACCACAGACACCACACTGGAGCTGCTCTCTGCTTTGTCATTTGCAACTGGAGCCAAGAGATCTCAGGAATGAAAGCTGAAGGGGAGCCAGGAGGAAAAATAAAATAAAAAACCCCCAACAACTCCTCTTGAGAAGTGTAAAAAGTTGCTGGAGGCAGTGGAAAATACAGGCTTGCATCATCCTTCATTAGATAGTGGAGGAGACTGAGGAGATTGAGGTATAGATGAGTAAGGAGCAGGTAGCAGCACATCTTAAAGCAGAGGATATTAATGTCATAAAGCTCTTGGAGAGGAGGGAAAAGGTTCCCAGATGCAGTGAAAATGACCCAAATAAATATGGATGATGGTGATCTCAGCAGGTGTGTGTGAAGTGGCCTGAAGAGGAGTTTAGATGTAGGAGGTATACCGGAGCTGCTTAGCACCTCTGTCAGTTTTTATTCACCAACGGTGTTGCCATTGAGCTTTGTGGTTCATCTCATCTAATACTTTACTCAGATGCACATGTATGAGCTAAACTTGTCCCCTAAGCCTCTTTCTGCACTTAGTGGATGAGAAAGCAATTTCAGAGGGTGATTCATGTAACTTCTCTTGATTTGCAGTTTTAAGGTGTGTGCATTCAGGTTTATATATTTATATGTTTATCTTCACTAGACAACAAAAGAGCTACTGAATCCAATTAGTGACTTCAGGCAGCTGGAGTTAGGTGAACTCAGCACTGGTTAGGCCACACCTTGAGTCCTGTGTCCAGTTCTGGGCCCCTCAGTTTAGGAAAGATGTTGAGTTGCTGGAACATATCCAGAGAATGGCAACAAAGCTGGGGAGGGGTTTGGAGCACAAGCCCTATGAGGAGAGGCTGAGGGAGATGAGGTTGCTTAGCCTGGAGAAGAGGAGGCTCAGAGGAGACCTTCTTGCTGTCTACAACTACCTGAAGGGAGGTTGTAGCCAGGTAGGGGTTGGTCTCTTCTCCCAGGCCACCAGCACTTGAACAAGAGGACAGTCTCAAGCTACACCAGGGGAGATTTAGGCTGGATGTTAGGAAGAAGTTCTTCACAGAACGAGTAACTGGAATGTGCTGCCCAGGGAAGTGGTGGAGTCACCATCACTGAAGGTGTTTTGGAAGAGACTGGATGAGGCACGTGTTAATGTTGCCATGGTTTAGTTGATTAGATAGTGTTGGATGATGGATTGGACTTGATGATCTCAAAGATCTCTTCCAACCTGGTTTATTCTATTCTATTCAATTCTATAATTGAAGAAACTGACCCCTATCCTCAGAGCAGAGGTAAAACTGCAGGCTGATCCATGGGGATTCTCAGCTTTCTCAGTAACTAGGATATTAAAGCATTGATATTAGCCTACACGTCATCAGCCGTTATTTTTAGCCTGGCACCTATTTTTCTCCTTCCTATTTTAATATCCAAGAACTGCCATGGAACATGAATCAATTGAAAGCCCAGAAGAGAGGAGGAAATATGGAAGAAATCTCTAGAGTAATTCCTTCTGCACAAAGTCATTCAATGCTCTGAGGAAAGACAAACAGTTCCTGTGGAAAGAACAAGAGCACTACAGCAGTATTGGATTAAGTCACGTGCTTAGAAATTACGCAGCTCACGTCCATTTTCATACCACTGGTTAATTACACTGTCTTTAAAATGTCCCACATGCCCCCAAGGCAAGCAATGTGAGACTCTCTCCTAGGTTTCTGTTATGAACATCTAAGGGAAGTTAAGGTGAGTTCGTTCCCTTTGTTCTTTGAGATCTTTCAGTAAAAGTCACAGACTCACAGAAACATTCAGGTTGAGAAACACCCTCAGGACCACCAAGTCCAACCATTAACCCTGCTCTACAAGGTTCACCCCTAAACCATATCCCCAAGTTCCACATCCAAACCAACTTTAAACACATCCAGGCTTGGGGACTCAACCACCTCCCTGGGCAGCACATTCCTATGCCTGACCACTCTTGCCATACAAAAATGTTCCTAATGTCCAGTCTAAAGCTACCCAGTCACAGCTTGAGGCCATTCCCTCTTGTTCTATCACTAATTCCCTGTGAAAGACCAGCACCAGCCACTCCATAAGGTCCTTTCAGATAGTTGGAGAGAGCAATGAGGTCACCCCTCAGCCTCCTCTTTTCCAAACTAACCATCCCCAGCTCCTTCAGTCACTCTTCATCAGATTTCTTCTCCAGACCCTTTCCCAGCTTCGTTGCCCTCCTTAGCTGTTCACTGAAACTCTGAAACCTATCTTGAAGCAACAATTCTGATCCCTCCAAACTTGCTCTGAATGCATATTATTTCTATTTAAACCAACACAGTGCCACCAGGACAGAAATAGTTGGTACTTTTGAGCATGCAGTGTGGTTTGCATCTGATGCTTCTGTGTCTTGGAGCTTTTGTGAAAGCTGAAGGTATGTCACTGATTGGAATTCACCGTCAGAGAAAGAAATCTTGGTCCATTCCCACAGTCCAAAACACAGAGGTTTACTCCCTGTACCTCCATATTGCCACAGGATATCTCACCATTTGATTCTTTATCTTGTCTCTTCTCAAGGTACCCTAGAACTTAGACATTTACTTCTTCAAAGACATTTCAAATGCTTCCCAGATCATGAACTGTGGTGATCTGCACCTAGAAGAATAATTTCAGACCTAATAACTCTTCCATATCTTTCAGCCCAGAGAAGAGGAGAGACGCTTCAATGGAGAGAGAGTGAAGTTTCTAGGTGGTGCCAGTGTAACATTATTATCAAAGAGCATCCTAATCCATTGTTTTCCCAAGGGAAATATTACCCATTTGCCTTGTTCAGACTGGCCTGTCTTGCTTGATCAAATATAACCCCAGGAGTGTTTGAATCAGAGGGCAAATCACTGCTGACACCAAACACTGTGTTGGAATTGAAGGAAGCCCTACGAGGAGAGGCTGAGGGAGCTGGGGTTGTTTAGCCTGGAGAAGAGGAGGCTCAGGGAGACCTTCTTGCTCTCTACAACTACCTGAAGGGTGGTTGTAGCCAGGAGGGGGTTGGTGTCTTCTCCCAGGCAACCAGCACCAGAACAAGAGGACACAGTCTCAAGCTGCACCAGGGGAAGTTTAGGCTCGAGGTGAGGAGAAAGTTCTTCACTGAGAGAGTCGTTAGCCATTGGACAGGCTGGACAGGCTGGAGAGGTAGGCACAAGCCAACCTCATGAGCTTCAACAAGACCAAGTGCAGGGTCCTGCATCTGGGTCGAGGCAATCCCAGGCACAAATACAGGCTGGGCAGTGACTGCCTGGAGAGCAGCCCTGAGGAGAGAGACTTGGGGGTGCTGGTGGACGAGAAGCTCAACATGAGCTTTCAATGTGAGCTTGCAGCCCGGAAAGCCAATCAGATCCTGGGCTGCATCAGGAGAAGTGTGACCAGCAGGTCAAGGGAGGTGCTTCTCCCCCTCTACTCAGCTCTGGTGAGACCCCACCTGGAGTACTGCGTCCAGTTCTGGAGCCCCTATTACAGGAGAGATGTGGACGTGCTGGAGCGTGTCCAGAGAAGGGCCACGAGGATGAGCAGAGGGCTGGAGCACCTCTCCTATGAGGACAGACTGAAGGAGTTGGGGCTGTTCAGTCTGGAGAAGAGAAGGCTCCGAGGTGACCTCATTGTGGCCTTCCAGTATCTGAAGGGGGCCTACAAGAAGGCTGGGGAGGGACTTCTCAGGCTCTCAGGTAGTGATAGGACTAGGGGGAACGGAATGAAGCTGGAAATGGGGAGATTCAGGCTAGATGTGAGGAAGAAGTTCTTCCCCATGAGAGTGGTGAAGCCCTGGAATGGGTTATCCAGGGAGGTGGTTGAGGCCCCGTCCCTGGAGGTTTTTAAGACCAGGCTGGATGAGGCTCTGGCCAGCGTGATCTAGTGTGGGGTGTCCCTGCCCATGGCAGGGGTTGGAACTAGCTGATCCTTGTGGTCCCTTCCAACCCTGACTGATTCTATGATTCTATGATTCTATGATTGGAATGTGCTGCCCAGGGAGGTGGTGGAGTCACCATCACTGGAAGTGTTTAGGAAGAGACTGGACGTGGCACTTGGTGCCATGGTTTAGTCATGAGGTCTGTGGTGACAGGTTGGACTTGATGATCTTTGAGGTCTCTTCCAACCTTGGTGATTCCGTGAAGAGATCCAGAGCTCTCTATGGCTTCTGCAAATCTCATGGATATGCTGAAGGTTGGTTTCCTACAGGAAAAGGACTTTAGAGGATTTTGCGTCACCCACTATCACAAAACCACGACCCCAGTCTCATTCTGGTATGCATTAAACACTGTACCACCCTTTAAAAATTCCAGTAATCTGGGACCCAGTGGAACTGGGTACGTCAGATGCAACCCACTCACAGAATTTCTTTGGGGATGAACCTTTCATCACTATTCCAGCAAGGTAAACTCTGAAGGTGCTTTTATTGTGCTCATGGAATATCCCTCTCCCGAAGCTGTTAACTTTCCCAGGGTTATGCTTTGTGTTTATGATCCTTTTCCCCTGCAGATGTCAGGCTGTGTGCGCACAGCCAGCCACCCAGCGTCCATGGCAGGTGAAAGACACTCCTGCAAGAGGTGACATCCTGTGTTTGGAGTTGCCTAAGGACAGCTGGCTCATTTAGACTTTCTTAGGGGAGTGCTATTAAATTTTAGGCAGCCTCAAGCTGCCTGGACTTGGAAGCCCTTCAGGTTCAGAGTTATAATTGGACGCACACTTCACCTTCATCATTTCTTTTTACAGCTGGTGCCTCTGCAGTGAGCTATTATCTCCTCTCACACTGGGCACATTTGAAGGAAATTTTCTTTTGCCACGTTTTGCATTTGCATATCTGCAATTTCATGGTGCACATTTTGCAGTGCAAAAGACATTAGGTGAGTAAATGTCAGCATTGATAACACTCTCTTAGTCCATCGTAGTACTTTCCTCTCAGAAACTAATTGGGAATGAGACAAATACTATTTTTCCACTCTCTTCCAACAAATTGATGTAGTGTAACTCCATAAATTTTGCACAATGCATTGGCATGTTGGGAAGCACAAAATGCTTACTTTCAGCTGGACCCTGTTATTACAGTATTGAGCAAAATGGGGAGAAATGTTGCAAGTGAAATCATCTGTCTCCTTCATGCTTTCTTGTTTATAATAGACAAGGTTATTGCCTCACGGATTTCTGCTGACTAAAATGTCAGAGCTGTCATGGTATTTCCAGGGAAATTGTTATGTAAAGATTTAAAGACCCACGAGGCAAAAACAGGGAAGGAAAAGTAGTAAAAGCTGGAAGGGGAAAAAGCAGAAGAAAATGGAGGGCAAAAGGAGCAAGGAAATACCTGTGGAGTTTCATCTTGGCCATAACTTCAGACCAAATGGCTCCCACACTGCCTGCAGGGGTTTCACAGCCTCCAACATACCCAAGAAGGAGCTGCTTCTACTACATGGAGTAGTGCAGGGGATGTCTCTGGGTCCCAGCAGTTAGATACAAGGAGGAAGAGGAGCTGTTGTTCCTGCTGTATTCTGCCTACAAGCCTCCTTGGCATACATGTTTAAAACGTGGCCTTGTGAGTTAGGAACTGCACAAGAAACATGAAACAGTTTATTAACAAATGTCTTGGACTTTTTCTGCATGTTCCTTGCCATACAATGTTTCATCTTGCTCAGCAATATGACACTTGATCTAAGCAGAAAGCACCACTACCTTCAGCTTCTTGTCATGGTAATTTGACTGTGAAATTTCCATTTAAAAGAATAATCCATCTTGGCTTAATTTGCATTTGCTGAACGCTGCTAGATAAATTAGTAATGGAAATACAATATAATCATCAGCAAATGGAGAGAAAAAAAAATGCCTTTTTAAAACCAGTCCACATCCAACTGCAGCAAAAAGTAAAGAGCACTTGGTGGAAGTTAATGTCAATGTACCTCTGCAGGAAGCATCTGCAACTTTAGGTGATTAATGTCAATTCGTGTGGATTTTAGCGGACCCTAAAGAGATAGTTTTGAAAATCCAAGCTGCAGGTCATCCCCTGAAACAGGTGATAACATAAGAGATCATATAAATGTCTGCCACTGCTGTGTGTCAGCTGTCCAGCCTCTCCCTGAACCCATTTTGATTCTGGCTGACTGTACTGAGCAGGTCCCAGAAAACTCAAAACAGAGAGTCCCTCACCACGAGTAGCAGTGCTGCACTCCCTGTCACTTCCCTGTACGGTGTTACAATCACAGAATCATTGAATTGTTAGGGTTGGGAGGGACCTCAAGGATCATGTAATTCCAAACCCCCTGCCACCATCAGGGACACCTCATACTAGATCAGGTTGCTCACAGCCACATCCAGCCTGGCTTTAAAAACATCCAGGGGTGAGGCTTCCACCACCAACCTGGGTCACCTGTTCCAGTGCCTCACTACCCTCATGGCAAGGAATTTCCTAATATCCAGTCTGATTCTTCCCTCCTCTAGCATGGATCCATTCCCCCTAGTCCTATCACTCCCTGACACCCTAAAAAGTCCCTCCCCAGCTTTCTTGTAGCCCCCTTCAGATACTGGAAGGCCACAAGAAGGTGTCCTCGGAGCCTTCTCTCCAGACTAAATAACTCCAATTCCCTCAGTCTGTCTCCAGTCTGTGCTGTGCAGAAAGGTGACAAAACACAGCCTTTCCTTCCAGTAGCCTTAGGAATATTTGATCAGCTATCTGCTGCTATGTTAGATAAACAAGAAGAGAGCAGAGCTGCTTAAGAGCAGCTTTATTCCTTCTAGCTGTGGTCAATAAACAGCATCTCTATGTTCCTGGTAATATCATTGCATCTCAAGGAACATGGCCATGTAGTTTCTCTTGCTATTTTTCTTCCAAAGACAGTGATCAGAGAACAAAATTACTTAACAGAATCATAGAATCATAGAATTGTTGCAGTTGGAAAAGATCTCTGAGATCAGTGAGTCCAACCATATATCCAACAGCAATCTGTCCATTAAACCATGTCCCAGAATGCCATGTCTATGTGGTTTTTGAACACCTCCAGGGACTGTGACTCCACCACCTCCCTGGACAGCCTGTTCCAAAGGCTGGTCACTATGTCAGTAAAGAATTTTTTTCCTGATATCCAATCTAAACCTTCTCTGGTGCAACTTGAGGCCATTTCGTCTTGTCATAGAATCAACAAGGTTGGAAAAGACCTCAAAGATCATCAAGTCCAACCTGTCACCCAAAACCTCACGACTACCAAACCATGGCACCAAGTGCTACGTACAATCCCCTCTTGAACACCTCCAGGGACTCAACCACCTCCCTGGGCAGCACATTTCAGTGGCTAAGAACTCTCTCTGTGAAGAACTTTCTCCTCACCTCAAGCCTAAACTTCCCCTGGTGCAGCTTGAGACTGTGTCCTCTTGTTCTGGTGCTGGTTGCCTGGGAGAAGAGACCAACCCCCACCTGGCTACAACCTCCCTTCAGGGAGTTGTAGAGAGGAATAAGGTCTCCCTTGAGCCTCCTCCTCTCCAGGCTAAGCAACCCCAGCTCCCTCAGCCTCTCCTTATAGGGCTTGTGCTCGAGACCTCTCCCCAGCCTTGTTGCCCTTCTCTGGACACGTTCCAGAGCTTCAATGTCCTTCTTAAACTGAGGGGCCCAGAACTGGACACAGGACTCAAGGTGTGGCCTAACCAGTGCAGAGTACAGGGGCAGAATGACTTCCCTGCTCCTGCTGGCCACACTGTTCTTGATGCAGGCCAGGATGCCAATGGCCTTCTTGGCCACCTGGGTGCACTGGTGGCTCATGTTCATCCAGCTGTCAACCAGTACCCCCAGGTCCCTTTCTGCCTGGCTGCTCTCCAGCCACTCCGACCCCAGACTGTAGCACTGCATGGGGTTATTGTGACCAAAGTTCAGCACCTAGCACTTGGAATTGTTGAAATGCCATCATCTGTCCAGCCTGTCAAGGTCCCTTTGGTCTTATCACATGATACTGGAGAGAAGAGATAAACACCCATCTCACTGCAACCTCCTTTCAGGAGGTCACAGGGAGCAATAAGGTCTCTCATTGATAAGTGTTCCCTAATCTTTCTCATTTTGGGTGTTTCTGACTTTTGGCATCTGCAGGTTGTGCTCAAACTGTATCCTGAATCAGGGTCTTCTGTCTGGAGCCTGTCATAGGAAAATAGTGCAGTACCCTGTTCAAGAAAGACAGGGATCTGCTGGAGAGAATCCAATGGAAAGCCACAAGGATGATTATAGCTTCTTATCCCAGGTGCTGCGTGAGCCTACCAGGGGTAAGGCTATGCTTGACCTCCTCTTCACCAACAGGGAAGGGCTGGTGGGTGATGTGGTGGTCGGAGGGTGTTTAGGCACCAGTGACCACGACATAATAGAGTTTTCAGTATGCAGCCAAGCCAAGAGGGGCAGCAAGAAGACCTCCACTCTGGACTTCCGGAGGGCAGACTTCAGGCTACTCAAGGAACTAATTCAGAAGGTTCCTTGGGAATCAGCCCTTAAAAACAAAGGGGTCCAGGAGAGCTGGACCTACTTCAAGGAAGAACTATTGAAGGTGCAAGAACAGGCTGTGCCGGTGTGCCGGAAGATGAGCCGCCGGGGCAGACGGCCAGCCTGGATGGGCAATGAACTTTTAATAGAACTTAGGGAAAAAAAGAGGGTGTATCATCTTTGGAAGAAAGGGGAGGCAACCTACAGAATGTTTAGGGATGTTGCTAGGTTGTGCAGGAAGAAAATTAGGGAGGCAAAAGCCCATTTAGAACTTAGACTGGCCTCTGCTGTGAAGGACAACAAAAAGTCCTTCTATAAATACATCAATAGCAAGAAGAAGGGCAAGGACAACCTCCACTCCTTGGTTGACACGGAGGGGAACGTTGTAACAAAGAATGAGGAAAAGGCAGAGGTACTTAACACCTTCTTTGCCTCAGTCTTCACTAGCAGGGCAGAACGTCTTCCAGACAGCTGGCCTGCAGAGCTGGCAGAAGGAGCCAGAGAGCTGCATAGTTTACCACTGCTCCAAGAGGAAGTTAGAGATCTACTGAGCCGCTTGGACCCCCACAAGGCCATGGGACCGGATGGGATCCATCCTAGGGTGCTGAGATTGCTGACAGATGAGCTGTCCAAGCCACTTTCCATCATTTTTCAGCAGTCCTGGCTCACTGGAGAGGTCCCAGAAGACTGGAAGCTGGCTAACGTGGTGCCCATCCACAAGAAGGGCCGGTTGGATGAGCCAGGGAATTATAGGCCTGTCAGCCTGACCTCAGTGCCAGGCAAGATTATGGAACGGGTCATCTCGAGTGCGATCACACAGCACTTACAGGATGGCCAGGGGCTCAGGCCTAGCCAGCATGGATTTAGGAGGGGCAGGTCCTGCCTGACCAACCTGATCTCCTTCTATGATCAGGTGACCCGCCTGGTGGATGTGGGGAGGCCTGTGGATGTGGTCTACCTGGACCTCAGCAAGGCCTTTGACACCGTTCCCCACAGCAAACTCCTGGCCAAGCTGGCAGCCCGTGGCTTGGACAGGAGCACACTGCGTTGGGTTAGGAACTGGCTGGAGGGCCGAGCCCAGAGAGTAATGGTGAATGGCACCACATCCAGCTGGCGGCCTGTCACTAGTGGTGTGCCCCAGGGATCAGTACTGGGCCCCATGCTCTTCAACATCTTTATTGATGATCTGGATGAGGGCATTGAGTCCATCATCAGTAAATTTGCAGATGACACCAAGCTGGGGGCAGCAGTTGATTTGCTGGAGGGCAGAGAGGCTTTGCAGAGGGACCTCGACAGGCTGGACAGATGGGCAGAGTCCAATGGCATGAGATTTAACACATCCAAGTGCCGGATTCTGCACATTGGCCACAACAACCCCAGGCAGTGCTACAGGCTGGGGTTAGAGTGGCTGGAGAGTGGCCAGGCAGAGAGGGACCTGGGGGTACTGGTTGATTGTAGGCTGAACATGAGCCTGCAGTGTGCCCAGGCAGCCAGGAAGGCCAGTGGCATCCTGGCTTGCATCAGGAACAGTGTGGCCAGCAGGAGCAGGGAGGTCATTGTGCCCCTGTACACTGCACTGGTTAGGCCACACCTTGAGTACTGTGTCCAGTTCTGGGCCCCTCAGTTTAGGAAGGATGTTGACTTGCTGGAACGTGTCCAGAGAAGGGCAACAAAGCTGGTGAGGGGTTTGGAACACAAGCCCTATGAGGAAAGGCTGAGGGAGCTGGGGTTGCACGCGATGATCTATTAGGGGTACTTGAGCATCTCCCCTGTGAAGAGAGACTAAGAGCTCTGGGGCTGTTTAGCCTGGAGAAGAGAAGACTGAGAAGGGATCTGATATAAATATGTGAGGGCTGGGAGTCAAGTTGGGGCCAATCTCTTTTTGGTGGTGCACAGTGACAAGACAAGGAGCAATGGATACGAACTTGAACATAGAAGGTTTTACCTCAATGTGAGGAGAAGCTTCTTTACAGTGAGGGCAATAGAGCACTGTGCAGGCTGCACAAGTGGGTTGTGGGGTTTGCTTCTCTGGAGACTTTCAAAACCCACCTGGATGCATTCCTGTGCAAATTACCCTAGGTGATCCTTCTTTGGCAGGGGGCTTGGACTCGATGATCTGTGGAGGTCCCTCCCAACCTCTAATGTTCTGTGATTCTATTAGAAAAATGTCACCTGTGGCATTAGTGAGGTGCATCAATGTTTATCAAGAGCAAGCGACCTAACTAGCCCCAAATTAGAGGCCAATTGGAAAACTCTGAAGCCTTTGTACACAATTTTGATGCAGAAAATGAATCCTTGCAGAGAGAGTGGTGTTACACCCACATCTGACAAGAATTCACAGGCACACATCAGCATCACTGTGGAGTCAGCAGCTTCCTTTAGGCACGTTGCTCACACTACACTTCATCAACAATCATTCTTATCTATCCTTTTGGGAGATGGTGGGAGGGAAAGCAGTGAAAATGGATATCCACAGGGAAATAAAAGAAAACATAATCTCTCTACAGATTTCTTAGCAAGACCAAATCCATTTTAGCTTGCTGGGTTTGCTGCAGATGGGGCATGAGATTTGCAAATCTCTCAAGCAGGAGCCCATTTATTTCTCTGCCTGACTCTTAGAGAATAGAATAGAATAGAATAGAATAGAATAGAATAGAATAGAATAGAATAGAATAGAATAGAATAGAATAGAATAGAACAAACCAGGTTGGAGGAGACCTTCAAGATCATCACATCCAACCTATCAAACAATCCAACACCACCTAATCAACTAAACCATGCAACCAAGCAGCCTATCAAGTCTCCTGAACACCTCCAGTGACGGCGACTCCACCACCTCCCCAGGCAGCCCATTCCAATGGGCAATCACTCTGTGTAAAACTTCCTCCTAACCTCCAGCCTAAACCTCCCCTGGTGCAACTTGAGACTGTGTCCTCTTGTTCTGGTGCTCGTTGCCTGGGAGAAGAGACCAACCTCTGCCTGTCTACAACCTCCCTTAAGGTAGCTGTAGACAGCAATAAGGTCTCCCCTGAGCCTCCTCTTCTCCAGGCTAAACAACCCCAGCTCCCTCAGCCTCTCCTCACAGGGCTTGTGTTCCAAACCCCTCACCAGCTTTGTTGCACTTCTCTGGACACGCTCCAGCAACTCAACATCTTTCCTAAACTGAGGGGCCCAGAACTGGACACAGTACTCAAGGTGTGGCCTAACCAGTGCAGTGTACAGTGCAGTGCTGGCCACACTGTTCCTGATGCAGGCCAGGATGCCATTGGCCTTCTTGGCTGCCTGGGCACACTGCAGGCTCATGTTCAGCCTACAATCAACCAGTACCCCCAGGTCCCTCTCTGCCTGGCTGCTCTCCAGCCACTCTGACCCCAGCCTGTAGCACTGCATGGGGTTGCTGTAGCCAGTGTGCAGAACCCGGCACTTGGATGTGTTCAATCTCATGCCATTGGACTCTGCCCATCTGTCCAGCCTGTTGAGGTCCCTCTGCAAAGCCTCTCTGCCCTCCAGCAGATCAACTCCTGCCCCCAGCTTGGTGTCATCCGCAAATTTACTGATGATGGACTCAATGCCCTCATCCAGATCATCAATAAAGATGTTGAAGAGGATGGGGCCCAGCACTGATCCCTGGGGCACACCACTAGTGACTGGCTGCCAGCTGGATGTGGCACCATTCACCACCACTCTCTGGGCTCGGCTCTCCAGCCAGTTCCCAACCCAATGCAGTGTGCTCCTGTCCAAGCCAAGGGCTGATAGCTTGGCCAGCAGTTTGCTGTGGGGGACAGTGTCAAAGGCCTTGCTGAAGTCCAGGTAGACTACATCCACAGGCCTCCCACAACTGCATTCACAAACTTGGTAATACCTCATAAATGGAGTGTGTTTCTCAGCTCAGGTTCTCACCTGACTTGAGATGTGTTTGCCCAGGTTCACTTTTATTACCTGCTTTGCACTGCTCTTTGGAACCTTGCCTGCAGTGCTACCATATACACCCTTTCCTCACTCAGAGCTGAGTGCTAGATGCTCCACTGCATCTGAGAGCAAGTATTGCCTGCAAGACTTTACACAGCTTTCAGTTTCTCCAAATTACCCTGTGATTTGATTTGGGAAACTCACTGCAAAAATGAGATGTAGCTTTAGGGCTCAGCAGGGAGTCCTTTGCCTACTGCATTTTCTGCTTAGCTGTGATCTGACAGCAAATGAAATGCTGTTGGTCTTTAAGGACTTTTACAATAATATTTCAAAACATTCTGAGCCACAGGGATGAGCTGGTTCTTCAAAGAGGGCAGAGGGCCTTTAGAAACCCCTTTCTGAACTTCAGCCTTTCATGCCTCTGTGGATGGGAGTAGTGGTGGAGTGTGGAGAGTTGCTCTGTATTCACACAATTCTGGAGACAGAGAGGTCACAGAATCACAGAACGTTAGGGGCTGGAAGGGACCTTAAAAGATCATCTACTCCAACCCCCTGCCAGAGCAGCATCACCTAGAGAAGATCATACAGGTGACCTGGTTCTTCACAACAGTCCATGATATTTCAGCCTGTCTAGGCACCAATGTTGATTAAAGACAGGGTTAGTGCTCCCTGTAAAGAGCCTGAAGCAGGTGATGAGAATATCTCTTCTGGAGTTGCCTCAAGGGGTGCCATAACAATTCCTCCCCACACAAAAAATTCTGAACAGAAGAAAGATGAGCTGATGTTACTGAATAAGGTAGACCTCCAAGGAGATGCTCCCAGTGGAGCTGGAAGACCCTGGCAAATCCAGAGGGGAGCTTCTGCAAAGGCTAGAACAGAAGTCCCCAGAGGTGACTGTCCATGAAACATCTGGTTTGCAGAGTTCAGCAATTAGCATGGTTCATAGGCTGGTGGCTGACAACATTTTGCAGTGGCCAAGCTGAATCCATTTCTTAAAAACGTTTTGAAACTCACATTAGGATGGAGTAAGAGTTGATGTTTATGGATCACAGAATCACAGAATTTCAGGGGCTGGAAGGGACCTTTAAAGATTATCCAGCCCACACCCCCTGCCAGAGCAGGATCACCTAGACCAGATCACACAGGAATGCATCCAGGTGGGTTTTGAATATCTCCAGAGAGAGAGTCTCCACAACCCCCCAGGGCAGCCTGTTCCAGTGTTCCATTACCCACACAGTGAAAAAATTCTTCTTCATATTTCCATGGAGCTTCCTATGCCTCAACTTCCACCCATTGCCCCTTGCCCTGTCATTGGGCACCGCTGAGCAGAGCCTGGCTCCATCCTCTCAGGACTCACCCTTCACATATTTATAAACATTGATGAGGTCACCTCTCAGAGTCCTCTTCTCCAAGCTGAAGAGCCCTCAGCTTCTTCAGTCTCCCCTCATAAGGAAGATGCTCCACTCCCTTCATCGTCCTCATGGCTCCATGCTGGACTCTTTCAAGTAGCTCACTGTCTTTCTCGAACTGAGTGGCCCACAGCTGGACATAATATTCCAGATGCAGCTGGAATTTCCAACCATTATGGATGGTTGAAAAAGTTGTAAAGATGGTCTTTTGTAAGATGAAAACTGCTCTTCACTTCTTAGAATTGCTGACATCTCCTGCTGTGGGCGTGCGGAGCTATTCCTGCCCAAACGCTCTGCTGCCCAGAGATAGCACAACAGTGCTCCCAGTACTTCCTCTGTTACCATGAAGCTTGAATGGCACACAGCATTTCCTCTGCAGTCCCAGTTCACACAGTCTCATGATTATACAGTGAAATTGTGGTCACACAATTAACTCCTCCACCCCCAAGACGTGACTGTGAAAGAAGTTGTGGTGGGTTGAAATTCCACCCCCAACATTAACTATGCCAGACCAGCTCAGCTGGAAGCAAATGGAAGCTGTATTTACAAGCAGAACTGCAATCTAAAATGGAATGGAATGAATATGTACAAAATATGCAGTATTTACAATATTTGCAGGTATTTACAATTAATAAACAGCACACACACGCACCCTGGTCAAAGACCAGGGGAGCTGGCCATTGGAATGGGCTGCCCAGGGAGGTGGTGGAGTCACCATCACTGGAGGTGTTTAGGAAGAGACTGGATGGGGTGCTTGGTGCCATGGTTTGGTTGATTAGATGCTGTTGGATGATAGGTTGGACTCAATGATCTCAAAGGTCTCTTCCAACCTGGTCAATTCAATTCAATTCAATTCAATTCAATTCAATTCAATTCAATTCAATTCAATTCAAGTCAAGTCAAGTCAAGTCAAGTCAAGTCAAGTCAAGTCAACAAGTCAATTCAACTCTATTCTATTCTATTCTATTCTATTCTATTCTATTCTATTCTATTCTATTCTATTCTATTCTATTCTATTCTATTCTATTCTATTCTATTCTATTCTTCCATTCCATTCCATTCCATTCCATTCCATTCCATTCCATTCTACTCTATTCTGTTCTACTAGCTTCTCCCTTTCTGCCCCACCCTACATGCCTTTACAAAAGAAGGGAGAAAGGAGCAGAGGAATGTTAATACCAAAACAATGCAGCAAGGTCAAGCAGAAGCAAGTTAGTATCTCTCCAGAGCAAAGAACCAAAAAGAGAAGAGAGGAAAATTGCTTTAGGAACAAGAGCTCTCCAACAGATAGATATCTCTCCAATGGGATGATGGTTTAGAACTATCTTTGTTTTCCTTTTTACACCCAGTAGTGATTTATTTACATTTTACTACTTTTCTGCTCAAGATCTGTGGAAAATTTTGAAGGCACAGCCTAAAACTACCCCAGAAGTTACAGGACCTGAAATGGGATTTCAGAGAACTGCTTAGTAATGTGTGCTGCAAAGGCACAGGAGAGAGAGAGAGAGGAAGAATCCAACGTCATTTACTTTGCACAGTTTTTAAGGATTGCCTCCATTTATAATTTACAGTTAATAATTGATGGGATTATTAATAAAATAGTAATATCTTTATTAATAATTGTATTAATGCAAAAATCCCACCCAAAAACATTAATAAAACCTATTTACAGATTTGTGGTGTTTGATTGTGGTGATTCATAGAATCATAGATTCATAGAATCATGGAATGGTCCAGGCTGGAAGGGACCTTCAAAGGTCATCCAGTCTGACCTCTCTGCAGTCAGCAGGGACATCCCCAACTGGATAAGGTTGCCCAGAGCCCTGTCCAGCCTCCCCTTGAATATCTCCAGGCAAGGAGCCTCAACCACCTCCCTGGGCAACCTGTTCCAGTGCTCTACCACCCCCATAGTGAACTTGTTCCTAACATCCAATCTAAATCTGCTCTTGTCTAGTTTGAAGCCATTGCCCCTCATTCGGTCACTGCAGGCCTTTGTAAACAGTCTCTCTCCATCCTTCCTGTAGGTCCCCTTCAGGTACTGGAAGGCTGCTATTAGGTCTCCCCAGAGCCTCCTATTCTCCAGGCTGAACAACCCCAGCTCCCTCAGCCTGTCCTCATAGCAGTGATGCTCCAACCCCCCTGGGCCCCTACCACGACATTCAGATCATGACTTGAAACTGGCAGAATTCTCAGGAGTACTTGATGGGTTTTCCTACTCAGTCACTCTTAGACCTTGTGCTTAGTTCAAGAAATGACCTGCCTGGAGCTTACAAGGATGCAGGTGAGCTGCAAAGCAGAAGAAAGGCAATCATTTGAGTAATTTATTTATTCCAAGGACACTGACATATTTTTTTCTTCAGTTCATGTAATGCTTCTCTAAAATTTGGTGCAAGCAAGTGAATGATCCCATTGCTCACTGAAAATTGTGAGGAGTGAAGATGAGAGGACAAGGTCTCAAAGTTGAGGGTTCATACGGGGAGGGATGCATTAGCACCACACACCAGGGTTTGCAGATGTTGCTGAACCTTCTGGCAGCAGATTCACTTGCTCTATTTTCTCCCCACCTAGCTGTGTCACTTCCCTACAGAAAGTATTGCACTCCTACAGTTGTTATGTTGGCACATGCTGCCTCATCTGTTATCCCTGGATGGTGGGAAACGTTCTTCTTGTCTTTTACTGTGGTGTCCCAGTGCTCAGAGCTTTTCATCTGATATTAACAGAAGGATTTTATTGACAGTGATGCCACAGCCCCATTTGCATTCAGTGTTCCTGTGAATACTGACTTATCAGAGGAAGGTGCTTCACTAACTCAGGATAGTTTTCGTTTGACCAAGCACAGCTAATTCTCACACAGCTGCATTCTGAGAGGATGAGAACCCTGAGCTGTGCCTGTGCTGCACACCTCTGCTCCCTCTGTGAGTGGCCTGCCAGCAGCCATGTCACTCCTCCTGCACAGCCAGATGGCAGGGATTGGAATTTCTCCCTTTGAAACAAGTCCCCAGTGAGAGGTTTCCTTATCATTCACTGATGTGATGATTAGTTAGATTAATGTGAAGACCAAGGGTCGAACAGGCGTTGACTCCATCCTTGGAGGTGTTTAAGACCAGGCTGGATGAGGCTCTTGCCAGCCTGACCTAGTGTGGAGTGTCCCTGCCCATGGCAGGGGGGTTGGAACTGGATGATCCTTGTGGTCCCTTCCAACCCTGACTGATACTGATACTGATACTATGACTGTAAGAGCTCTACCAGCATTAGAGTAGCAGAGAGATGCTTCCATCAGAATATCTGGCCTTGCACTAAGGTAGAGAGCAATGCAAAAACATCTGCAGGGAAATCTGAGGGCTAAACTAACATTGGTGGGTTTTTTTCCTGGTGGAAAGATACCTTTCCTTTGGTGTTATTAAAATTAGTAAATTGGTTGTGCATTTTCTGGCAGACCATTCTTCACTGTTAGGAAATTCATCTCTAGGGAAATCAAAACACTCTGTAGGAAGACATCTCCGTTAGCAGGAAAGGAGGGGAAGTAAGGAGCACGAGATTTTTGTCAGGGTCCCACTGCTCAAGAAAACTCAACCTCAGTTCTATATATTTCAGGACACTTGACTATTGATTTTTTTTTCCCTTGTAAATGTCAGAATTACCTTCCATATCAACATGCTGAATTTTGACCAGATAAAATCATAAATGGATGGTTCGTGTGTTTCCCACTCTTTCCATCTCTTGTAGGTTGTCCACTCTTTTCATCCTTGTGTTCAGTAAGAGGATGGTCAGCCCTAACCCTTTTCAGATTTCACTGAAATAAAATCTGTATCTCTCAAGAATGCTCATTCTGACACCCTCCCAGGCTATGATTGTGTGGTGGTTTGAGCCTTAAGTGGGACTTAAGAGCTCAGATGGGGGTGAGGCTGAGAATCCCTCCCCCTCTCCCCCCACCTCTTTCCCAATAGAGAGGAAAAGAAAGGGAAGGAGCAAATCCGCCAAGAAATAATTTGGAGTCAGTCTGGAAGTAGAGAGGCAAAGAATATTCTTTAAACAATATATATATATGTAACAAGAACAGGTAGGGTTCACAAGGGCAAGGAACAAGGATAGCTGAGGAAAAAATATGAAATACAGAACCAGTCCTTTGCAAAGGTGTGGGAGCAGCAGGGAGGACCACGTGGCAGAGAAGCGGGGAGCCAGCAGCAGTCCAGGCAAAGGCAGGGGCCAAGGGAGCTAATGGCTGCAGTGTCCTCCTTTTTATAGGCATGCTGGACAGGAAGGGGGAGTAGAACAGACTAACTCAGTTTCCCAGGGGGAAAACCCCCTCCAGGGAGGGCAAAGCTCTCACAAGCCCTCCCCATGCTGCTTTCAGGATGGGCATAGCCCATTACAGGTTGCTGTAAGGTTTTTCTGTGTTTGCTTCACTCAGGAGAGTGAGAGCTGGGGGGTTGCAGGATGAGGAGGAGAGAGTCTATGGAGCAAGGCAAAGAACAGAATGGGTGTTGCAGCCTCAGGGACAACCAGACAGGAGACAGCATCTGCATCAGCCCAGATAGTTCCTTGAGGTTGCAGTCATAGATCTAAGCTTGGAAAAAGAGCTTAGCAGAAACTGGAACCAAGCCTTACTTACTTATTAGCCTACTACACACTGTTTAATGGTGCATCTGAGGTTTTCATATGCTTTATGTAAACTACAACCAAATGAAAAGAAAGTTTGCATGTTCCATGCCTGGCTGGATGTAAATGATGAAACTAGTAAATCATGTCTGGCCTGACAGCAGAGATTTAATGTTTTCTTAATGAGCTAATTACATTTTTTTTGGTCTTCCTAGGAATTTGCATTATTACGTGATTAGAGAGGATCAACACTCTCTGCAGCACATGGCCAGCACTGCTCCGTGAGCTGAGCTCACTGTGAGCTCTGCCCTGGTGAGACCCCACCTGGAGAACTGTGTCCAGTCCTGGAGACCCTGTTACAGGAAGGATCTGGGCGTGCTGGAACGTGTCCAGAAAAGGGCCACAAGGAAGATCAGAGGGCTGGAGCTCTTCTGTGAGGACAGACTGAGACAGTTGGAGCTATTCAGTCCGGAGAGGAGAAGACTCTGAGGAGACCTTGTTGTGGCTTTCCAGTATCTGAAGGGGGCTACAAGAAAGCTGGGGAGGGACTTTTTAGGGTGTCAGGTAGTGACAGGACTAGGGGTATGGAGCAAAACTAGAAGTGGGTAGATAGAGATTGGGTGTTAGGAAGAAGTTCTTCCCTGTGAGGGTAGTGAGACACTGGAACAAGTTGCCCAGGGAGGTGGTGGAAGCCTCATCCCTGGATGTTTTTCAGGCCAAGCTTGACGTGGCTGTGAGCAACCTGATCTGGTGTGAAGTGTCACTGCCCATGGCAGGGGGCTTGGAACTAACTGATCCTTGAGGTCCCTCCCAACCCTAACAGTTCTATGATTCTATATCGAGAGAGGTTTGTCTATGTGGTGGGGAGGATGCAAACCAGGACTGGTTTCCCATAGGCACGCTGGATGCGGCCAGGTTGATTCAGGGAAGCAAAGAAGAGACTCGATGTTGGCACATACAAACTGTGAAGCACTAGTTGCCATTTTGGGCATTTGACCCTCACCTGTATCATTTTTAAATAAAGATAAAGCCTAGCTGCCAAGAAGTCCAGGCAATCTGCAGCAGAAAATTCTGCCCAAATCTCTGATTGACAGGTTCAGGAATAGCATCTACTGAAGGGAACATGGGCTCATAGCTGTAGCTTTTCTTCCATTAGTCTAATTAATATTAGCATCCCCTTTGTTGGGCTCTTAAGCCCTTGTGAGCTGGTCTAGGATATTCTTAGGGGATGACCAAGGTATCATTAAATGTACTTCAGGCTCAGCCTTCAGTGGGTCTGGTCTCTGTTAAACTGAGGTAAATAAAGATCAGTCAAACTCACTGACGTTAACAGTGCTACAGCACAGGAAAGCAGGGCAAAACCACGTCAGAAAAGGCTCTTCTTAGTCATGTCTGGGAAAAACAAAACCAACCAAACCACCAACCAAAACCCAACCAAAACCAAGCCCTTTCTCTCTGTGTCTGGTTGTTGATTTAGTTTTTAAAGAACAAATTATATATATACATATACTTAGCTGAGAACAGAATAGAACAGAATAGAATAGAATAGAATAGAACAGAACAGAATAGAATTAACCAGGTTGGAAAAGATCATTGAGATCATCAAGTCCAACCTATCATCCAACACCATCTAGTCAACTAAACCATGGCACCAAGCACCCCATCCAGGCTCTTTCTAAACACCTCCAGGGATGGTGACTCCACCACCTCCCTGGGCAGCACATTCCAATGGGCAATCACTGTTGCTGGGAAGAACTTCTTCCTAACATCCAGTCTAAACCTCCCCTGGTGCAGCTTGAGACTGTGTCCTCTTGTTCTGGTGCTGGTTGCCTGGGAGAAGAGACCAACCTCCACCTGGCTACAACCTCCCTTCAGGTAGTTGTAGAGAGCAATAAGGTCACCCCTGAGCCTCCTCTTCTCCATGCTAAGCAACCCCAGCTCCCTCAGCCTCTCCTCATAGGGCTTGTGCTCCAAACCCCTCCCCAGCTTTGTTGCCCTTCTCTGGACACCTTCCAGCAACTCAACATCTTGCCTAAACTGAGAGGGCCCAGAACTGGACACAGGACTCAAGGTGTGGCCTAACCAGTGCAGTGTACAGGGGCAGAATGACCTCCCTTCTCCTGCCGGCCACACTATTCCTGATGCAGGCCAGGATGCCATTGGCCTTCTTGGCCACCTGGGCACACTGCTGTCTCATGTTCAGCCGGCTGTCAACCAGTACCCCCAGGTCCCTATCTTCCTGGCCACTCTCCAGCCACTCTGACCCCAGCCTGTAGCACTGCATGGGGTTGTTGTGGCCAATGTGTAGAACCTTGTTTTACTCCTCATTGCTGCTTGTGCTGAACTGCTCCCCTCATGGCCCTTTGCTATTGCATTGTTTGATCTCATAAGTTAAGAACTAGAGAGCAGGTCACTCTTAGCAAGAAGCAGGAGTTTCCAAAAAAGAGTAAACTTTCAGGGCATCATTACTTGGATGAGCTTCTTGACCTACTTAAATTTCATTCTGATAAAATATTCCAGGCAGTGCAATACTGCTAGTATCATTGTATCATAGTATCAGTCAGGGTTGTAAGGGACCACAAGGATCATCTAGTTCCAAGCCCCCTGCCATGGGCAGGGACACCCCACACTAGATCAGGCTGGACAGAGCCTCATCCAACCTGGTCTTAAATACCTCCAGGGATGGGGCCCCAACCACCTCCCTGAACAACCCATTCCAGGGCTCCACCACTCTCAGGGTGAAGAACTTCCTCCTCACATCCAGCCTGAATCTCCCCACCTCCAGCTTCATTCCATTCCCCCTAGTCCTATCACTACCTGAGATCCTGAGAAGTCCCTCCCCAGCCTTCTTGTAGCCCCCTTCAGATACTGGAAGGCCACAATGAGGTCACCTCGGAGCCTTCTCTTCTCCAGACTGAAGTGATCATTATGCACAGATGAAGGGTATTTTTGGTGTGTTTTCTTGGCTACCAGTGGTACAATGAGCAGCAACAGACTGTAAGTACTTACTGTCCTTCCAGCCAAAAAGAAAGGAAATGCAATAGGGTATCCTTGGAAGGAAGTGGAATATCCTTGGAAGGAAATACTGCAGGCAGATGAACAGCTGCCTGAAGGAAGATTCTGAAAGCAGCTCAGTGATTCACCACCCACCCTGAATACTCTACATTTCAACTAGATCCCTCCTACGATGCTAACAACTGTAAATTAGCACTTGAGCATTAAAAGTAGATGGGGTTTTCATTGAGCATGAGCTACTTGGTGCTGCTGGTCACACCGAGACCTCACTGTCAGGAGTTATAGACCTATGTGGTGTGGGGGTGGATGCAGATAGGATTGTAGCAACAGCACTGGCTGACCTCTCATAACTGGAAGTTTAACTTCCAGAGCTGACTCTTCAGTGCAGCACCCCTCACACCACCACTAGAGTAGCCCCTGATCACAAGGGGTCATTGGGTGACGAATGGTAAGGCATGAACCCCCTTATTGCTCCATAAAGAAACTCCAGATTTGCAGGGAGTAGAGAATCTCAGAAGTCCTCCCAGAATCCCCAGCATGACAGTCTTAGGGTAACCCTTACAGAAGAAGTCCCAGAAGCCATTAACAGAAGAAGTCATAGTTCCTAAAAGAATCTCTACCCCCAGTCTTGCTCTGTTGCTCGAAGTAGCTGTTTAAATACCCTTTCTTGTCTTTCATTTAGCCAATACAGAATATAGAATTAGCCAGGTTGGAAAAGACCTCAGAGATCAAGTCCAACCTATCACCCAACACCATCTAATCAAATAAACCATGGTACCAAGTGCCTCATCCAGTCTCTTGCTAAACACTTCCAGTGATGGTGACTCCACCACTCCCTGGGCAGCACATTCCAATGGCCAATCTCTTTCTGGGAAGAACTTCTCCCTAACATCCAGCCTAAACCTCCCCTGGTGTAGCTTGAGACTGTGTTCTCTCGTCCTGGTACAGGTTGCCTGGGAGAAGAGACCAACCCCCACCTGGCTACAACTTCCCTTCAGGTAGTCATAGACAACAATAAGGTCTGTCCTGAGCCTCCTCTTCTCCAGGCCAAGCAACCCCAGCTCCCTCAGCCCAGCCCCATATATGAGCTAAAACCATTCTCTTATAAGAGGTGCCAGCATGTCCAAATGACCTGCCTCATGCAGGATGTATTTCTTGGCTCACATATGAAAACAAGTTTGCAGCTTGTAGTTGGCCAGCTAGGGAATCATGAGCTCTGCACACGTCCCAGCAGCTGCCACACACCACGTGTGGCAGAGAGGGATCCCACGGCACTCAGCACTGGGAAGTGCGCAACCCGGCACCAGGGGAGGTACAACGCCATACAACAGTGCAGGCTGACTGGCTGGGGAGTGTGGTTGGTCGAAATTCCACTCCCTCCCCCCCCAACATAAAATTGACAGACCAGCTCAGTTAGAAAGCAAATGAAGCTGTGTTTACAAGCAGAACTACAATCTAAGTATGAAATGCAATGAATATGTACAAAATAGACAATATTTAGAGGGATTTGCAATTTATGAACAACACAAGAACTGGACAAAACCAGGGGGCTACCAACAGCTTCCCCCTCCCTGCTCCCTTCCCCACTGTACACAGGACAAGAGGGAAACAGGAGAAAAAGCAGAGAGTTGCTGTCAGTACTTAACCACCACAAGAATGCATTCAAGGTCAGCAAAGCCAGCAGAAGCCAGAGCTGCTATCTGGCAGAGCAAAGGAAGCAAAAGGAGAGAAAGTCAGTTGATACAACTAACTTTATGTTGGTAATCTGCCCAATTTAGACCTCATCATGATTTTCCTTTTTACATCCAATGTTAATTTATTTACATTCTATCACTTTCTCTTCAAGATTATTTACATTCTATCACTTTCTGTTCAAGATCTATGGAAAACTTTCCAGGCACATTCTGAAACTATCACAGGGAGCAGCTCTGCAAAAAGTTTCTGGGAGCTCTGGTGGGCAATGAGTAGGACAGGAGCCAGCAGTAGGCTGGTCTGTATCAGTGCTGCCTGTGGGCCAGGGGAGGGGTGTCTTCCACTCTGCTCAGCTCTGGCAGGGCACATCCAGAGTACTGGGTTCAGTTTCAGGCTTCCCAGTATAGGAAAGATGCAGAACTGCTGGAGTAAGCCCCACAAAGGGCCATCAGATGAAGTGGTATAGAGAAGATGATGCTGAGCTCTTAGCAGTGCAGTGGACAGGACTACAACAAGGTGCAGTGGGCACAAACTGGAACTGAACAAATTGTCATCAAAATAAGGAAAGATATTTTGTTGTGAAAGTGGTCAAATAGCAGTATAGGATGTTGTAGCCCAGAGAGGCTCTTGAGTCTTCATCCTCAGAGATTTTGAAGCTTGGCTGAGCAATCTGCTCTCACTAGCCCACCTTTAAGCAGGGGGCTCATCAGGCAGCCTCTGGAGGCCCCTTTCAGCCTGCATGGGTCTGTGATTCCGTGGTAACAAACCGCTGAATAAATCTTTTCCAACACAGCTGCCAGTTTCCCTGTCTTCATGTCTTCAAAAGCCTTGGCAGTGGAAAAGGCCAATGCAACTGTCATCAGGAGAAGGAACCGCTCCCTCCAAGGGCCAGGCCTGCCAAATGACACTGGCACAAACTTCTGACAGTAGCTGAGTTAAAATAGGAGAGTTAGTAGACTAGAAAAAACCCACACAAACACAAGTGTTCAGGCTGGACACAAGTGTTCAGTCATTGTAATAGAAACAGATAAAAAAAGCCCCAAACCTTTTCCAAGAAGTCTTTTGGGTTTTGATAAATGGCTTCTAAGGTTCAGGTGAATCCACCTTTTGCATTGTATGTCACATGCAACCATGCAGAGAGACTGACAGCAAGCAGACTGTCAATGCTCTATGTTCTTGTGCCACTTACAGGAGCTGAACTGTGGGCAAAGTAATGCGGAGGTGCGGAGGCATTTCTGCTTGTCCTTACGCCTCTGCTGTAACACAGACACTTAAAATCTCCTGCTTGGCTAAAGATGTTTGCATCTTTACAACTAAAAGGAAACACTTCATTTTACATCTTTCACTGGCTTTCCCTAAGGCATGGCTGTGAACACTACAACTGGCTTGCGGTGCAGAGGAGTCCTGGTACCGAGCTGGTGTCCTTGCTTCCTTCCCTCCATCTGCCCTACGCTGCTCTGAGTCAACACCATAGTGATAAGGAAAATTTCCTGAGCAGCAACAGCCTTAAAAAGGAAAAGCACTTGAAAACCAGCTTTCCAATCTGAGTTTCCTTTAAAGTGCTGGTTGGAAATGAGGTAAAGTGGGGTGAGTTGGAAATGAAGAGATGAAGTCATCCCAGGGAAGATGTTGTGTCTCAGTCATAGTGCCTTTGCTTTTCACAGAATACATCAGCAGAGACTGGTAAAGCATCTGAGAAGCGAGATGGAGGATTGCAAAAGGACATATGGGGGGCAGGGACTGAAATCCTGTACATGCATAGAAAGCTAGGGTGAGACAGCAGGTCATATTTTTCTCCATGCCCTGGAAGGGGCATGTGGTTGTTTCAGTTCTAATTATGCAGCACTTTGGGGGGGTGATACATTTCCTTTCTTCAGCCACACTTGTTTAAAGCATTTAGGTACCTGCTAAGCTGTAAATGT
Organism: Picus viridis; assembly: GCA_033816785.1. Lineage (NCBI taxonomy): Eukaryota > Metazoa > Chordata > Aves > Piciformes > Picidae > Picus > Picus viridis. Next base: position 44,203,769 of record CM066578.1, on the reverse strand, counting down.
GTGGATAATGCTGTGCTCCCCTAGCAAAGGCCCTAATGACTTAATCTCCTTAAAACTCTGTTGTGGTGCCCAAATGGAACAGATGTAGGTTGCCTCCCCTCTCCCTTTTTCCCAGCAGGGGAACACAAATTAGGCAGGAGAAAAGAGGGGTAAAATTATGAAAGAAACAGTCTTGAATCAATCTGGAAGTAAAAAGGTAAGTTGAACAAAATATAAAAGGCATTTGAGTAACAGGAAGGAAGTGGAATAGACTTTGACCTGGGGACCCCTCCCCTTGGGAGGGGGTACCAAATCTCTCTGCAAACCTGGGTCAGGTTTCTTTGTCCTCTTGGAGGCTAGGTTCTTTTCAGCCCACCCCCTCCTTGGCTGGGTGTAACCTGGCACAAACTCCTATCAACTCTTAGGGCACTTTTTTCATAGATTCATAGTATACCAGTTTGGAAGGGATCTCAAGGATCACCTAGTCCAACCTTTCAGGTAAGAACATAGTTTAAATGAGATAGCTCAGCACCCTGTCAAGCTGGGCCTTGAAACTGTCTCATGTAGGGGAACCCACCACCTCCCCTGGGAGTTTACTCCAATGTATTTTTTGCCCAGGGAGGTGGTGGAGTCACCATCACTGGAACTGTTTAAAAAGGGACTGGATGAGGTGCTTAGTGCCATGGCTTAGTTGATTAGATGGTGTTGGGTGATAGGTTGGGCTCGATGATCTCTGAGGTCTTTTCCAACCTGGATAATTCTGTGTTCTGTATTTCCTGCTGTAGGAAGTACCATTACTGTTATTATGGTATCATAGTATCACAGAATCAGTCAGGGTTGGAAGGGACCACAAGGATCAGCTAGTTCCAACCCCCTGCCATGGGCAGGGACACCCCACACTAGATCAGGCTGGCCAGAGCCTCATCCAGCCTGGGCTTAAACACCTCCAGGGACGGGGCCTCAACCACCTCCCTGGACAACCCATTCCAGGGCTTCACCACTCTCAGGGTGAAGAACTTCCTCCTCACATCCAGCCTGAATCTCCCCCCTCCAGCTTCATTCCATTCCCCCTAGTCCTATCACTACCCGATATCCAGAGAAGTCCCTCCCCAGACTTCCTGTAGGCCCCCTTCAGATACTGGAAGGCCACAATGAGGTCACCTTGGAGCCTTCTCTTCTCCAGACTGAACAGCCCCAACTCCTTCAGTCTGTCCTCATAGGAGAGGTGCTCCAGCCCTCTGCTCATCCTCGTGACCCTGCTCTGGACACGTTCCAGCACCTCCATATCCCTCTTGTAATAGGGGCTCCAGAACTGGACACAGTACTCCGGGTGGGGTCTCACCAGAGCTGAGTAAATGTCCCTACAGCTACCTGAAGGGAGGTTGTAGCCAGGCAGAGGTTGGCCTCTTCTCCCAGGCAGCCAGCACCAGAACAAGAGGACACAGTCTCAGGCTGCGCCAGGGCAGGTTTAGGCTGGATGTTAGGAAGAAGTTCTACACGGAGAGAGTGATTGCCCATTGGAATCGGCTACCCGTGGAGGTGGTGGAGTCACCTTCATTGGAGGTGTTCAGGAGAAGACTTGATGGGGTGCTTGGCTGTATGGTCTAGTCGTTGGGTGGGTTGGATTGTTTGATGGGTTGGACGCGATGATCTTGAAGGTCTCTTCCAACCTGGTGTATTGTATTGTATTGTATTGTACTGGCAACAGGCTGCTTGATTATGATTAAAAAAGAGAAAAATACTCTTCTATGAATAGTAAGATCTGATAGAGTAGAGGGGGGAGAATCACCTCCCTTGCCCTGCTGGCCACACTTCTCTTGCTGCAGCCCAGGATCTGATTGGCCTTCTGGGCTGCAAGTGCACACTGAGAGCTCATGTTGAGCTTCTCGTCCACCAGCACCCCCAAGTCTCTCTCCTCAGGGCTGCTCTCCAGCCAGTCCCTGCCCAGCCTGGATTTGTGCCTGGGATTGCCTGGGATTATTATTATATTATTTTTAATTATATATATTATTATTATAAGATTACAACACAGTGGAGAAAACTCCCTGGAACAGAGCATAAGAGATGGAAAGACTCCTAAAGAAAGCCTCTGTCATACTACATTAATTATCTGAGCTCAGCTCTACTCACACGTCATTGCCACACAGCTATATTAGTACCCATTAAAAAAAAAAAAGAAAAGGAGGAAAAAGAAGTGACAATAAATGTCATTACAGGAAACTCCGTGCAAAATGCTTTCATTTAATTGGAAACATGAAAGGAAAATGACAGGAGCATCAGTTCAGCCAGAAAGATGTTCGGCAGAGAAATGTGCTCAGAAGATTTGTCTTGATTGCAGGGTTGAAAAGAAGCAGCTGTCGGGCTCCTGAAATGCCTGGTACTTCTCTCTGTTCAAAATAAACTGCTGACTCTAATGACTGCCCTCTCAGAGATGGGCTATTTTAAGACAATGGAGTTTTGTCAGAAGGAGAAATCACGGGAACGACGGCGGGCAATAAAGCGAGGCAAGCCAGGATGGAGTTCTGACCTTCTGCAGAGGGATTCCTTTCATGCTCGTGCTTTAGCATCGGACCTTACAGGAAGTTTTGTGAATCCTGGGGATGGAGAAGAAAGAGCTGGCAGCTGGAGCCACAACGGTCGAATTAGTGCTGCTGCAAAGGGAGCGCCTTGCAGCGTGGTTCAAAGCCGATTTTGCCTTCCAGTGCAGCAACGTGCACTTGATTTTTCTGTTTACTATTGAGCATCCACTTAAGTACTTCACTGAATTGGGTTCTGAAGTGTAAGGAAACATCCTGCCTCTGGGGAGCCCACGGTGAAATGCTGAATATTTCAGGGGGACAGGGGAATTGTACCCTGCTATCTACTACTCTTTAGTGAACCATTACTGTCTTGCTGCAAGATCCTGCACATCATTACAAGTTTGTCACATCCTAAGCCCAAAGTACCTGTGTGGTTTGTCTGGAGCTCAAAGGAGCCCTGAAATTCCTTCCTTCGGTGCATTTCTAGTGGAGCTGAGTTCTTCCATACCCACATGGAGTGCTTTTGGGTCAGTTAGTAGGCATTTGCCAGTTTTGCTTGATTTCCCTCAGTCATTCTTCATTGTTTGGAACATGTCCTGCACTTCATCACAACTGCTTCCTGTCGTTACAGTGTTCATTAGGATTTATTTTTGTTCCTGTGTGCACTGGCACAGCTATTGATGAAGCAGAGTAAGCAATATATAAGCCTAAACAATAATAAACGGGATCTCTCTCTTGACAGCTACAACAAGGTAACCACAGCAGCAATATTTCTTCGTGCATAGGATTCACTTTTCCAAAGAGAATTTGACCAAGTTAAGAAGATAAATGATGGTTAGACCTGCATAACCTCACAGGAACTGGTAGGCAGAGCTGCTGGGGGTCTTGCTTTGCCGCCTTTTGTATGGCTCCCTCCAAAGCTACTTCTCCCTTTGTGGTAGTGTTAGGCTGTGCCTAGGAAAATTTTGCACAGATTGAGTAGGAAAGTGGTAGAAGGTAAGTAAATTGCCATGGATGTGAAAGGGGAAATAACGATAATCAGACCAATAAGACCCATTGGTCTGATAACTAACATAAGGTTAGCTGTGTAAACTAATTATTTTCTTGATTTCTTTGCTTTAGCAGATACTAACTGGTGCTTCTGCTGGCTTGCTGACCTTGGCTGCATTTCTTTGTTATGGCTAAGTACTAATAAGCTACTCCCTGCTTTTCACCTTTTTTCTCTTGTCCTGTGTACAGGGGGGAAGCAGGGGGAAGAGGAGGAGGAAGCTGTTGGTAACCCCCTGGGTTTGTGCACAGGGGGTTTGTGCTGTTTATAAATTGTACAGATATGCAAATATTTTCTATTTTATACATATTCGAAGGGAAAGGAAGGGAAGGGAAGGGAAGGGAAGGGAAGGGAAGGGAAGGGAAGGGAAGGGAAGGGAAGGGAAGGAAGGGAAGGGAAGGGAAGGGAAGGGAAGGGAAGGGAAGGGAAGGGAAGGGAAGGGAAGGGAAGGGAAGGGAAGGGAAGGGAAGGAAGGGAAGGGAAGGGGGAAGGGAAGGGAAGGGAAGGGAAGGGAAGGGAAGGGAAGGAAGGGAAGGGAAGGGAAGGGAAGGGAAGGGAAGGGAAGGGAAGGGAAGGGAAGGAAGGGAAGGGAAGGGAAGGAAGGGAAGGGAAGGGAAGGAAGAGAAGAGAAGAGAAGAGAAGAGAAGAGAAGAGAAGAGAAGAGAAGAGAAGAGAAGAGAAGAGAAGAGAAGAGAAGAGAAGAGAAGAGAAGAGAAGAGAAGAGAAGAGAAGAGAAGAGAAGAGAAGAGAAGAGAAGAGAAGAGAAGAGAAGAGAAGAGAAGAGAAGAGAAGAGAAGAGAAGAGAGAATTAAACAGGTTGGAAGAGACCTATGAGATCATCAAGTTCAACCTATCATCCAACACTATCTAATCAACTGAAACCATGGCACCAAGTGCCCCATCCACCACCTCCACAGGCAGCTCATTCCAATGGGCAGTCACTCTCTCTGTATAGAACTTCTTCCTAACATCCAGCCTAAACCTGCCCTGGCGCAGCCTGAGACTGTGTCCTCTTGTTCTGGTACTGGCTGCCTGGGAGAAGAGACCAACCTCTGCCTGTCTACAACCTCCCTTCAGGTAGTTGTAGAGAGCAATAAGGTCACCCCTGAGTCTCCTTTTCTCCAGGCTAAGCAACCCCAGCTCCCTCAGCCTCTCCTCATAGGGCTTGTGCTCCAGACCCCTCACCAACTTCATTGCCCTTCTCTGGACACGTTCCAGCAAGTCAACATCCTTCCTAAACTGAGGGGCCCAGAACTGGACACAGGACTCGAGATGCTCGAGTAAGAGCAGGAATTCCATTTTTCCTCAGTGGAAAATTTGGTTTAAGCTGACAGGCAGGCACTGCAACCACTCTTGACCTTTTTGAAAATGCAAAGGAAAACCTTCATTCCATTTCACCACCCCTCTCTGTCTGCTTTTGTTTGTTTGCTTCTGTAGACTGGCAACTATTTGTGGCAATGTGTGCACTCTGCTTGCTCCCAGCCTGTCAAGATGTGAATTGCTGTGAGTTAAATGATGTCTTCATTTGCATTCCTTCTACTGTGGGTCCCAGCAGCCTTGCTGGGCTGGAAAATGAAGCAGGATTTCCTTCAGAGGCCAAATATCTATGTCAGTGCTCGGATATCTTGTAAGTGTGTGACTTCTGTTCCGTGATAGGGGCCTTGGTGTGGCAGTTTTAGGCAGATGCCTAGGAAAATTTTCCACAAATTGAGTAGAAAAGTGGTAAAATACAAAAAAATTACCATTGGATGTAAAAGGAAAATAATGATAAGGTCTAAATAATCCCAGTGGCCTGATTGCCAACATAAAGGGCAACAAGGCTGGGGAGGTGTTTGGAGCACAAGCCCTATGAGGAGAGGCTGAGGGAGCTGGGGTTGCTTAGCCTGGAGGAGGCTCAGGGGAGAGCTTGCTCTCTACAACTACCTGAAGGGAGGTTGTAGCCAGGTGGAGGTTGGTCTCTTCTCCCAGGCAACCAGCACCAGAACAAGAAGGCACAGTCTCAAGCTGCATCAGGGGAGGGTTAGGCTGGATGTTAGGAAGAAATTATTCCCAGAAAGAGTGATTGGCCATTGGAATGTGCTGCCCAGGGAGGTGGTGGAGTCACCATCCCTGGAGGTGTTTAGGAAGAGACTGGATGGGTTGGGTGCTTGGTGCCATGGTTTAGTTGATTAGATGGTGTTGGATGATAGGTTGGACTTGATGATCTCAAAGATCTTTTCCAACCTGGTTAATTCTACTCCACTCCACTCCACTCCACTCCACTCCACTCCACCCACTCCACTCCACTCCACTCCACTCCACTATACTCCACTCCACTACACTCCATTCCATTCTGCTGGTTGTCTAAACTAACTCTTGCTGTCTTTTTGGCTTCTTTTCTCTAGCAGATGCCAGCTGGTAGGTTTTGCTTGGCTGGTTCTGACTTGGCTGCATTCTTGTTGTGGCTAAGTACTAAGAAGCTACTCTCTGCTCTTCTCTCTCTCTTTTACCTTGTATAGGGTGGGGGAAGGGAGCAAGGAGGGGGAAGCTGTTGGTAGCCCCCTGTATTTGTCCAGGGGGTTCTATTGTTGTTTATGAAGTGTAAATCCCTGTAAACATTGTATATTTTGTACATATTCATTGCAGTTCATATTTCTAGATTGTAGTTTTGCTTATAAATTCAGCTTCATTTGCTTCCATCTGAGCTGGTCTGGCAAATTTTCTCTTGGGAGGTTATTCCAACCCACCACACTTGGGCACCCAAGTTAAAGGAGAGGTGGAAGGCTTTAGTAGTATAGGCAGGGTTCCACAGACCAAGGCTGCATTGTTAGGCATCCAAACCCCTCAGTGGCTTTGGACCACTGTCACCTACACCCACTTTCTCAAGGGAGATTGGTCCCAGTGTCAGTGTCTTTAGGGGAAGTTTATGTCAAGCACAATGTTCTGAAGTGCTTGATCAAGCAAGACAGAGGAGTCCTATCAAATTAGAATTACACTGTGGATGGTAATGCAGGGGCTTCACAAAGAAAATATCTGCACAATGTTAAACTCAGCAGCAGCTACTCTAGAGACATGCACTCACTGTAGCTGCTGGGTTGTACCTTCCAGCAAGCAGCATATCTCCTACTTGCTGCTTTCTGCATTTGACAGACAGGCAACTGGGGAAAATAACTCCCATCCAAGTGCAGGGTCACTGGTCCCCTCTGGGTGTGTGAGAGCTAATTCCTTAGAGTCAAGCCTCTTTCTGCTCTAGATAACAGGGAGTCCAGGTTACAGTGACAATCCTGAGGAGGCATATCTCCTATACCATATGAGGAAACACAGATCAGATATCTTTCTGTGCTGTGGTGAGCGTCCTCTGTGCAAGTCTCCATGGAAAGATCCACCTGCAATGAACATGGGATGTAATTGATGGCTGGATGCAGATGCACTGCAGATGCAGATGCACTCTTGCCATGGAGATAAAAGCATGAATAAGTTAAAACATGGATGAAGAATATGTGATGCAAGTTCATAACCAATTGGAAAGTGGGTGACATATATTACAGTACAAATGTGAGGGAAGCTGAGTCTTGCAGTCTTTGGGCTTGAGTTTTACAATACCTTGACCCTGCTGTGTCTGTAACTCTTTGATACCACACAGGGTATCACACTCTTTGATACCTGCCCAGGGAGGTGGTGGAGTCACTGTCCCTGGAGGTGTTCAAGAGGGGACTGGACGTGGCACTTGGTGCCATGGTCTAGTCATGAGGTCTGTGATGACAGGTTGGACTTGATGATCTTTGAGGTCTCTTCCAACCTTGGCGATACTGTGATACTGTGATACTGTGATAAATGAACAAAAGGTCCTCCTGGGCTCTTCCACCAGCTCATGCTTGGTCTCATCCACTGACTTAATATTCCAGAGTACAGTCAGCTTAAACTATCTGGGAATCAAATTTTAGTGCTATAGTAGCTGAATCCATAAATCATAGAATCAGAGAATCATGGAATTGTCAAGGTTGGAAGGGACCTCAACGATCATCTAGTTCCAAGCCCCCTGTCATCAGCAGGGACACCTCACACTTGACCAGGTTGCTCAGGGCCACATAGAGCCTGGCCTGAAAAACACCCAGGGATGAGGCTTCTACCACCTCCCTGGGCAATCTGTTCCAGGGTCTCACCACCCTATTGGGGAAGAACTTCTTCCTAATATCCAATCTGAATCTACCCATTTCTAGTTTTTTTTCCATCCACCCTAGTCCTATCACTCCCTGACACCCTAAAAAGTCCCTCCCTTTCTTGTAGGCCCCCTTCAGATACTGGAAGGTCACAATTAGGTCACCTCGGGGCCTTCTCTTCTCCAGACTGAACAACCCCAACTCCCTCAGTCTGTCCTCACAGAAGAGGTGCTCCAGCCATCTTGTCTTTGATAAGACTTGGTACAGTGTGGGATGCTTCACAAACTCCCTGGATATCTGCAGGGAAGTCCCTGTGATCCCTTATGGCTAATCTCTCTCTCACCCTGAAGCTAAGGAGAGAAAAATACTGTCCATGAATCACCCTTCTGGAGTGGACAACTAAGGACTGATCACTCCTCAGCAAGAAGGTAGCAGGAACATTGCAAAGCACATACAGAGAAAATGGACTCATTTTATTGTTCCCAACACAAACATCCCTTTGAAAGTGCTCCTTCACTTTCCTCACAAGGCAAAGCTGCAGGAGAAGAGAGTGCTAAATAAAATTCATGACTTTTTTCTCACATGAGCAGGAGAAAAGCCAAGGTTGCACTGAAAAAAGCAACATCCTTTGCCACGGCAGAGGAGAGGTGAAGTGCTGATTTACACCCAGTGTCACGCTTTCATGACCTCAACAACAGCGCTGGAGTCACACAAGCAGTGCTTGGCCACTTTCTGGTAGTTTATCAGTTGTGGACTCAATTACTAATAAATCAGTTTATCAAGCCAATGATGGTAAGAAAGGCATGAACATGAGTCAGGGTGTACATCTTTCTTTCCTTTTGTCTCACAGAAACTACTGCAACATCCAGAACTAAGTAACAGCCAGCTTTTTGCTGACTTCCTGTCCCCTAATGGAGGGGAGACTCAGTTTCTTGACAAGATGTTGCCTGATGTGAATCTTGGTACGTGATATCCTAGTTGTTCGTGCTGGCAAATAGTAACACTGTAGATACTGTGACTGAGTGACAGTAGTAGTGACCAGATAACTTGTGCAAGGGTATGATGAGGCTGGGGAGAGGTCTCGAGCACAGCCCTGTGAGGAGAGGCTGAGGGAGCTGGGGTTGCTTAGCCTGGAGAAGAGGAGGCTCAGGGGAGACCTCATTTCTCTCTACAGCCACCTGAAGGGAGGTTGTAGCCAGGAGGGGGTTGGTCTCTTCTCCCAGGCAATCAGCACCAGGACAAGAGGACACAGTCTCAAGCTGCACCAGGGAAAGTTTAGGCTCAAGGTGAGGAGAAAGTTCTTCCCAGAAAGAGTAATTGGCCATTGGAATGTGCTACACAGGAAGGTGGTGGAGTCACCGTCCCTGGAGGTGTTCAAGAGGGGATTGGATGTGGCACTTGAAGCCATGGTTTAGTTGTCATGAGGTGTTGGGTGACAGGTTGGACTTGATGATCTCTGAGGTCTTTTCCAACCTTACTGATTCTATGATTTAAAAGGAAAAGATTGTGGTACTGGCTTCTATAATGATGGATTAGTGGAAAAACTGTCTCTATCTGTGGAGACTCTGTGTTTACCAGATGTTCTGTATTTCAGGCTCCTGCAGTTAGCTTTTTAAGAGGTAAATTAGACATGTTGAGTTTCAGAGCTAATCGTTGCTGTTCCGTGTTTGAAACCTAACCTGATATTTGCAGCATCATTAATGATGTTATGACTCTTTGACAGTGGTTTTAAATAGTCTTCAGTGACATCTATCATTTGAATTTGTTAGGGAAGATTATCTTATCTGCCCCCATAAGATAAATGCTTTGGCTGTGCTTTTTCAACATCCATTCATAAACTCTCTCTGTTTTACAATATCTTTGCAAGAAATCTGCCAGTGTGCAATGGGTAGATTCACATGAGTAGAAATGGGTAGATTCAGATTGGATGTTAGGGAGAAGTTATTCACCATGAGGGTGGTGAGACACTGGAACAGGTTGCCCAGGGAGGTGGTAGAAGCCTCATCCCTGCAGGTTTTTAAGGCCAGCCTGGATGTGTCTCTGAGAGGTTTGATCTAGTGTGAGATGTCACTGCCCTTTGCAGAGGAATTGGAACTAGATGATCCTTGAGGTCCCTTCCAACCCTAACAAATTTATGATTCTAAAAACCCCACAATATCCACAACACCCCAAACCAAACTAAAAAAAACAACAACCACCAAACCCCACCCCAACACTCCAAGAAATGGGAATATGAAACCGTTCAACAGGTATAAGATGAATTCACTTCTCTATCCACTGCAGGTGTGGCAGCACCAGAACAAGGGGACACAGTCTCAAGCTGCATCAGGGGAGATTTAGGCTGGATGTTAGGAAGAAGTTCTTCATAAGAAGAAAGATTGGCCATTGGAATGTGCTGTCCAGGGAGGGGATGAAGTCACTGTCACTGGAGGTGTTTAGGAAGAGACTGGATGGGGCGCTTGGTGCCATGGTTTAGTTGATTAGATGGTGTTGGATGATAGGTTGGACATGATGATCTTGAAGGTCTCTTCCAATCCTATCCTATCCTATCCTATCCTCCTATCCTATCCTATCCTATCCTATCCTATCCTATCCTATCCTATCCTATCCTATCCTATCCTATCCTAACCTATAAGTTTTTTCCCCCTACTAATTTTCACTGAAGAACCAGATCTTGTGTATTCCTCTAGCTGAGTCCCATGTCTTATCTTCCTTTTTTTTTTCATCATGCTGAAGAATCTAAAGGCACGTTTTTCTGCTCTCAACAGAAGCTATTCCATATCTCTTATCTCATGCAGTTTTGGAATTTATTGCATTTTTAAGCTGGGGTGACTGTCACTGCAAGCAATATTGAAGATGCATTTATATGCTTCTGTATGGCAGCATAATGAGGGTTCCCATTTTGCTCTCTCTTCCTGAGATGCAGAACAAGGTTTGCATGCCTGAACATTTGTTTACTCTTTCTAGCTACGCTACCTGGGCTAATAAAAGGTATAAAATCCAAATACACAAACACTTTGCACTCCATTGCAGCAGTCACACTCCTGGCCACATGCCTAATAGTCCCTTGCTTTTCTAAGTGTCTCCAAGTACTGGCTGATATTTTCAGGCAGTTAGCCACATAGAAATGGAGAGCTCTTCCCTGGCTCATAAGGCATAAATCAGAGGCTGTGGATGGGTGTATGTAGACAAGCTAATTTTCTCCTTGTGCTTGACTTTGCTTTTATTTGCACTCCATTTCACCTGCAAGCCTATTTGCCCACTTATTTAGTGTTCTGGAGGCAGTTTCTGCAGTCAGCTTTAGATTTGACTGTCCTGATTTATTTTGTAGTATCTAAAGGCTGTGTAGCATGGGTTGCTCCTTACCTCTCTTCCGTCAGGACATTGAGCCAATCTGTCACACCCATGGAAAATGGCTTATGTATATACATATAGGATGTACTGAATGGTTCCAGGATGGAATCTTATGCACCCTGCCAGCAATCTGATCATTAAAGCCCAGTCTTTGGCTTCCTGCTATTAATCACATATTAACCTGAGAAAAAACATCCCTTTTATTCATGAACTTCCCTTTGACTCATGACAGCCCAATTTCTTTCAGAGCAACTGGTGGGAACTTCTGTGCTAAATATCAGCTGGAACATTTCTTCACAGAGTGCTTCTTCACTCCTGCAGAAGTGCTCTAATAGCAGCCAAAGGGAACAGGGCTGAACTGGATGTGTGTCAGAGGTGAAAGAGAAGGGTGTGTGCTCAATGTGACTGTTAGGAAAACTGAGAACTAGTGGTGGATAAAATGGCAAAAATACTACAATTATTGTAATCACAGAAGACCACTGAAATAATGCAAGGACATATAAAATATATTTTATTGGAGAAAACACTGAGACTGCCATCTTCAGTTTCTGCAAATTCTGTGATTCATGAGGAGAAGAACAGAGAAGAGACTAAAAGGATTGGCAAGAAAACAGAGTCCTAAAGAATTAACAAGAAAACGAAGTTGTTTGAAGGATGCATAAGTATTTGGAGATCAATATCTCAGTTCAAAGTTCTGCTGTTCCCACAGGGACTCCCACAAAATAACTTTCTCTCACTGTGCAGTGCAGTTAGACAACTCAGGTAACTTGAATGGGGGACTGGCAAGAGCTGATGAGCTGCAAATCCCAAGGCTGTGTAAGGACATCTTCTTGCAGAAGTACCCTCAGAGGCTGCACTCCATCCAGCATGTGCAGCTGTCTAGATGAAAATTTGGTGTACATACAGACATGTTACTAGTACCTAAGCAAATGAAATCTGGGCTCTGAAAACATGCCCTATAATCACTGGGTCCAGTCCTGTTCAACATCTGCATCAACTACATTGTTGAGGGGACAGACAGACAGAGTCTGCTCAGCAAGTTTGCTGGTGGTACCAGACTGCAAAGCTTGGCTGATACACCTGAAGGCTGTGCAGCCATTCAGTGAGACCTGGAGAGCTTGAGAGCTGGGCAGAGAGGAATCTAATAAGGTTCAACAAGGGTAAGTGAAGGGCTGTGCATCTGGGAAGGAAGAATAAACTGCACCAGTACAGGTTAGGAGCCCTGTGGAGAAAGACCTCAGAGCCCTGGTGGATAACAAGTTATCCATGGATCAGCAATGTGTGTCCAGCAGATCAAGGGAGGTTCTCCACCCCCTCTGCTCTGCCCTGGTGAGACCTCATCTAGAATATTGTGTCCAGTTCTGGGATCCCCAGTTCATGAGAGAGAGGGATCTACTTGAGAGAGTCCAATGGAGAGCTACCAGGATGACTGAGAGAGAGACTGGAGCACTGCCCTATGAGGACAGGCTGAGAGACCTAGGGCTGTTTAGCCTGGAGAAGAGAAGACTGAGAGGGGATTTAATACATGTTTATAAACATCTGAGAGCTGCATGTCAAGGGGGAGGGGACAGACTCTTTTCTGTTGCACCCTGTGATAGGACAAGGGGTAATGGATATAAAGTACAGCACAGGAGGTTCCACCTCAAGAGGAGGAGGAACTTCTTCACTGTGAGGGTCACAGAGCACTGGAACAGGCTGCCCAGAGAGGTTGTGGAATCTTCTTCTCTGGAGACTTTCAAGTCCCATCTGGATGTGTTCCTGTGTGACCTGTGCTGGATGCTATGGTCCTGCTCTGGCAGTGGGGTTGGACTTGATGATCTCTGGAGGTCCCTTCCAATCCCTGACATCCTGTGATCTCCTCCTGTGAAGTGGGAAGGTTGGGAGAGAGTGGTTGCCTTTCCATCCAGAGGAACAGTTTCCTCTCCCATGAGGAGAATGAGGCAGATTTATGCAGCTGCTGCCG
>CM066578.1:44083267-44185767 GCA_033816785.1 Picus viridis | reverse complement strand
CACCTAGTCCAACCCCCTCGGCAGTAAGCAGGGACATGCTCAACTAGATCAGGCTGCCCACAGCCTTGTTGAGCCCTACTTTGAATACCTCCAGGGATGGGGACCCAATCACCTGCCTGGGCAACCTGTTCCAGTGTTCCATCACCCTTGTAGTAAAGACCCGGTTCCTAACATCCAGTCTAAATCTGCTCTTCTCTAGCTTGAAGGCACTGTCCCTCCTCCTGTCACTCCAGCCTTTGTAAACAGCCTCCCTCCTTACCACAGTCCCTGTGATGAGCTCTCAGACTCTCTTCACAGGGGAGATGCTCAAGTCCCCTAATCATCCTCGTGGCTCTCCATTGGATTCTCTCCAGCAGGTCTCTCTCTGTCTTGAACTGGGGAGCCCAAAACTGGACGCAGTACTCCAGGTGTGGTCTCAGCAGGGCAGAGTAGAGAGCTTACAGCAGGGAAAGCCAAGAACATGCCACCACAGTTGGTTAGAGCACCAGCTAAGCACTATTATTTTTTTCCATTTCTGAGTTGGAGAAACACAAAGCAGCTGCTGCATTTTGTGTGCCTACACTAACACTGCCGTTGAACAGAATCACCAGGCCTGGTGCAAGCACTCCACCTGAGCTAACTGTTAAATTCAGACTTTTTTTCCCCCACTGTGTCTTTCTGTTTGGCTGTCTGTGGTTTTAAAACTGGACCAAACACATGAAACAAGGAAAATTCTTTTGCTCCTGCACTACATGCATAATAACATGCTATTAGCTTAAAACCCTGCCTACACTGAAATAGCTGAAAGCTTTCTCCTCAACAATTCAGAATTTCCAGGTTACTGCAGCTGCTGCAAATCCCAACAAGCAGAAACAGAACCTGTTGTGAAACTGCATGAGAGAATGCTCCAGGAAGGAATAATAAACTGCACCAGTACAGGTTAGGAGGTGATCTGTTGCAGAGCAGCCCTGTGGAGGAGGGCTTGGGAGTCCTGGTGGACAGCAAGTTATCCATGGGTCAGCAATGTGCCCTTGCGGCCAAGAAGGCAAATGGGATCCTGAGGTGCATTAAGAGGAGTGTGCCCAGTAAAAAGAGGGAGGTTCTTCTCCCCCTCTACTCTGCCCTGGTGAGACCTCACCTAGAATATTGTAACCAGTTTTGGGCTCCCCAGTTCAAGAGGGACAGGGATCTGCTGGATCCAACAGAGAGCTACAAGGATGATTGAGGGACTGGAGCACTGCCTTATGAGGAGAGGCTGAGAGCCCTGGGGCTGTTTAGTTTTGAGAAGAGAAGACTGAGAGGGGATTTAATAAATGTTTTTAAATATCCGAGGGCTGGGGGTCAAGGGGGAGGGGACAGACTCTTCTCTGTTGCACCCTGTGATAGGACAAAGGGCAATGGATATAAACTACAGCACAGGAGGTTCCACCTCAAGAGGAGGAGGAATTTCTTCACTCTGAGGTTCACAGAGCACTGGAACAGGCTGCCCAGAGAGGTTGTGGAGTCTCCTTCTCTGGAAACTTTCAAGCCCCATCTAGATTTGTTCCTGTGTGACCTGTACTAGATTCTATGGTCCTGCTCTGGCAGGGGGCTTGGACTTGATGATCTTCAGAGGTCCCTTCCAACCCCCAAAGTCCTGTGATCCTGCGAGGAGACATCAGCCACAGTGGGCGAAGGCTGCAAAGTGACCCTTCCCTTTTCTCTCCATGTGAGTACTTGACCTGATGCTGCCACTTTAATGGCACCACTCTGAGTACAAATCATGCTTTGGGATGAGGTATCTGACAGGACAAAACCTGAGCAGAAGTACAGCAAATGTTAATTCATGACATGGCACGGCTTACCCTGCCTGTGCATTATAGGATGCTGCAAGCACCAGGATGAGTCCAGGCTGGATACCACCAGCCACCAATGTGTCCCCAGGGAGACATACAATATTTCTTTCAAAATTGGAATCTTCCTCAGTGCTGAGATAGTCATCCTGATTCCTCCTGCAGGATTGAAGAAGGACATTGAGACACTTGAATGTGTTCAGAGAAGGGCAATGAGGCTGGGGAGAGGCCTCGAGCCCAAGCCCTATGAGGAGAGGCTGAGGGATGTGGGGTTGTTTACCCTGGAGAAGAGGAGGCTCAGGGGAGACCTTATTGCTGTCTACAACTACCTGAAGGGAGGCTGTAGACAGGTGGAGGTTGATCTCTTCTCCCAGGCAACCAGCACCAGAACAAGAGGACACAATCTCAAGCTGTGCCAGGGGAAGCTTAGGCTGGAGGTGAGGAGAAAGTTCTCTGAGAGAGTTGTTAGCATGAGTTGGAATGTGCTGCCCAGGGAGATTGTGGAGTCACCATCCCTGGAGGGGATAGGATGTGGCACTTGGTGCCATGGTTTAGTAGTCATGAGGTGTTGGGGGACAGGTTGGACTTGATGATCTTTGAGGTCTTTTCCAACCTTGATAATTCTATGATTCTATTTATGTGGATTTCTGTTCTCAAAGTGACTTTGGCACCACCATCACTTCTCGCCTGTGCTACCATAGTGCAGTGGCCACAGAGTCCCCACTGGTTGCAACTGTACCATACATCCCTGGAGTGACCAGAGAGGAGTCTGGTGAGACCATCACCCCCATGCCCTTTCTGCCAGGCTCAAGAGGAGCACCAGGCGTGGGGATGGGGACACACAGGGCACAGGGGCTGCGAGTGTCCCTCTGTAAATGTCAGGGAAAGGTAAGCGGGGGCTCCCTGTGGCATCTGGGTGTTTGCTTCCTGCACGTGATTGCCACTGCTGCTGTGTCCAGGGGACTTGCTGCAGTGTTGTGCAAATGTTAATTAAACTGATACCAGCTTTTATGTGTCGAGCTGATAAGGCAGGCTGGCAGTGCTCTAAATTTGGACTTGTTGGGAGCTGTTTGAGGAGAGGAACAGGGATGGTGCTGTATTGATGGGGCCTGTGGCACACTCAAAACAGTGTCAGTCCATGGTTAGTGAGCTGAATAAATGATGTGGGACTGGCTGCTAATGGCAGCAGTGTTGTTCTATGTTAGTAGTGATGGGCCTGAAAGGAGATATAGCCTTTACAAAGGAAGAATTGAAATAGCAAAGAACCAGACAGTTCACCTTATCTCTGTGCCTGTAAGTCACAAAGGGCCTCTGCTAAGTGCCTCACCTGGGATCTTGCCGTAAAAGCAGTAGGGGGCTGTCTGAAGATAGCAGACACTGAACACACCCTGAACTTCTGAGCTTTTAGGACAGAGTGCAGGCTTAATAGACTACTGAATATTCACTTCTCCACCCAGAGAAGTGAAGCACCTCATTTAAATCACAGAATCACAGAAACACTCAGGATGGAAAAGACCCTCAGGATCACCAAGTCCAACCCAGAACTCTACTCTACAAGGTTCACCCCAAATCATATCCCCAAGCACCACATCCAAAACACCTTTAAACACATCCAGGCTTGGGGACTCAACCACCTCCCTGGGCAGCACATTCCAATGCCTGACCACTCTTGCTGGGAAAATTGTTTTCCTAATGTCCAGTCTAAACCTACCCAGTTGCAGCTTGAGGCTATAATGAACATACAATGTATGATGCAGGGGGGGTTACATGTGAAGGGGTGTATGCAGTAGGTGTTTTGAGAAAGATGAGAAGAAGAGGTTCAGGGGAGACCTTGTTGCTCTCTACAACTACCTGAAGGGAGGCTGTAGCCAGGTGGGGGTTGGTCTCTTCTCCCAGGCAACCAGCAACAGAACAAGAGGACACAGTCTCAAGCTGCACCAGGGGAGGTTTAGGCTTGAGGTGAGGAGAAAATTCTTCCCAGAATGAGCAATTTGCCATTGGAATGTGCTGCCCAGGGAGGTGGTGGAGTTACCATCATGGGAGGTGTTTAGGAAGAGACTGGATGGGGCGCTTGGTGCCATGGTTTAGTTGTCAGGAGGTGTTAGGTAATAGATTGGATTGATGATCTCTGAGGTCTTTTCCAACCTGGTTGATTCTGTGATTCTGTGACTGTAAATCCTTAGCCAATGGGAAAGGGAAATTTACCTCCAGGAATGTAGGATAAAAGGGAAGCTGTGCCCTCCAGCAATTTGAGAGACCCCACAGGGAATTGTCCTGTGCACTCTCCCTTTACTCAAATAAATGTTTACAATGTACAATAAATGTTTACCTCTGTCTCCATTGTGAACAGGAACTTCCAGATTGGATTAATTTTTCCTTACAATAGAATCATAGAATTCATAGAATCATAGAATCAACCAGGTTGGAAAAGACCTCAGAGATCATCAAGTCCAACCTATTACCTAATACCTAACACCTCATGACAACTAAACCATGGCTCCAAGTGTCACGTCCAATGCTTTTTTGAACACCTCCAGGGACAGGGATGCCTCCACCTCCCTGGGCAGCACATTCCAATGGCCAGTCTCTCTTTCGGTGAAGAACTTTCTTTTCACCTCAAGCTTAATCTTCCCCTGATGCTGCTTGAGACTGTGTCCTCTTGTTCTGACACTTGTTGTCTGGGAGAAGAGACCAACTTCCACCAGACTACAGCCTCCTGTCAGGAAGCTGTAGAGAGCAATAAGGTCTGCCCTGAGCTTCCTCTTCTCCAGGCTAAACAACCCCAGCTCCCCGTAGTATCAACTGGTTAAACCTTGAGGAGGTAACACTCCTGTCACTAGTGGGTGGACTGTGTTCAGAAAAGGGAGATGCAGAAGCTAGTGTTGCTTCAAGCAGGTAAACAATGTAAAGGCAGAAACCTCAGCCTAAACAAACAAACAAAACCTTAATCAGCTGAAAACCTCAGCTTCTGACTGAGATTGATTTTTGACTGCATTTTTGGATGAGATTGACTGAAGTTGACATTTTTTTTCCTGTGTGGTTTTGTAATTACTTCAAAATACACCCTGTTGGGGGTGGTGGTGTTTGCATCTTGGGTATTTCTCAGAAGGGATCTCTGATGTGCTTGCATCAGATTTGCAGAGCACCTGGGTGCCTCAAGTGGCCTCTGCAGATTGGATTTATTGCTATCCCTCACATTGTACTGTGGCTAGAGCACCCAGTATGCTCACTCTCTCCATAGAGGCTGTCTGGAGAGATTGATGTGGAAATACATGTGCATGAAACAAAGAAAATGCAGTGGGAAGACAGAAGAAAGTGGAAGTTGTGGTAGGATCTTTAGATTGCAGAGGGCTCCTGGGTACTCTGTTGTATGCTTTACTGGAAACTCAGGTGGCTTGGAGTTTCCAGAGAGGGCTCCTTTGTACTCTGTTGTATGCTTTATTGGGAAATCAAGTGGCTTGGAGTTTCCAGAGAGTGTCAGGAGGTAAGATTGAAAAATGAAGTCAATTGCCCTTCTAAGTCCTGTCTTTGGCACTCAGGGTTATGAAGTTTCTGTGTGCCCAGCCCCTTGTTCTCCTTTTTGGTTCTCCTTTCTGTGTTCTCAGAAGGACAATATTTGTACCTATGGACTTGAACCAGAACTTCTTTAAGGCAGTACTAAAGTCCTGGTCTTTCATGTTGCCTGCACAGAATGACAGAATCAGCCAGGTTGGAAGAGACCTCCAAGATCATCAAGTCCACCAGTTGCACTTCTATTAAGAAATGATCTATTGTTTTAATGAGAAGGTTGCTTTTTGTTAATCTGATCTGATCTATAGCACTGTGCTAACCTGTTGCAGGCTGAGGCTTTTGCACATTTGCACATTGCAGAATTCCTGCTGCAGCCTATAATTATTGCAGCTCTAATTATTCTGTCCTTTAAACATTTTTATTTTCATGTGGGCATAATTGGCTACTTGATTGTAAAATACTTTCTTTTTAACAATGTTTTACTCGATAGGGTCATCTCACCTTCTGATGTTTTCCCCTTTCTCATTACTGCAATTACATCAGGAAACAATAGCTTGCTCAATGATATAAATGTCAGTGACTATTACTCTCTGGAAAACCATTTGTCCCTCCCCCATCCACAGGCAAATTTTAGTAGTGTGCTTGAAGGGATTTGGCAGCCACCTGGATGAGTTCCTGTGTGATCTGGTCTAGGTGGTCCTGCTCTCCAAGGAGGGATGGATTAGATGATCTTTCGCAGTGTGTCCAGGTGGCCAACAAGGTCAATGGCATCCTGGCCTGCGTCAGGAAGAGTGTGGCCAGCAGGAGCAGGGAGGTCATTCTGCCCCTGTACACGGCACTGGTTAGGCCACACCTTGTCCAGTTCTGTGTCCAGTTCTGGGCCCCTCAGTTTAGGAAGGATGTTGAGTTGCTGGAACATGTCCAGAGGAGAACAACAAAGCTGGGGAGGGGTCTGGAGCACAAGACCTATGATGAGAGGCTGAGGGAGCTGGGATTGCTTAGCCTGGAGAAGAGAAGTCTCAGGGGAGACCTTATTGCTCTCTACAACTCCCTGAAGGGAGGTTGTAGCCAGGTGGGGGTTGGTCTCTACTTCCAGGCAGCCAGCACCAGAACAAGAGGGCACAGTCTCAAGCTGCACCAGGGGAAGTTTAGGCTGGATGTTAGGAAGATGTTCTTCACAGAAAGAGAGACTGGCCATTGGAATAGGCTGCCCATGGAGGTGGTGGAGTCACCATCCCTGGAGGTGTTTAGCAAGAGACTGGATGGGGTGCTTGGTGTCATGATTTAGTTGATTAGATGGTGTTGGATGATAGATTGGATGCGATGATCTCTAAGGTCTCTTCCAACCTGGTGTATTCTATTCTATTCTATTCTATTCTATTCTATTCTATTCTATTCTATTCTATTCTATTCTATTCTATTCTATTCTATTCCATTCCATTCCATTCCATTCCATTCCATTCCATTCCATTCCATTCCATTCCATTCCATTCCATTCCAGGTCCTTTCCAGCCTCTAACATTCTGTGATGCTGTGAATTCTACACGAATGAAAAGCCTCTATGCCAAAGTGTTCTGATGTACACAACTTGCTATCCCACTCACACTTGAAGACTGAATTGGTGGTCAGATCATGATATGGGGACAGATCTACCTGCTCAGGACCCTTTACCCTCTTGTTCTTCATTGAAAAAGATCAAATCCTAACCCAGTGGTTCTAGGATATTTCCCTTAAGTCTCCAAGGAAGGAAAACACAATGAGCATTTTAGGGGAGAAACCTGCCTGGATGTATTGCTAAGCAGACTACCCTAGGTGAGCCTTCTTTGGCAAGGTGGTGGGACTCAATGATCTCTGGAGGTCCCTTCCAACTTCTCATGTTCTGTGATTCTGTGAAAGCAGTCTGGAAAAGCAGTGCAAGCCCTTTCCTCGGAGCCCCTTCCCACAGTGGATGACAGAAGCACATTTTCAGAGCCTACAAGAAAGCTGGTGAGGGACTTTTTAGGGGTGACAGGCAATGATAGGACTAGGGGGAATGGAAAAAATGGGTAGAAATGGGTAGATTCAGATTGGATGTCAGGAAAAGTTTCTTCACCATGAAGGGTGGTGAGACACTGGAACAGGTTGCCCAGGGAGGTGGTAGAAGCCCCATCCCTGGAGGATTTGAAGGCCAGGCTGGATGTGGCTGTGAGCAACCTGATCTAGTGTGAGGTGTCCCTGCCCATGTCAGGGGGTCGGAACTAGATGATCCATGAGGTCCCTTCCAACCCCAACCCCAGCAATTCTGTGATTCTATGATCATAAAGAAAACATTAAACTGCAGAATCTACGCCCTGACACTGCCTATTTCTTTTCAGTGATTATAAAAAGCAGCATCCACTTACTAGCACTAACTCAGACCTCTTCACTGTCAATATTTCATGTTTGATGGTGAGAATTCCCCTTGCTATGGACACATGGCCCTGTGATGGGCATCTGGGTGAGATTGTCATTGTATTTCCCCCTTCTCCCAATGATCCCAGTATCTCCAGGTTACTTGGGTCAGATAGTGATGGAGTGCAGTTTCATTTCATAATGCTGCCTGGCTTCTGCATTATTCATGGGAGCAGTAACATACAGTGCATGATTTAAAGGTGGCAATTGCTCATCAATATGTTCCCGGTAATCACCCTGTTATTTAAAACACTCTGAAGCTCCCAGGCAAAATCTGGTTGGTTGTTGTTATTTTCCCCCTCTCAACTGAAAACAGATTTGGCTGATAAATGCATAATTGCTGTGGCATGCCAAAAAATGCTTTAGCTGACAGGAATACTGTGATAGCAGAGGCAAGGATTTAACACTACACCAGAACAAGAGGACACAGTCTCAAGCTGCATCAGGGGAGGTTTAGGTTGGATTTTAGGAAGAAGCTCTTCAGAGAAAGAGAGATTGGCCATTGGAATGGGCTGCCCAGGGAGGTGGTGGAGTCACCATCACTGGAGGTGTTTAGGAAGAGACTGGATGGGGTGCTTGGTGCCATGGTTTAGTTGATTAGATGGTGTTGGATGATAGGTTGGACTAGATGATCTCAAAGGTCTTTTCCAACCTGGTTAATTCTATTCTATTCTATTCTATTCTATTCTATTCTATTCTATTCTATTCTATTCTATTCTATTCTATTCTATTCTTCTACTACTCTACTCTACTCTACTCTATTATATTCTATTCTATCTTAAATAGAGGGCACAAAACCCCATCTAATCTGAGGGTAGGTTTTGAAATAGCTCATATTTTTTGCTCATATGAAGTTGAATCATAGAATGCTTTAGGTGGAAAGGAACTTTTCAAGGTCATCTGTTTCAATCTCCCTGCAATGGGTAGGAACATCTTTAACCAGACCGTGCTGCTACAGAGCTGCCTGCTTGCATTCCTCACAGTGCTAGAGGTGTTAAAAACAATGTTAGCACCCGCTAGAGTAAAGCAGGCAGAGATTTATGGCAACTGCTGAGCTCTGAGAAATTTTGCTTGTGATGAGATTTCAGTCTTTAAAGTGGAAAGTGCTGGTCATTTCTGACAGGAGCAGGGCTGCTGGAGACTGAGCTGAGACAGGGAGCCTTTTGGAGAAACCTGCTCCTGTGGTTGTGGAAACAAGGAGGCTGCTAGCAACAGTATTTCTTTGTGCCAAGCTGGCTAGGGGTTGCATCACCCGTGCTTGTGCAATGTATCAGAGCTACTCATTAAGCCAACTGCAACACAAACTCTTGGAGACACCTCAGAGAAATAATAATACTAATAATACTACTACTAATCATAAGGTTCATGAGTACATACGACTCTACTCAAATTAGCCTTATCTGTTTGATCCTGAAGGGAGCACTGCTTGCACAAAGCCTGCTACACTAAATCTGGTCCCAAGCTCTGAAAGCTTGGTTTTATCCCTCACATGGGATGAGAAACTGGTTTCCTCAGGCAGGGTATCCTGCTTCAGGAGCCACAAGGATGATTAGGGGACTTGACTATCTCCCCTATGAAGAAACACTGGGAGACCTGGGGCTGTTTAGTCTGGAGAAGACTGAGAGGGGATCTGATCAATGTCTATC
Source organism: Picus viridis (assembly GCA_033816785.1). Taxonomy (NCBI): domain Eukaryota; kingdom Metazoa; phylum Chordata; class Aves; order Piciformes; family Picidae; genus Picus; species Picus viridis. The sequence continues at coordinate 44,176,370 of CM066578.1, read as the reverse complement.
AATATCTGAGGGGTGGGTGTCAAGTGGAGGGGGCCAAGCTCTTTTTGGTGGTGCACAATAATAAAACATGAAACAATAGGTTCAAGGTTGAACATAGAAGATTTCGCCTCATTATGAGGAGAACCTGCTTTACAGTGAGGGTGATGGAGCACTGGAGCAGGCTGCCCAGAGAGGTTGTGGTGTATCCTCTGGAGACTTTCAAACCCCACCTGGATGCATTCCTGTGTGGACTACCCTAAATGATCCTGCTTTTGGCAGGTGGGTTGGACCTGATTATCTCTGGAGGCCCCTTCCAACCTCTAATGTACTGATTCTGTGCTTCTGTCCATCCCTTCCATCTGCCCCAAGCACCCGGCCAGCAGTGCCAGGGCAGCAGCCTCCAGGAGGAGAAGCAAGCAAAAACATGTGATGATTTGTTCTGTGCCAGGCAGGGAGAGAAGTGAACAATGTGATGAGGACAGTGTGTGAAACCAAACAGAAGAAGGTCTTTGGTTCTTTGGACTGAAAAGAAACCACAGAACAAAGCCTGTTCGATACAAAAGTATTTTGCTTAAAGCAATTGTTGACCACATTGCAGCAGGAAATCACCTCAATGAAACCACGTGGAGCAGGTGGCCCTGCAGTTTGCTGATAAATAATAATCCTCTGGTGTCTGGCCTGGGAAATAAACTAATTTCCACTCTTAGAGGTGTCAGCAACAGACGTAGGTATTGCAGAAATATATCTATTAGCTGCAACAGAGGAAGCTCTATATCTGTTGGCAGAACTGTCTGTTTGTTGCCTGAAGTACTGTGAGAGACTAAATCTTGTCTCTCTTGATGTGGCTCAACAAATCCCAAATCACCTTTGCTGCTTGCCCAGACAATAGCTGATGTGTATTGGGCAGATGCCACTGGGCAACGACTCTCCGGGAGGTGCATAGATAAAGATGGCTCACCAGACTGCAGCTGCCCTGGAAATAACGGGCAGAGGGCACTGTTAGTATCGAACATACCGAGGTATGTTACTTTCTGGGTTAAGTGAGGGTGGCCCATCCACCCATTTGGTCACAGCCGGTTGGTAGTCGGCATTACCGATTAGATGCCGTTCATCGGTATGTGACGGCGTCACGGGACGTGTAATCATTACGAGATTCCACTGGTAAATAAAGGCTGCCCTATTCCATCCTCTGGTGTTTGTTGCACAGACCGGGTTAAGTCCATGCGCACCTTCATATGGTTTCAAAGAAGTCTTATGCCTGGGGTGTCTGATTCGGGATTTGCTGTCACTTTCCCGCCCTTGCCTGCAGACATATGAACTGTGCCTACCGACGTGAGCAGCGCTGCTGGATGCTAATCGCCGTGCAGCTCTGCTTTGACGAGAACTGGAAAGCCCAAGGCCTGACGATATTTTGTAGTTTCCCCTCGTACCATTTCCCTCGTGCGCCTAATGGAAACCCTGCAAATTTAACATCAGCAGCATCAGTTAATTCAACAATTTCCTCCCTAAGATGTTCACAAAGTTGGTGAGGGGTTTGGAACACAAGCCCTACGAGGAAAGGCTGAGGGAGCTGGGGTTGCTTAGCCTGGAGAAGAGGAGGCTCAGGGGTGACCTTATTGCTCTCTACAACCACCTGAAGGGAGGTTGTAGCCAGGCAGAGGTTGGTCTCTTCTCCCAGGCAGCCAGTACCAGAACAAGAGGACACAGTCTCAGGCTGCACCAGGGCAGGTTTAGGCTGGATGTTAGGAAGATGTTCTTCACAGAAAGAGAGACTGGCCATTGGAATAGGCTGCCCATGGAGGTGGTGGAGTCACCATCCCTGGAGGTGTTTAGGAAGAGACTGAATGGGGTGCTTGGTGCCATGATTTAGTTGATTAGATGGTGTTGGATGATAGGTTGGACGTGATGATCTTGAAGGTCTCTTTCAACCTGGTGTATTGTATTGTATTGTATTGTATTGTATTGTATATTTCCTCACTTTTTCCTCTGCTGCATTTTTCAGCGTTGTTAGGTTACTTTCATACCTCACAGTGACATCTACTACATAAGCTACGTTTTCTTTTGCAAACACTAAATCTGGCTTATACAAATTCAATTCTTTGTCTCTAATTTGGGGTTCATCATATACTAGCCAATCCTTTTTCTTAGCTTCTTCACTAATCATCTTACAAAAATAATTGTGTCTGCTTATTCTAGCATCCTGAACAGCAGGACAGTACCCAATGATATGAGCAGCTGATTCGTTATCAGCTTGACAGTGACGGCATTTTGTGTTTTGGTCCTCTTTCCTACCCCTTGCTAAGAACTCTCTAGTTGGATACACATTTGCTCTCAATTGTAAAGCTGTTAGCAATTTTCTGTGGGGGATATTCTTGTAATTCACAAGCCAATGGTTACTGGTGGAATAATTTTTCAAAGTTTGCAGTTCCTTGGCCCTGGGACATCAATGCAGTCCATGTAGATACTCTCTGGACTATACATGCCTAAAAACTGTATAAAAGGTCTGAGCAACCACTGGCTCAGGAGAAGGAAAACACAGGAGAAGGAAAAGACCTGGACAATGCCACTGAGAAGGAAAACACGAGAGAAGGGAAAGACCTGGACAATGCTGCTCTGAAGAAAAAGGAGAGGAAAAAAATGACAGACATCACCATGTAGCCTGGAAGAAGCAGACCAAGAGGAACCCTCTCTCCACGTCCTAAGTTCTGCATGCTACAACTCAGGGAGCTGGAGAGGCTGCTCAGAGCACAGCCAACAAGGACAACATCTCCATGCCAAAGCTGCAGCACCCTTCCTTCACAGACCCAAACTGTCTTGGGGGGTGAGGGGTGTGGTAATATAATTCCTTTCCTCTTCTCTCCCTTTTCTCTCTCCCCTTCTGATCCATCCACTTTATTCTGTTACTTAAATAGCCTCAAGGGCTGTTGATATTTTGACCTTGTGCCTCTAATTTTATGACACAGGAGTATTCAAAAGAACTGAGTCTCTTTCTCTCCCTGGACTGAGACAAGTACCATGAGCTGTCTAAGCAGAACAGCAAGGATGAGACCTGTTCAGCGCAGCAGGAACATCTCGTAGCATCATTAAGGTTGGAAATTGACTAGTGGCCTCTGGAGTACTGAGAATGGGGTAGACAGGGAGGCAGATAGAGCATGTTTGTGTGAGCTTCCCTCCTTAGAAAAGAAGGCTAAAAATTATAAATGCTGGTTTTACCATTGCTATTCAATCTTGGATCCCAATTCTAATTGCAGCTGCAGTGTTAGGCAGTGAAATACTTCCACTGGTTTTATTGGAGCGAGTCTAAGATTTTCACACCAGTAACCAAGATGATGAACTCTTCCTTTCTGTTTGCTGGCAATTATTTTCCCTGTTTTACTGTGGCCTTAAAACAAAACAAGCATTTTAAGACAGCTCAGAATATGGTTTTGCTGATGCCGAAGTATAATTATGGTGGGATTTTTGTTGCTTTCAACCTGCAGAGATGAGCAGAGGGAGCTGACTTCAGCTCTCTGGAAATCTTTTACATTAGAGGCTGCCTTCAGGGTCAAGAGAACGTCCACGGGGCCTCTGCAATACAGCCAACTGCAGTGTGACTTTTACGATAATGTGATTACATTTCTGTTTAGGAATGAAAATAGCAATCTCCTGTTCGCTGGCATCGAACACCAGATCTCAGGAGGAGTATTCTGCAGACACCAAGCTTGGCAGCAGTCATTTAAAAAAGAAATGAATGCCATGAAAGTCAAGACTTCTTCTAAAAGTCACCGGCGCCTCTTTAAACAACACAATTGTGTCCTTGACAAGGTGGCATTTGGTTTAATGCCACCAGCTCTTGTTAGAAGATACCAGTGAATATTTTTACTAGAGAAACAAAAGGACAAGAGCCAGTGCAGGGTCCTGCATCTGGGTTGGGGCAACCCCAAGCAACAATACCGACTGGGCTGCGACTGACTTGAAAGCAACCCTGAAGAAAAGGACTTTGGGGTTGCTGGTGGATGAGAAGCTCAACATGAGCCACCACTGTGGCAACCCAGAAAGCCAGTCACATCCTGGTATGCATCAAGAGAAGCATAGCCAGCAGGTAGAGTGACTCTCCCGCTCTGCACGACTCTGGTGAGACCTCACCTGGAGCACTGTGTCTGGCTCTGGAGCCCCTGTTACAGGAAGGGTCTGGACATGCTGGAATGCATCCAGAGAAGGGCCAGGAGGATGATCAGAGGGCTGGAGCTCCTCTCCTGTGAGGACAGACTGAGAGAGTTGGGGCTGTTCAGTCTGGAGAAGAGAAGGCTCTGAGGAGACCTTATTGTTGCCTTCCAGTATCTGAAGGGGGCCTGCAAGAAAGCTGGGGAGGGACTTTTAGGGTGTGATAGGACTAGGGAGAATGGATCCAAGTTAGAGGAGGGGAGATTTAGATTAGATATATTAAAGAAGTTCTTCCCCATGAGGGTGGTGAGACACTGGAACAGGTTGCCCAGGGAGGTGGTGGAATCCTCATCCCTGGGTGCTCTTAAGGCCAGGCTGGATGTGGCTGTGAGCAACCTGATCTAGTGTAAGGTGTCCCTGCCCATGGCAGAGGGGTTGCAACTGGATGGTCCTTGAGGCCCCTTCCAGCCCTGACAATTCTGTCATTCTGTGACTTGGTAATGAGAGTGTAAGAGATTCTTTAGTAGCCTAATTTATTAAGTCTCTTAAAATATTCCCATGAAACTATCATGAAGAAAAAAAAAAATCTTTGAATACTTATTTCACCTTTAAAAAAAAAAAAATCCCTCAATGATTTAAAAATAGGCTTTCTACTACAGCAAAATAAAAGGTGAATTTTTCATCTATATTTACCAGCCCATATTAAAATGTTAGTGCAGACTACTGAAAAATAGTTCTAACCTTTAATAACTGGTGAAGATATATGAAAGCATGCTGAAATGCTTTGCAACGTTGAACACTGAGGCACCAAAAAGTACTGATGGGGTTTGAATATTTTATTCCCTATCTTCAAGGGCTCCCCTGCATTCAAGCACAGCGCTGAAATATGTGGCATCTGAAGTGAAAGGCTGCCAGTCACCCTCTACATCAAAAAGAAAGTTGGAGGTTTTGCAGGCTAAACAAAACCCATTATGAGACCTTATGGTGAGGAAAATTTTCCCTAGATAAGCCAGGCACTGCTTCAATAGTTTTGGCCCTTGTGCTAAGGTCCTTTGATGAGATGCAGGAGCAGAAGTCATGTCTGTATTAGGTGACAGATCCATGTTCCTAGTCTCTCTGGGAAATAAGGATAACTTCTTGGATTCAGCTCTTTAAAGAAAATATTTGTTGTGCATTACAAGGCTGCAGGCAGCCTTCTGATGAGGCCTTAGCCTTGAAGCAAGGTTCGAGCATCCTCCCCTTGACTTGAAAGCTAAATAGCCCCAAGGGAAAGAACAGCTGGGAAGATAAGGTAATGCAGGGGCTACTATGAGCTCTGGGAAAATGCATGGGAAAGACAGAAAGAAAGGTACTTAAAGCCATGGCTGTGCTCATTAAAGAGGCTGGTGGCTGTCGATGCAAATCTCCGGAGCGTCTCTGCGTTTTCTCGCCGCGCCGGTCCCACGCCCAACAAATATTCACCTCCTCAGCCTTGCTGCTTCTCAGGAACCTCATTGAAACAGCACATCTGTAAAAGCAGTACAAAATAGAAAAAGAAAAAAAGACACACACTGTCCTCTGTCCAGTTCAATCCACAGGCAGGATCCCTGAGTGCTGTGCCAGGCACGGGAGCTGAATGCATTGATATGATCCTGTGGCAAGGCATCAGAGCAAGCTGATGTTCAACCAATGTGCCTGATCTGCTCCTGACAACTCTCCTCCAAATCTCCAGAGACAATTCTACCACCTGCCTGCCAGACCTCAGAAAACTGATGGCCACAAACTTGCTGTCAAATAGATGGCATTCACAGAGCCATGTATGCCTGGACTGCAAGTCTGAGAAACCTTCAGGTTCTGTGCCTACATTAGGAGACACTTCACAGAATCACTGAATTATTGAAGCTGGAAAAGATCTCTGAGATCATCAAGTCCAGCCTCTGACCTAACAGCACCACATCAGCTAAACCATGCCACCAAGTGCCACATCCAAAATTTTCTTAAAGACCTCCAGTGATGACAACTCCACCACCTCCCTGGGCAGCCCATTCCAGATCAGCCTTTCTGTGAGGAAGTCCTTCCTAGTATCCAACCTAAACTTCCCCTGGTGCAGCTTTATACTATGCCCTCTTGTCCTGTCACTAGTAGCATGAAAGAGTCAAGGGAATGACTCAGCTGAAGATGTCTTGACCATCAGCATCTATGCTGACTATCACCATCTATGCTGATGGTGGTTCTCAGATTTCTGTCTGGAGCAGATTTTGTCCAGTCCCTCAAAGAAAAAATCGTGTGCCTTTACATGTGGCTTGAAGATGACCATAGTGCTGGGCTCCCCTTTCAGGACTGCTGTCTCTGAAGGAAATCTGTTGTGACTGCACTAAAATTGCACCAATGTGGAAGAAGCTGGAGAGCTGGGAGAATCCTTTAGAAAAAAAGCACTGCAATTGTAAGTGAAGGCCTCAGGGCAAAGAGAGGTACAGATGACCTTGAAAACATTTATGATATCCAGAAAATATTTATTGGTATGATTTTTAAGGAGCTGGTGTTCTAACTAGCTGGAGAACAACACTGCATACTGGAGGCTTAGTTTACCTTTCTTTCACAGAGAGAGTTGTTAGCCATTGGAATGTGCTGCCCAGGGAGGTGGTGGAGTCACCACCCCTGGAGGTGTTCAAGAGGGGATTGGACATGGCACTTGGTGCCATGCTTTAGTAGTCATGAGGTGTTGGGTGACAGGTTGGACTTGATGATCTTTGAGGTCTTTTCCAACCTTATTGGTTCTATGATGCTGTGTTTGAAAGTGTCTGGTGGAAAATGGGTTGAAAGTGTATTTCTGAAGTTTGGTACCACATTCCTGATCCTACTTTCTGATTTCTACTTGTTTCCAAAAATAATAATGCTGATGCTGCTTCTTGTTGGCTTTTTTTTTCAACCCAGACATAGTCCTGGAATGTTGAACAAAATAGCACAGTAAAAAATGCAAGCACTATGAAATATTTTTCTGCAACAAGCTATAAATAGGTAGTCTGCATCTGCCAAAATCGAAATAAGTAATCCTAAAGATGACTGATTAAATGCTTCTAGACATTTAGGACTCTTTTCCTGTTAATCATCTGCATGAGTTGTTGAAGCATTTGAATTTCAGCTTTATTTTGATGTCTGTGGGGTTTGATAACCAAGGAAGGACATCCTGGTGTTTGCTTCAGAGAGGCTATCCTTAGACATGTTTCAAACCTGACTTGAAACAGTCCTGAACAACTGTGATAGTTGAACCTGCATGAGCAGTTGTTCTCTTCTCCCAGGCAACCAGCACCAGAACAAGAGGACACAGTCTCAAGCTGTGCCAAGAGAGGTTTGGGCTGGATGTTAGGAAGAAGTTCTTCATAGACAGAGTGATTTGCCATTGGAATAGGCTGCCCAGGGAGGTGGTGGAGTCACCATCACTGGAGGTGTTTAGGAAGAGACTGGATGAGGCACTTGGTGCCATGGTTTAGTTGATTAGATAGTGTTGGACGATAGGTTGGAGTCGATGATCTCAAAGGTCTTTTCCAACCTGGTTAATTCTATTCTATTCTATTCTATTCTATTCTATTCTATTCTATTCTATTCTATTCTATTCTATTCTATTCTTTCTATTCTATTCTATTCTATTCTATTCTATTCTATTCTATTCTATTCTATTCTACTCTATTCTATTCTATCCTATCCTATCTTCAGAGGACGATTCCAATCCCTCTGATTGTGTTTATTATCAATTCTCACACATCTGTTCCAAGTTTTTGGTGGCCAAGCTATCTCATAGTGTTCCTGACCACCAAAAAAACCCATGAAGCTTTGAATTAGAGCATTCACAAACACTTTTACCGAGTACTTGTGTGCAAAAGTGCTGAGTGGGAAAGAATGTAGGTCCCCCACTTGCAGTTAAATGTTGTCCCAATATTTCCTAGCAGAGGCTCAGGTTTTTTATCTTCTAATTGCACCAAGAAACCCAACTTTGAACCAAGCTTCATAAAAACAGTAGCTTGGCATTTATAATTAGAGATGACTTGGGTTTTACATAAATCCTACAGACTGAAGGAGCAAACCACTGACTGATCTAAATATACAGCTGTATATCTGAAAGACTTTGGGAAAAAACCCAAATGGAAAACTGCAGGTAATCAAACCCAGCATTATAAGGAAAGCTTCACTGCTGCAGGATCTGGCTGTGATCTGACTTCAAAAGCCCCAATTTTTAGCTAGGATCTAAAGCTGGATAATGACTCAGTCTTGCATGACAGGTAGGCTGCTGCTTGCTTTCTTCTGAGGCAGGAGCTCATTGCATCTCCTCAGGTGAGGGACCCCTTCACCTGGATTATTTGGAACATATAAGGTAGAAGGGAACACTTGTGGCCTGCTGGAGTGACTTGATGCAAAATAAGGACTTTTTAACTCTTCCCCATCAGCCAGGGACTGGCCAAATATTTTCCAGGACAGACTCATCATGAGTTACACTGGGAATTTGGGGTCAGAGCTGGCAGCTGTGCCTCTCTCTGGTTGACATTTATGTTAATTGAAAGCCCCAGCTGACCTACCTGAAGCTGTGGTGGCTACTTCACAGAATCACACAGAATCATAGAATTAACCAGGTTGGAAAAGACCTCCAAGACCAAGACCATCAAGTTCAACCTATTACCTAACACCATCCAATCAACTAAACTCCACTAAGCACCCTATCCAGTCTCTTCTTAAACACCTCCAGGGATGGGAGTTTGACCTCATCCCTCCCTTGTGTGGTGACTGACAGTTAACCTGCAGTTCAGGCACTAACATGACTGTGAGTACGCAGTTAGAATCATAGAATAGAATAGAATCATAGAATCAGTCAGGGTTGGAAGGGACCACAAGGATCATCTAGTTCCAACCCCCCTGCCATGGGCAGGGACACCCTACAACAGTTGCTCACCCAGCCAGATGCTGTACACTTGGGCTCTTGGAGGCTCCATTGCAGGAGTTTTACAGTCCTTGGGAAAGGAATCTCACAGTGGAAAACACCCCTGCTTATTTGTATTAATAATTAGGAGAGGATTATTTATTCTCTTTCTTGAGGACAAGTATACCAGCTTAAGTGCACAAGGGGTGCTCTAATGTGATACTGTGTCTAGCAGCACATCTCGATCAACAGACACTAGAGAAGAGACTGAGGGAGCTGGGGCTCCTTAGCGTGGAGAAGAGAAGATTGAGGGGTGACCTCATTCATGTCTATAAAGATGTAAAGGGTGAGTGCCAAGAGGATGGGGTCAGGTTCTTCTGGGTGATGCCCAATGACAGGACAAGGGGCAATGGGTGGAAGTTCCCTGGAAACATGAGGAAAAAATTTTTCACAGTGAGGGTGATGGAACACTGGAACAGGCTGCCCAGGGGGTTGTGGAGTCTCCCTCTCTGGAGATATTCAAGACCTCAGATCACACAGGATCATCCTGAGGATGATCAGAGGGCTGGAGCTCCTCTCCTATGAGGACAGACTGAAGGAGTTGGGGCTGTTCTGTCTGAAGAAGAGAAGGTTCTGAAGAGACCTTGTTGTAGCCTTCTAGTATCTGAAGGGGGCCTACAAGAAAGCTGGGGAGGGACCTTTTAGGGTATCAGGTAATGACAGGACTAGGGGCAATGGAAAAAATTAGAAATGGGTAGATTCAGATTGGCTGTTAGGAAGAAGTTCTTCCCCATGAGGGTGGTGAGACACTGGAACAGGTTGCCCAGGGAGGTGGTGAAAGCCTCATCCCTGGGGGTTTTTAAGGCCAGGCTGGATGTAGCTCTGAGCATCCTGATTTAGAGTGAGGTGTCCCTGCCCATGTCAGGGGGTTTGGAACTGGCTGATCCTCGAGGTCCTTTCCAGCCCTAACAATTCTATGATTTTATGATCTGGTTTAGGTGATCCTGCTCCGGTGGGGTGTTTGGACTGGATGATGTTTTGAGGTCCCTTCCAACCCCTCACACTCTGTGATTCTGTGAAACCCTGGGAAAAGAGAGGAGAGCAAGGAGGATTTACTGGCAACTCCTCTCCAAGATTTTCTTTGAGCAATATGCATGCTAGGAGCCTCATGAGCTAATAGGGTATGGATGGTGTGAAATCGTGCTTCAAGATGTGATGTGTATTGTTTTTTTTCATGCACTCGTTTATACTTTTCACCTTTTCAGCTATTACAATGGTATAATTACACACTCTGTGAAAGAAATGCTCCTTTTGTTGCACCCTGATGACAACTGACTGTATGTCCCTGTGTTCCTGTGTGAGGAAAAGCAGTAAATAAGTTATTCCTGACAATTTTACCCATGCTACTGCTGATTTGTCTTAATTTTGAATTGTCAGCTGGCCTGAGGCTGGGAAACCTCTGGGCTAAGCTGAGTCACATTGTCCATAAGAAGGAGAAAAGGATAAAACCAAGGGCAAACAGCCCTGGAGAGTTGCACTTGTCTCTTTTATTTCACATCAGCTCTCTTCCTCTCAAAATGAGTCCTCCTCTACCCAGCATGACTGCTACTGTCCAGCTAGAGAGCAGAAACAGGACTCTGGACTTGAAGCAACTTTTACTCTTGCTTAAAATGAAAAGTCAAAACCCACCCTGGTTTACTACTGGTGAAAAAAATAAAAGTTTCTACAATATATTTGGATAGTTACAAATGGTGGCCTCAGAAATAAACCAAAACAAACTGAAATAGACATTTCCAAGTGTTCATTGCCCATCTCAGGTTGGTCACATCCACTCCCTTCTCACAAGCAAGCCTGACATTTTCAAGGGTTATGTTCATTCTGGTGTTGTGAAATGTTCAAGCTCAATTTCTGGACAATTTCTTGGGGCACTTTGAAATTCAGACTTTCAAAACTTCATTTCAGGTTTTACAGGTTTCTCCTAATTTGTTGTCATCCTTGGACACAGAGCGATGTGGTATTGTGGTATTGGTGAAGCACAGTATGATTTGAAAGGCACCACAGTTTCTATTTGCAACCTGATGTTGGACAAAAATGGTCAGGACTTTGTACTGCATGCACAGGATCACAGGATCATAGGATGTTAGGGACCTCTGGAGATCATCAAGTCCAACCCCCTTTCCAGAGCAGAACCATAGAATCTAGTGGGGCCATTAAAGTGGCAGCAGCAGGCCAAGTAGACGCATAAAGAGAAAAGGGAAGGGTCACTTTGCAGCCATTGCCCACTGATGTCTCCTCGCGGGATCACAGGACATTAGGGGTTGGAAGGGACCTCTGAAGATCATTGAGGCCAAGTCCCTTGCCAGAGCAGGACGACACTCTAGCACAGATCACACAGGAGCATATCCAGATGGGGTCTCCTTCTCCAAAGAAGGAGACTCCACAACCTCTCTGGGGAGCCTGTTCCAGTGCTCCTTGACCCTCACAGTGAGGAAGTTCCTCCTCATCTTGAGGTACAACCTCCTGTGCTGCAGTTTCTATCCATTACCCAATGTCCTATCACAGGGTGCAAGTAAGCAGTGCCTGTCCCCTCTCTTGACACTCAGCTCTCAGATATTTATAAACACTTATTAGATCCCCTCTCAGTCTTCTCTTCCCCAGAGTGAAAAGCCCCAGGGTTCTCAGCCCCTCCTCACAGGGCAGCGCTCCAATCCCTTCATCACCCTATATATTAGATAGCGTTGGATGATAGGTTGGACTTGATGATCTCAAAGGTCTCTTCCAACCTGGTTAATTCTATTCTATTCTATTCTATTCTATTCTATTCTATTCTATTCTATTCTATTCTATTCTATTCTATTCTATTCCACTCCACTCCACTCCACTCCACTCCACTCCACTCCATTCCACTCCACTCCACTCCACTCCACTCCACTCCACTCCACTCCATTCCATTCCATAAAACCCTCTGTTGGACTCTCTCAAGCGTTGATTAGAACATTCTAATCCCCTTTTCCTAACTGTATTCTACTGAAAGAAAAAGAAAAATGCCACACTGGTCCATTTAAGAAAGTGTTCAAGTCAAGGACTGCTTTTTAATCAGACTCTCAGGCAGGGGTAGGCTTTGGCAGAGGAATGGGTCTTGCTTTTTTCAAACCATTGCTTCTCTCTTTTGATATGTCTTCCCTTAACTTTAATTTTTATCTGCTTTAAAGTTACAGATGTACTGTGTGGTTTGTTTCTCTGCATCAGGGGCAATCTCTGTCTTCTCTACTAATTGCCTAAGTTCTTTTTGAAACCATCTGGAGCCAACTTTCTTTGTGCTGTGTAGTATCACTCTCCTTTTCATCAGCCTTAATCAGAACTGCAAATTTGTCTTGCAGGCAATCTCAAATGCAGAACTTCAATGCTCAAAACATAGTTACTCTCAAGTGCAAAGTTCAGGATTTCCCTAGAAGGCTTTAGCTTATATATTTACAGTCAAATCCAACCAGTTCACTTCAGCTGCCCTGAAATGATAGAAATGTAAAAGTGCTGCTGTGTCACCATGCACTAAGGGACAAATTCGTGCAGAGATAGTGAGTGTGATGAATTTTCAAGACATTCAAACACGTGCTAAGGGTTATACTTTGCTTTGCCATCTACAACTGATAGCAGAACTGGGCAGAATTTAATTGTAATGACTATGAAAACACTGTCCCTCTCAAGTCAAACATGTGTTCTAAGGATAATTGAGTCCACCATCAGTAAATTTGCAGATGACACCAAGCTGGGGGCAGGCATTGATGTTAGAGGGTTGGAGAGCACTGCAGAGGGACCTTGACAGGCTGGGCAGAGTCCAAGGGCATGAGATTTAACACATCTAAGTGCTGGGTTCTACACATTGGCCTCAATAACCCCATGCAGTGCTACAGGCTGGGGTCAGAGTGGCTGGAGAGCAGCCAGGCGGAAAGGGACCTGGGGGTACTGGTTGATAGTAGGCTGAACATGAGCCTGCAGTGTGCCCAGGTGGCCAAGAAGGCCAATGGCATCCAGGCCTGTATCAGGAACAGTGTAGCCAGCAGGAGCAGGGAGGTCATTCTGCCCCTGTACTCAGCACTGGTTAGGTCACACCTTGAGTGCTGTGTCCAGTTCTGGGCCTCTCAGTTTAGGAAAGATGTTGACTTGCTGGAACGTGTCCAGAGAAGGGCAACGAGGCTGGTGAGGGGTCTGGAGCACAGCCCTATGAGGAAAGGCTGAGGGAGCTGGGGTTGCTTAGCCTGGAGAAGAGGAGGCTCAGGGGAGACCTCATTGCTGTCTACAACTACCTGAAGGGAGGTTGTAGCCAGGTGGAGGTTGGACTCTTCTCCCAGGTGACCAGCACCAGAACAAGAAGACACAGTCTCAAGTTGTACCAGGGGAATTTAGGTCAAGGTGAGGAGAAAGTTCTTTACAGAGAGAGTTGATAACAGTTGGAATGTGCTGCCCAGGGAGGTGGTGGAGTCACCATCCCTGGAGGTGATGTGGCACTGGACGTGCACTGGAAGCCATAGTTTAGTCCATGGTTTAGTCCAGGGTGACAGGTTCAATTCAATTCCAATTCTATTCTATTCTTATTCTATTCTATTCTAATTCTATTCTGTTCTATTCTAATAATTCTTTTCAATGCATTTGCAGTTCAAGAGGGCAGTCTGGACATCATCTGGTGATGCATAGCAGAAAGAATTAGATAAAGGGTTCTGTATCTTAGGTTATAAACATCTTGGTGGCAGATCCACGGGTGATCTGTGAGTCTGTGGTACTACAACAGAGAGATCGTAAAGCGTGAAAAGAGGAAAAGTCAGCAGAAAAAAAAAGGAAACAGTTTTCTTAATCAGCCCACTTGAACTGCACTAATTTAGCTCTGGTGATTTCTCTTATCCTATGACACTAGAGACGTAAAGAGGTATCAACATTGCATTAAATTTTTGTTGATAGTTAAGAAGAAGAAATAATCCTTCCCAGGAGCTGAGTGCTTTTATTGGCAGACGCATGAAACATTTCTTTAGCAGGAAGGCACAGGTGGGGCACGAGCCCTGTGCTGCTGTATATCCAAGATCCACTTTCCTCTTTACAGTTTTACAGTTCTAACCTGGCCACAACTGCTGTCATGCATGCAAGGTTAATAAAAATGAGCAATAACATTTGTAACCTAAGGCCTGAATGTCCATAAAGAGATACCTTTATTTGTTTTCACAGAACCACAGAATTTCAGGGGCTGGAAGGGACCTCATCCAGTCCAACCCTCCTGCCAGAGCAGGATCACCTAGACCAGATCACACAGGAATGCGAGTTTTGAGTATTTCCAGAGAGGGAGACTCCACAATGTCCCTGGGCAGCACATTCCAAAGGCTAATGATTCTCCCTGTGAAGAACTTTCTCCTCACCCTCTGCATAATGTAATACAGGTCTTCACCTGCTTACATCTTGTCCTGGAAGCATTGCTCTGGGTGATTACAACATCTATTTAACAACACACCTCAAGCCTAAACCTCCCCTGGCACAGCTTGCGTCTATGTCCTCTTGTTCTGGTGCTGGTTGCCTGGGAGAAGAGACCAACCCCCACCTGGCTACAACCTCCCTTCAGGTAGTTGTACAGGGTAATAAGGTCTTTCCTGAGCCTCCTCTTCTCCAGGCTAAGCAACCCCAGCTCCCTCAGCCTCTCCTCATAGGGCTTGTGCTCAAGACCTGTCTCGATCCGGAGAGGGAAAGAGATTGAGGTTTTTAATGAATATTCCCGTGTTGTGAAATTAGAGGCACAAACGAGGCCAAAATATCAACAGCTAGACTATTTATTACATAACTACAGTGGATGGACATAAATAAAGTGGAGGCATCAGAAGGGGAGAGAGAGAGAATAGGGAGAGAGAGAAGAAAGGGAGAAGAGGGAAAGAATTATATTACCACACCCCTCACCCCCAAGACAGTTTGAGTCTGTGGAGGAAAGGTGCTGCAGGAGATGTTGGGTCTGTAGAGGAAGGGTGCTGAGGCTTTGGCTGTAGAAGGGATGAGGTCCTCTGAACAGCTTCTTCAGCTCCATGAGTTGCAGCAGGCGGAACTTAGGGCACGGAGAGTCCAAGATCCGTTGTGTTGGCCCCGGGATGTTTCCAGCGTGTGCTGCCGTCTGCTTTCTTCTGCATCTTGCTTCTCCAATTTTCTCCTCCTCAAGCCAGTAGTTACTCCAGTCTTTTATACAGTTTTTTAGCCCTTAGGCAAGTGTCCAGGTGTTGTTCCCCAGGATATCGTTCTGGGAAATCATCCTTAGGTCCAGGTATCGTTCCCCAGGAAATCTTTTTGTGTGCTCAGGTGAGTTTGGGCAGCAACTGGATGGAGGGGGGAAGGCCTCTGCCTCCTCCTGCTCCATCTAGCTACCCACACACTCTTTTCACATCAGGAGCCATTGTCCTTTCCTGGGGTATCTGATGGCTGGAAATGATCTTGTCCTGAAGGTGTGAATGCTGGGCCCTTGGGCCATTGTTGTAGGCCAGCTGCAGTCCCGTGAGCAATGTTATCTTTGCACCTTCCAAGAGTCCTTCCAGTGGCTCTGCCCAACGCACATCAGCTATTGTCTGGACAAGCATCAAGTGATTTTATCTTTGTTGAGTCACAGCAGGAGACACAAGCTTTAGTCTCTCACAAGACCTCTCCCCAGCCTCATTGCCCTTCTCTGGACACATTCAAGAGTCCTTCTTAAATGGAGGGGCCCAGAACTGGACACAGTACTCAAGGTGTGGCTTGACCAGTGCTGAGTACAGGGGCACAATGACTTCCCTACTCCTGCTGGCCACACTATTCCTGATGCATGTTTATATTAAGTCAAAGACTTTGGAGGTCCTTGTGCTGTCAGTGAGAAGACAGATGGGGCACAAGATGTTGGAGAGGACACAGCAGGGCAGCTGACCCAAAGTGACCAAAGAGATATTCCATACCATATGATACCATGCCCAGTGTATACACTAGAGGGAAAGCTGTTTGAGAACTGGCTGGGGATCAGTCAGCGAGTGGTGAGTAATTGCTCTGTGCATCACTTGTTTTGTATAGCTATTTTTAGATTTTTTTTTAACCATTATTATTATAATTATTATTATTTTCTTCCTTTTCTGTCCTAGTAAACTGCCTTTTTCTCAACCCATGAGTTTTACTTCTCTTCTCCCCCTTTGTCTCCTGCACCTCTCTGCAGGGGGCAGCGAGCGAGCAGCTGCGCGGTGCTTAGTTGCTGGCTGGGGGTTAATCCACATCAGGGCTTTAATCAAAAAAGGCTGCCAGAAAGTAATCTTCAGTTACCACAGGTCATAAGATGAATGGAAAGGACATTCTGCCTGACTTACAATTTGCCTGTATCAGGAAAAAATAAAGTCATTTGTATTAGGGGCGACAGCAGATGAGATTCATTTTATCATGAGATAAATCTTTTAAACTAAATGCAGCCTCAAGACACTCACTCCCAAGTGTGTTCAAGTGAAACAGAATTCTTCAGGGGATAAATGTAGCTGTTCATAAAAATAGTCACCCTTTCAGCTAGAGACCATAGGCTCTTTCATGTGGATATCATACTGCACTTCAGGAGATGGTTCAAGAACCACAGTGGTTTTGGGTCAGTGATTGGACTCAATGATCTTTGAGGTCTTTTCATAACAAAAACAATTCTATGGTTCTATGATTCTGTGTTTTGCTGAAAGGCTCCACTCATTTCACCTTAAGGTCAGGTTTTAACTTCTGTTCTCTAGCATCTTAAAGCAGCACAATGAGCGTCAATGATGTTTACAGACTGGAACACAGCCCTGCTGGGTGTCAAATGTGAAATCCCACGGCCATGTTCTAGATGATAGTGCCCGAACAACACGCTGATGTCCCAGTCTTTAACAGGCTATGTTACAACCCGCCCTTCCTATTAGCAACAAAGCTGTGGTGGTTTGAGCCCTAACTGGGACTTAAGAGCTCAAATGGGGGCAAGGCTGAGAATCCCTCCCCCTCTCCCCCTTCCTCCTTCCCAATAGAGAGGAAAAAGAAAGGGAAGGAGCAAATCCACCAAGAAATAATTTGGAGTCGGCTTGGAAGTAGAGAGGTAAAGAATTTTCTCTTATATATATATATTTATAGATAGATAGATAGATAGATAGATAGATAGATAGATAGATATAGATAGATATGTGTATCTGTAACAACAACAGGTAGGGTTCACAAGAGTAAGAGATAAGGATGGATGGGGGAAAAAAAGAAACACAAAACCAGTCCTGTGAAGTCCTTGTGGATGTAGTGGGGAGAAGGATCAGGCCCGATCACGTGGCAGAGAAGCAGGAAGGCAGCTGCAGTAGCTCTTGCCCAGGAAAGGCAGGAGCCAAGAAGAGAGCTAGTGGCTGCAGTGTCTTCCCTTCTATACCCTAGCTGGGCAGGGAGGGGGAGTGAAACAGACTCAGTTTCCCACGGGGAAAATGCCCTGCAGGGAGGGAAAAGCACTTGCAAGCCCTCCCCCCACTGCTTCCAGGATGGGCGTTAACCCATCACAAAAGCGCAGCAGGGTTGTGAACTACCTTATCCATCTCCTCCTGCTGTGCGCTCACCTGCCTCAATGTTACCAGGACTGACATGCTGGCATTATGACATTATGGACTAATACTCACATTACTCTTTCTCTGAATCGTTGTATGAGAAAGTAGAGGTGGAGTTGCCATTTACAATATAAGACCCTATGATGTAAAATGTACTGCAGATAGCTTTAGGTCAGAACAAATGCCATGGCTTGCAATTTCTTCCAAGCTCTGGAAGACTGCAGCAAATACATCAATACACAGAAGTGTGGGTTTTTTTATAAGGATAGTTTTCAAATTGTTATTCAAAGCCTTAATTTCTCTGTCTGCAGCTACTTAGTCATGCTCTTGGTTCACCTCTTCCAGGCTTTAACCCAGATGTCCTTCAGGCAGCAAGAAGTTCCTTCACCAACATTTGTTTTTTTTACCTAGAAAAGGCAAACCCAAACTTGAAAGACTTTGGCCTAACATTCAGTGAATGATTGAAACACAATTGCCAACAGTGTGCCCAGACAGCCAAGAAGGCCAATGGTATCCTGGTCTGTATCAGAAATAGTGTGCCCAGCAGGAGTACTTTACCCCTGTACTCAGCACTGGTCAAGCCACACCTTGAGTACTGTGTCCAGTTCTGGGCCCCTCCATTTAAGAAGGACATTGAGACACTTGAACGTGTCCAGAGAAGGGCAATGAGGCTGGTGAGAGGCCTTGAGCACAAGCCCTATGAGGAGAGGCTGAGGGAGCTGGGATTGTTTAGCCTGGAGAAGAGGAGGCTTAGGAAAGACCTTATTGCTCTCCACAACTACCTGAAGGGAGGTTGTAGCTAGGTGGGAGTTGACCTCTTCTTCCGGGCAGCCAGCACCAGAACAAGAGGATACAGTCTCAAGCTGCACCAGGGGAGGTTTAGGCTGGAGGTGAGGAGAAAGTTCTTCACAGAGAGAGTCATTTGCCATTGGAATGTGCTGCCCAGGGAGGTGGTGGAGTCAGCATCCCTGGAGGTGTTCAAGAGGGGATTGGATGTGGCACTTGGTGCCATGGTCTAGTCATGAGGTCTGTGGTGACAGGTTGGACTTGATAATCTTTGAGGTCTCTTCCAGTCTTGGTGATACTGTGAGGAGAAAGTTCTTCACAGAGAGAGTTGTTAGCCATTGGAATGTGCTGCCCAGGGAGGTGGTGGAGTCCCTGTCCCTGGAGGTGTTTGAAAAGGGATTGGACGTGGTACTTGAAGCCATAGTTTAGTAGTCATGAGGTGTTGGGTGACAGGTTGGACTTGATGATCTTTGAGGTCTTTTCCAACCATATTGATTCAATGATTCTATGATTCTTTGTAGTCTTATAGGCAACCATTTGTCAATGCAGACATGCCATCATGGGGACCATCAGATAATATCAGATGCAAGCATTGCTCCTCCTTCCCAAAACAGTTGGAGTTCAGTTTTGTGGTAAGGCTGTGTGCATATTCATAAGGATGCTTAGCACCCTTCTGCTTAAATATCCCTGGCACAGCCTCCACACTAGGTCTGTGTGGTGGGGAGCTTAAGAGAGGCACGTTGCATTTGCAAAACAGAACAGGATCTCTTCACATCTTGACTAATTTTATGACAACCCTCCTATTGCTGCTTGTGTTTCCTTGTGCAAAAGAGAAAAAAAAAGTAGAGAAAATTCTGTGAAAATCTTTCCTGACCTCTTGGACTATTTAAACAGTAAATAATCCAATTATTCCAATTGAACCTTAGAGGGAAAACTAGGGGAAAAGGAACCATCTGTAAACAAAGCATATTTCTTTTCATCATCAGAAAGGTCATTGTAAGGAGGAGCTTCCTCAGCACAAGCTGCTCTCTCCTCTGGAGGTTTAGTACAGTTGGTACCTTCAGGCCAACTTGTGGTCACCCCCACCAGACCAGGTCTTTCAAGATTTCCCATTTGAACTCTCTGTGTTATCAGAGCCATCCATTGGAATGGGCTGCCCGAGGAGGTGGTGGAGTCACCATCACTGGAGGTGTTCAGGAGGAGACTTGATGGGGTGCTTGGTGCCATGGTTTAGTTGATTAGCTGGTGTTGGATGATAGGCTGGACACAATGATCTTGAAGGTCTCTTCCAACCTGGTCTATTCTATTCTATTCTATTCTATTCTATTCTATTCTATTCTATTCTATTCTATTCCATTCCATTCCATTCCATTCCATTCCATTCCATTCCATTCCATTTGGACAATGTGGAGTCTGTGGCATGGGGTGGTGTGGAACCTTTGCCTTTGAACAACCAATTCAAAACTGGTGATCTGGGAGCTAAGAGAAGTTGTGATTCAGTTCCAATCAAGCTGCTTTTGCTCCTGCATAGGCAGCTAGAATCTCTTTCTCTGTTGGAGTATATTTTGCCTAGCATAGCCCAAATTGCTGATTTTCAACCAAAAGTAATTTGGTTAACTCTGTTTCAGATGCATTTTAAATCTGACTGCAATTAGGCAAGGTCTAAAAGCCTCCTGACACTGCTACTGCTGAAAGCAGCCATTGTGATGGGTGCTTTATTCACAAAATTGATTACTTAGAAACTTTGTTTTCTTTCCTGTTTTTCAGATTTCATTGTTTCCTGCCTTTGTCCTTGACAACATTTTAACCAAAACATATAATGAACTCTCTGCATTTCCCAGGGAAGAGAGATTTCTGTAAACAGAAGATTAAACTAACTAACTAACTAACTAACTAACTAACTAACTAACTAACTAACTAAGTGTTGGCAACAAGTCAGAAAGCATTATGACTTTTAAGAGCACCTTGGCAAATGCAAAACTAAATGTTCCATTTTTAAATCTCCCTCAAAGGGGAAGCATGCAGAAGATTTAACAGAATGTTTTATTTTTCAAAGGATTTTCAAATCCTATATTTCAGGAGTCTGTTCTTTAGTTCAGTTTTTATGAAGCACGGAGAGGTTTTTAACAGAAATTTTTGCTTAAGAGAATTCTTTGCACCAGAACAAGAGGACACAGTCTCAAGCTGCACCAGGGGAGGTTTAGGCTGGATGTTAGGAAGAAGCTCTTCACAGAAAGAGATTGGCCATTGGAATGGGCTGCCCAGGGAGGTGGTGGAGGCACCATCACTGGGGGTGTTTAGACTGGATGGGATGCTTGGTGCCATGGTTTACTTAATTAGCTAGTGTTGGATGATAGGTTGGACTTGATGATCATAGACTCACAGAATCAGTAAGGTTGGAAAAGACCTCAAAGATCATCAAGTCCAACCTGTCCCCCAACACCTCATGACTACTAAACCATGGCACCAAGTGCCACATCCAATCCCCTCTTGAACACCTAGAGGGGTGGTGACTCCAACATCTCCCTGGGCAGCCCATTCCAATTGCTAACAACTCCCTCTGTGAAGAACTTTCTCCTCACCTCCAGCCTAAACTTCCCCTGGTGCAGCTGGAGACTGTGTCCTCTTGTTCTGGTGCTGATTGCCTGGGAGAAGAGACCAACCCCCTCCTGTCTACAACTTCCCTTCAGGTAGTTGTAGAGAGCAATAAGGTCTTTCCTGAGCCTCCTCTTCTCCAGGCTAAGCAACCCCAGCTCCCTCAGCCTCTCCTCACAGGGCTTGTACTCCAAACCCCTCCCCAGCCTCGTTGCCCTTCTCTAGACATGTTCAAGAGTTTTAATGTCCTTCTTAAATTGAGGTGCCCAGAACTGGACACAATGGACTGGACACAACTGGACTCGATGATCTCAAAGGTCTTTTCCAATCTGGTTAATCTATTCTATTCTATTCTATTCTATTCTATTCTATTCTATTCTATTCTATTCTATTCTATTCTATTCTGCTCTGTTCTAGTTCTGCTCTGTTTGCTCATGAAAAATGAACAGGAAAAGTCTTTTAAAAAGGGAAATAACATTTCTCTGCTTTCTCTGTTGTTCTGCCCAAGGCAATGAAGACCTATTTTCTTCCCACTCCTGGCCAAAGATTTAAATCTGAGAACATGATCCCTCTTGAAAGGCACTGGATTTAAATCTGCCTAGAGGAAAGGTTATAAACTGCTTTCTGTCCGTTAGACTCTAGGTTTCTAGCTTCTGAAAGAGAGGTAGGAGGCTCCTCTTTAGGCAGGGCAGGCAGAGGCAGGAGAGCATTGTTCTCTCAGACACAAAACGGTCCAGTTGTGTATGTGTCTGGAAGAAAATGGGATATTCCTCCATCTCTCCTTCTTCTGCTTCTGTCAGAGAGCTCAGTGGTTACCTGTCACAGGGAGTCATTGGTTCTTGTTGTTCTGTGGCCCGTGGAGGAGGCAGACCTCTACTTCATTAACTATATTAACTACACAACATTGTTTTTCCACTGACTTCAGATCCCTTTGCCCATGTAAAAAGCCCAAGTTATTAGCTGTGTGAGGTGTGGGCAGAAGCATATGTTTCTTCCTCCTACAGCAACTAAAGGAAGTAGTTCTCCAATCTGATGTAGTGCTAAATATACTTAATTGGTGCTGGGTTTTTCTTTAATTCTTCCTAAAGAATTGTGAATAATTTTGCTTTAAGGCCAGGCAAAACAAACTAAAACAAACACACATAAAAACCACCAAAAAAACCTTCAAACCCACCCTGTCTTTATTGATAGTGTGATGTAAATAGCTATTTTTTAGGGCAGAGATTCAGTTTCCAGTTCTAATGTGCATGATTTTACTCCAAATTTCAAGCACAGTTTCATACTTCTGCAGAAAGCTGAACAAGTGCCTTGAATTACAGGAGCAGTGAGACAAAGTTCAGTTCCTACAATTCTGGGGGTTATGCTGTGGATTCTTCCACTAATCTCCATTATTAATTAATACATAGGAAGAACTGCCTTCCAGAGCTTTGCTATACTGGTATTTCACTGACTTCATGCTGCACAGGCTATGTCATGTGCTTGCACAGCAATGTGAGAGGGAGACAAAATTATGCTTCAATATGATTACTTGGAACTTAGTTCTGAATGGTAGAATATGAAGTCACTGAAACTGAAATGGAGGAAGGAAGACACCAGGCCAGAAGATCAATTGTGTTGGTGTAGGTGATACATAGGGATGTTTGAAGTGACCTCCAGAGCAGTATATCTAAAGTGAACTACACCATAGTCCATTAAGTCTTCATAGTATGGAACAGAGTTTTCAAACCATCAGTGGTGGGTGTCAGCTGAGACCGTGGCCCTTTGCCTATAACCACGGGCTGAGGGCTCTGTTCCATACCAACGCCCAGGTATAGCCTATGCAAAACACAACAACAGAAGCTGAAGGAACTGCAGAGAAATTAGCAGGTCTAGCTGGGAGGATTTGGGGGCCTCAGCCTGTAGCACCCAAGCTGGCCCTAAGCAGATCTCAGGGTGAGTTTTTGCCCCTGCGAGAGTGCAAATGCAGTGCAGAGCTGCGGAACTGTCATGGAACCTGCTCATGAAAGGTGGACAGAGGGAGATGGCCATGAGCCAGTATCTACACTCATTAGCATCCCATGCAGGACTTCAGTACTGAGGAGCCTGGAGGGAACACATGGGGCTACTTGCTAATCCTCTCCACCCTATCGTGGCGCTTACAGACAAAAGTGAAGAGAAACAGCCTCCGCCACTCTCTCCAGCAGATCTCTGCTCAGACACCCAGCTTCACTCTGCCATCCATGGATTTGGCTCCATATGGCTTGCTCCACAGCATTATGTCCCTGCAGATTTTGGCCCTGTGTCCCCAGACAAGGAGTTCATCAGCTGTTACATGACGCAGATTTCTTTCGATGTAAGCAATTTTCCAGCCTCCACATTCTGGAGCACAGCTTTAAGGAAGAGACCGAAGCGAACATTTTGTTCTTCTTATGTGTTTCTTGGAAGACATGGGTTTCTTAACCTACAGATTTGGGCTGGTCTTGTCCTTTCAGACTGCTTGGCTATAGATTACCAGATCACCACTGGGACCACCCTGGCAGCGGGGATGTACAAGCACACAGCAACAGGCCAGCACCTGCATTCGTGGTGTACCTCTGGAGGTGCTCCAGCAAAGTAATTAATGCCTGTCTTTTGCAATGAGATAAATGGCTTCTGCATATGTCACATGCACTGAGTGTTGGGGTTTAAACCCAGCTGGCAATTAGGTACCACACAGCTTCTTGCTCGCTCTCTCCTCCCACAGAACTGGGGAGAGAATTGGAAGGGTAAGAAAGTGAGAAAACCCATGAGTTGAGATAGGAACAGTTTAATCATTTATATAACATTATATAAATAGCCGTTAATAATAAATAAATTTATATAAAATATAATTATTATGATAATAATAATTGAAAGGAAGTTAACAAAGAGGGAGAAATATAACCCAAGAAAGACCAGTGATGAAATTGTAACCACCAAACAACTGATGTCCAGGTGCTCCTTGAGTAGAATAGGATAGAGTATAGTAGAATGGAATGGAATGGAATGGAATGGAATGGAATGGAATGGAATGGAATGGAATGGAATGGAATGGAATGGAATAGAATAGAATAGAATAGAATAGAATAGAATGGAATAGAATAGAATAGAATAGAATAGAATAGAATAGAATAGAATAGAATAGAATAGAATAGAATAGAATTAACCAGGTTGGAAAAGACCTTTGAGATCATCGAGTCCAACCTATCACCCAACACCATAAAATCAACTGAACCATGGCACCAAGCTCCCCATCCAGTCTCTTCCTAAACACCTCCAGGGATGGTGACTCCACCACCTCCCTGGGCAGCACATTCCAATGGTCAATCACTCTTTCTGTGAAGAACTTCTTCCTAACATCCAGCCTAAACCTCCCCTGGTTCAGTTTGAGACTGTCTTCTTGTTCTGGTGCTGCTTGCCTGGGAGAAGAGACCAGCCTCCTCCTGGCTACAACCTCCTTTCAGGTAGTTGTAAAGAGCAATAAGTTGTAGACAGCAATAAGTTCTCCCCTGAGCCTCCTCTTCTCCAGGCTAAACAACCCCAGCTCCCTCAGCCTCTCCTCACAGGGCTTGTGCTTGAGGCCTCTCCCCAGCCTCCTTGCCCTTCTCTGGACACATTCAAGAGTCTCAATGTCTTTCTTAAATGGAGGGGCCCAGAACTGGACACAGTTGTATCATTAAAAGAAATTTTAATGCTTAATTCTGAATCCAAACAAGACAGAGATTCTAGAACTCTTTGAGGCAATGGTTCATTTTCTGTCATTGCTGTGTTACAGAACTGGACAGATGTTTATGGAAGTCACACCAAAACAAACCAAACAAACAAAATAACCCTCAACAACAAGAAAAAAAAAAAACAACAACCAAACAAACAAAACCCAAAAAAACCCAAAGGAATAAAACCAAAAAGGAAACATTCTTCACCAGAACATTTTAGAAGCTGTTGCTAAGATTTTATGTTGTTATTCTGAAGGGCATTTTCTGCTGCTCTCAGCACAGTATTGTGACTGGCTTTCACAAGATGGAAAAATAATGATGTGTCCCTACTTCATCCTAAATGACGGTGCAGGCATCATGAGAACAAATCCCAGGGAGGACAGGGCAATTTGCAGCTTCTGTATATGTGAGGAAATTCTAATCTTAGACCTACAAAAGGGTCCCAATGCAACCCAGCTTCAAAACGTCTCCTGGCTTCCAAACAGCAGCAGCTGATCCTTTCACAGTGCCCGGGAGCAGAGGGACGAGCTGACCCTGGGCTTGATGAGTGACAGCTCTAACCTCTGGCAGTGTCTGAGACAGGAAGGAAGGCTCCTAACCCAGCCAGGGCTTAAAAGAAAACGACAGCTATTGCCCTTAACAAAGGCAGCCCAGTCTCAAGGACTTGGCCCCAGGGTTACACGAGGGAGCATAGAATAGAATCATAGAATGCATTGGGTTGGCAGGGACCCTCGAAGGTCATCTCATCCAAACTCCCCGAAGTGAGCAGGGACATCCAGGCTGGATGAGGCTCTGGCCAGCCTGAACTAGTGTGGGGTGTCCCTGCCCATGGCAGGGGGTTGGAACTAGATGATCCTTGTGGTCCCTTCCAACCCTGACTGATACTATGATCTCCAACCAGATCAAGTTGCTCAGGGCCCCATCAAGTGCGAGCAATCGCATCACTTTCTGCCTTGCCTCCTGTGTACAGCACTCCTTAGAGCAGCCCATTTTGTAACCAAAAAAAGACCCCAAAACCCAACAAACCAACCAAACCACAAAGAAAAGGTTTCTGTTTAGGGTGCAGGGATGACAAAAAATATGTACAGTTTTCCTTCTAGGTATATTTTCCCAGGGGAATTCCTCTATTTGCCCAGGGAGGTGGTTGGGGCCCCATCCTTGGAGATATTCAAAGCCAGGTTTAACAGGGCTCTGGGCAACCTGATCTAGTTGAGGATGTCCCTGCTGACTGAATAGGTGGTTGAACCAGATGACCTTCAGAGGTCCCTTCCAACCCAGACCATTCTATGATTCTATGATTTGTTTTTATTTAGTTAGGTTTTTTTTAACTATATTTATTTACTTCAATCACCCACTGGGGCAAAAGTACTGAGAAACACTTACCTGAAAGATGGTTTAAAGAGCCATGGTGAAACCATTTAATTTTGGATTTTTTGGCTCAAACACAATATTACCATGCTGAAGTGTCTGATGCTGAACCAGCTGGAAACAGTGCTTTGGGTCATCCCACCACAGAGTCATCCCACCACAGATGGTGTTTCCTTTCAAGAGTAGTGTGTTGCTGTGTGTTGGAACTGGTCCTCTCTGGGGAGCTCTGGAGGTGAGAAAACCCCTTTGCAGCTCAAGTGAATGTCTTCCAGGAGGTGTGCTGCCCAGGGAGGTGGTGGAGTCACTGTCCCTGGAGGTGTTCAAGAGGGGATTGGATGTGGCACTTGAATCCATGGTTTAGTTAGTCATGAGGTCTTGGGTGACAGGTTGGACGTGATGATGATCTCTGAGATCTTTTCCAGCCTTATTGATTCTATGATTAGGAAATTAAAGTGTAAGGTAAATAAAATTATTGCTGTGTGGTTTTTCATCTCAAAACCATATTGCAAGTCATTATTTCTCCTTCTAATGAGTGAAGTGTGTTGTGCAAATCCGAGTAATGTAATTTGCATACAGGGATGCTCACCATTTTGTTGTTGTTGCAGGGCCTGTACTGAATGCTTTGTGATTGTAGTATTTCACCCCCAAGAGCTAGCACAGCTCTGGGTGGGTAACTCCTCTTACCAGAGAACAGAAACACAACACAAAGTGCTGCACCTCCTGTCCCTCTGGAGCATGCCTGGTGGACTGGGGGAAAAGATTCTGCCACTGTGCACTCTGAAAAATAAAATCTTGCTCCAGCCTGGGTTCAGTTACTGATCTCCTTGCATTCCCACTCAAGCCAGTGGGAGTTTTGTCTTTCTTTGGTTGTGAGATGCAACAATACATCTGCAATAACTGAGTGAATTTCAACTGCTTGTCTAGAGATTGTCATGATGCTGAAAAGTTCTCTCCCTCTGTCCACTGGCAACTGATAAAAGGTTACTGGGTTTCTAACTATCTCAGCCTCCCTCTGTAGGATAGGATAGGATAGGATAGGATAGGATAGGATAGGATAGGATAGGATAGGATAGGATAGAATAGAATAGAATAGAATAGAATAGAATAGAATAGAATAGAATAGAATAGAATAGAATAGAATAGAATAGACCAGACCAGACCAGGCTCTTCTCCAGGCTAAGCAACCCCAGCTCACTCAGCCTCTCCTCATAGGGCTGTGCTCCAAACCCCTCCCCAGCTTTGTTGCCCTTCTCTGGACACATTCCAGCAAGTCAACATCTTTCCTAAACTGAGGGCCCCAGAACTGGACAATAAAGCAAAGCCTGTAGAAATTTCTCTTCCAAAAGGTTCTAAAATGGTTCTATTTATGAGAGACCTGTTCCTGTTTCCACTTTCACTCTGAATAACCTGGCATTTTCAGTGGAGAGCATTTTATCACAAAACTTGATAGAGAAAGAGCCTTTTCAAATGGAGTGGACACCTGAAAGTGACAGGAGCTGGTGATTTAACAGGAGAATATATGGGGGTCACTACTGCAACTCAGCAATTGATATGTGTTTGATTCTGTTAGGTTAGAAAAAACCAAGCAGATGCTAACATGCTTTTGCATTAATTTTTGCCAGCTTCCTTTGGGAAAGAAATTAAAACCTTGTGGACTCTCGGAGAGGCTCTGACAGTGCTGCAGAAACTAGGATGGAGATGTGATATTCCTTTTAACATCTTCACTGTACGCTTTCAAGGTTATAGGTGAGAAACTCTCTCAACAAGCTGAACTGCTAGTGAGCATATTTGGTCTCTTGGCTACCATTTAGCAGCATGAGACTGCCAATGTTTTGGGTGATTCCCTGAGGAGACCCTGCAGATCCCTGTAATGCTGTTGCAGCCTCAGGTAGTTGTGGGCACTGGCTTAAGATCAGCAACTTAAATACTGCCATATAGTGCATGCCACTGAACAGATGTCAGAAGATAATTATGCACCTGAAGCAGATGGCCACCTAAAAGAGAGGCTCCTATTTATTAGTTTCTTGATTTTTTTTTTTACTTAATGTTTAATGAACACAGTAGAAGAAGAAATGGTAAGATGAGAAGCTCTGGGAGAATCAAGGTTTTGTGGATATGGGAAGCTGTCTGGCTTGATTCCATAATGAGGCTGTTCAATCCCAGAGGTGCACATTAGGATCACTTCTGTAGACTAGGCTGATGAAGAAGCAGATGTTTTTGTTTTGCACTTGGCTTTGCATGAATCCTTTGTATAGCGCAGAGAGCATTCAGAGTTTCCACAGCTAAAAGTTACCTGCAGCATGCTTCA
The DNA here is from genome assembly GCA_033816785.1 of Picus viridis. Taxonomy (NCBI): domain Eukaryota; kingdom Metazoa; phylum Chordata; class Aves; order Piciformes; family Picidae; genus Picus; species Picus viridis. Next base: position 44,148,026 of record CM066578.1, on the reverse strand, counting down.
GGCAAAAGCATTCTTACTTTGCTAGAGCAAAAGTGTGACTCTGCAGTGCTCACCACAACCTGCAAAGTCAGTGGCCAGTTTGCCTTGCACAAAGCAAATCCCAGATGCCTCAGGATGCCCACACTTGTGACCAGCAACACCCTTACCTGGCTTGACAGTGCTCTGGGCAACCTGATCTAGCTGAGGATGCCACTACCTACTGCAGAGGAAGTTGAACTAGATGACCTTTAGAGGCCCCTTCCAACCAAGACCATTCTATGGTTCTGTGATATTCCCCTGAAAAACAGAACCTAAAGGCAAGGTGTACTTCATCGACTCACTTCCACTTGTGCTGCTTTCTCCTACCCTGTGACCACAGGCAGTGATGGCAGTGATAACAAAGTGCAGACAATCAAAGTATCTCTTTAATTTACCTTTCCTCTAGAAATGAGGAGTGGCTTACACTCTGCTACATGGCATGCCCTGAAAGCCATGGGATAGGTCATCAAACACGAGCACTTGACTGGTCAGGTTGTTATGAGTCCTGCTGCCTCCTATGCCTCCTCTACCTCCTGGTCTTCTGACAGCTCTGTCTACATGTGCACCTGTTTTGCACTCTTACCCTCCTAAGTGCTCCTGGATTTTTACCAAAGCAAAATCCTCTCCCTGTGTGCACTCACACATGTGGGCATTATCTACATTCTTCTCACAGTGACTCCAGAGCATGGCACTATCCTAACAAATAAGAAGGAAAATCAGCTCCATCCCAGACAAAACCAGGACAATATGCCAAGCAGTCTGCACTGATCCAGCATCTCCTGAGCACCTGCAGCTCCCTCTGATGATGGAAGGGTGAATGCTAGGGCCAAATTCTGGCAAGCCTCTCAAACCACAGCAGGTTTCAGCAAGGACTACTTTTTCAGGAGAGATTAATGGGCTCACGTGATGAAAAGATAAGTGTATACTTTCCTCAGCTGGAATTAAATCTGGAGGAAATAAGGTTCTACAAAGAGTGGAGAAATCACAGGTGGCACTGAAGATAGGAACAAAAGAAGAAAACATAATAAAAATCTGAGATCATTTATCAGTTGATGCTGAAGGGATTGCAACCTGCAGCAGAGACAAATTCTTTTCCTCCTCTGTGAAGAAAGAGATAAGCACAGAAAAATCCTCCGGTGAGGGATTCCTTGGAGACAGACAGCCCAGGCTGAAAAATTTGTTTCTGAAGTACTCAGTTCCCACCACTGCAATGCCTAATGATAGGGACATTTGACAAGACAGTCTTTTCTGATACTGAGCCTGTGTGAGAAAGGAAAGTATCTGTTCCTCTTTCTTTACTGCTGGAGTTTATGACAGAACAAAATCTATGTGCTTGCTGAATACTTCTTGCTTCCCATGATTAAAACTTTATGCCCCAGCATCATTCATGTCCCAAGCATCATTTATGCCCCAGTATCATTATTATCATAAACTCTTTATGCACCTTGCTGAGTAGGAAAACTGTGAGAAGTGCCTAGTTGGCCTCCCAGTGCAAACCTAGACGTTATGTGAATGCAGTTATTTAAATGGATTAACATGTCAGACTGGGCTCCTTAGCTGTGGCATCCCACGACCTTATCCCCAGCCGTGCCTACATCAACTGCTGTTGATGGTCTGTCCCTGCCATTCCAATTTATTTCCTTCATCTAGCTAATTTAATCTACCTGAAACTGTCCAGAGAGGGGCAACAAAGCTGGAGAGGGGTTTGGAGCACAAGCCCTATTAGCAGAGGTTGAGGGAGCTGTGGTTGCTTAGCCTGGAGAAGAGGAGGCTCAAGAGAGACCTTATTGCTCTCCACAACTACCTGAAGGGAGGTTGTAGCCAGGTGGGAGCTCGTCTCTTCTCCCAGGCAACCAGCAACAGAACAAGAGGACACAGTCTCAAGCTGCAGCAGGGGAGGTTTAGGTTTGAGGTGAGGAGAAAGTTCTTCATAGAAAGAGAGATTGGCCACTGGAATGTGCTGCCCAGGGAGGTGGTGTGGAGTCACCATCACTGCAGGTGTTTAGGAAGAGCCTGGACGGGGTGCTTGGTGCCATGGTTCAGTTGATTAGATGGTGTTGGGTGATAGGTTGGACTTGATGATCTCAAAGGTCTCCTCCAACCTGGTTTATTCTATTCTATTCTATTCTATTCTATTCTATTCTATTCTATTCTATTCTATTCTATTCTATTCTATTCTATTCTATTCCATTCTATTCTATTCCATTCCATTAGTTTCTAATTCTTCTAGTCCAGCTTTTAAAATGCAAGTAGTCTATATGAAAAAGGTGATCAGAAGTAGAAATTAAAACCTCAAGTGTTGGAATGAACTGATGTGAAGCTAATTTTAGGTAACAATTACATCCCATTCCATAGCAGTGCTGTAAGACAGCAGCAGGTCTTACGTAAGACCCTGAGCAACTTCTACTAAGCAAATGAGTTTCTGAAGTCATATGTCCTCTGCCTTGGTGCTGTTTCCTGGGAGGCTTTTGTTCAAGTACTCTGTGGGAATGTGCTTGATGATGTGTACAGCCTTCCCCTTTGGCTAGCCCTGTCAGCATATCTGGGGTCTCTTTCCCTTGGAGAGCATAGAAAATGTAGCACCACCCCTTCTTGAAGTGCTTGCCTAGAACTTACTGCAGGGTCAGAAGTGACAAAGCCTTGCAGTGTGTGGAGCTCTGATCAGCCTTTCTAATCACAGTATAATGCAGTAGCAGGGATGAAAACAGAAGGGACTTAGCTGCCTGCTGGAACAGGTTACTGTTGCCCAGCGAGAGCACATCACAGATGCTTTTGCAATTAACTTGTATGGTACGACTGATAGAGTTTGGAGGTAGAGTCTTCTAGAGGCCAAATGAGTGATTGCTCTTCAGATCTAAACAGTTGCTTCTGTATATGAGCTGAGCAGTAATGGAGTTTCTATGCCCCAAGTTGCCTGCGAGTTGCAGTCAGTGGTACTGCATGGTTTCAGCAGTAGTCCTTCTATTCACAACAGACCCCAAGATTTGTTTCTATTGAGAGATGTAGGGAGGGGAGAGGAGGACCAGAGGTCCAAATGGAGAATAGAAGACCCCAAAGCAATCTTTACTGCTAGCTGTGTGCTGACAAGAAATGGGAATGAATAAATGCATGTCTCATGCATTCCCTGGGAAAGGCAAACAGGACGCCTGGAGCAACCTGGTCTAGTGGGACCTCATTGCTCTCTACACCTACCTGAAAGAGCCTTGTGGAGAGGCTGGGGCTGGTCTCTTCTCACAGGTAATTTAGTGACAGAACAAGAGGGAATGGCTTTAAGCTGTGACTGGGTAGGTTTAGACTGGACATTACAAAACATTTTTTCACAGCAGGAGTGGTCAGGCCTTGGAATGTGCTGCCCAGGGAGGTGGCTGAGTCCCCAACCCTGGATGTGTTTGAAGGTGGTTTGGTTGTGGTGCTTGGGGATATGGTTTCGGGGTGAACCTTGTAGAGTAGGGTTGTGGGTTGGACTTGGTGATCCTGAGGGTCTTTTCCAACCTGAATGTTTCTGTGATTCTGGGAGGGTTGGAAGGTCCCTTACAACCCAAACCATTCTGTTATCTGTGGAATATATTTTCATAGAATAAAAGCTCTAGATTTAATTCACCAGTGACTGGTTCTTGGAAGCTTTACATTCCTATTCAGCCTTGAAGAAAGTCACTTTGTAGATCTATGACAGGGACTGAACTCAAGAACTAACCCCCTGACATGACTCTTCCTCAGCTTGTTCCATTGCTTTGACTTGGACTATGCAGTGATTTGAGCCGGAAAAAGCTCACATGAGGGCCTGGGAGAGTTCAGTACAGACAGCAGTCTCTGAAGGCAGCATAGCACCACATTCAACTTCCCCCTTGTGCTTCCTCCAGCACCATCCCAGCAGGATTTTTCCCTCAAGCACTCCTGCTTTGAGGCGTGTATATAGCACATACCTCAGCTTCTTGCTTTTAAAATGTCTCTCTTTTGGGCTTCAAGCCAGCCCTCATCATGTTGTGGGGTTTATATTCTAATATAAACCTTTCCTCAGTCCTACATGAAAACCCTGTCTTGGGGCCACAGGGGTGGCACACAGCCCAGAAGAGCCACAGGCAAATGCTGGAGGTGTGTATGCAGCCTATCTCCCTGAGTGTGACTGACAGTCATTCAGCCACAGAGGAACAGAAGCTGGCAGACACCTCTGGTCCATGCCTCTGCTCAAGCAGGATCAGCTAGAGCCATCTGTCCAGAACTGTGTCCAGGTGGATTTTGAGTGTCTCCAAGGATGAAACTCCACAACCTCTCCAAGACAGCTTGTGCTGGTGCTCAGTCAGCTTCACAACAACAACGTGGGGGTTTTATGTTCAGATGAAATTTCCTGTTTCAGCTTGTGCCCAGTGCCTCCTGTCCTGCCACTGGGCTCCACTGCAAAGAGACTGGTTCCTTCTTCTCCTTCCCTCCCATCAAGCATTTGTACACATTGGTAAGTGTCTTGGTCCAGAGAGGGAAAGAGACTCAGTTCTTTGTTCCTTGTCCTATCACCAAGCACCACCAATAAGACACTATCACCTTCCCTGCATCCTCTGTCACCATGTCTCACACATTATTTAACAATGGACTCACTCTTTCCCTATTTGTTATGATTCATGTATTTAAGGAAGCCCTTCTTATTTTTCACTTTCCTAGACAGGGTTAATTCCAAGAGAGCTTTAGCCTTCCTTACTCAGAGGAGACCTTATTGCTGTCTACAACTACCTGAAGGGAGGTTGTAGACAGGTGGGGGTTGGTCTCATCTCCCGGGCGGCCAGCACCAGAACAAGAGGACACAGTCTCTTCCTAAACACCTCCAGGGATGGTGACTCCACCACCTCCCTGGGCAGCACATTCCAATGGCCGATTTCTCTTTCTGGGAAGAATTTCTTCCTAACATCCACCCTAAACCTCCCCGGTGCAGCTTGAGACTGTGTCCTCTTGTTCTGGTGCTGGTTGCCTGGGAGAAGAGACCAACCCCAGCTGGCTACAACTTCCCTTCAGGTAGTTGTAGACATCAATAGTGGTCCCTCTGGAGGACAGTCACCATGGACAAACCTTCACCCCACTTCCTTCTTTCACTTAGTTCTTATACCTGAACTGGTGCCACATGGCATGGGATACCCCTTTGATCAGTTTGGCTCCGCTGGATCAGCTGTGTCCTTTCCCAAGACTTTGCCCTCCCTTCAGGGTACTCTCAGGGTGGGGAAATGTTGGAAAAGCACAGCCTGGATGCTTGCTCAGCAGCAGCTGAAACACTGATAAAGTTACAGTACTGCAACACACAGCACCAGAAGGATGCTTTGAGGAGAAGTTACTCCAGCTCAGCCCAACCAAATGCATGTACAATTCGTGGATGGAAGCTGCATTTACATTTAACAGGCTTGAGAGATTCAACTAAATCCAACATCACTTCCTTCTTTAATGTGTATGGAAATCCAAGCTTCTCCCAACAGAGCAAAATCTAAATGCCAAGTCAGTGTAGCTCTTGTCTTTGTTTCCAGTGGCAGCTTGTTCATCAGAGTCATACAGCGTTGCATTTTAAGGGCAATAATCATGTTATCGTAGTGTCACTTCTGTTGACATTCTGCACTAGGCCTGTTTAAGCTTAGAGTGTGATTTTGTGATCTAGCAACACAATAATACAACAGTTGCTACAAATTACTTCTCTGGAAGCAAAATAAAAACAAACCTACATTAATGCAGCATGCAGGTGTCTCAATCAGCCTCCAGCATACGTGCTTTAACTTTTATTGCCGGGGCTTTGTAATCCAGTTATCCACCTAAATGTATTCATAACAGAATCTGTGGTTAATTATTTGCTGAGATAACTTGGGCCCATTTTTTTTACCACCTTATCACAAGCATCTCTGGTCTTTTCCAATCAAGCCCACAGGTTTAATGTGACAAATCAGGTTGCACACGCTTGAAAACAAGACGGCTGCTTACGTAAGTGCTGCGTTGTGTCATCTGCAGCAAGCCCACAAATTTGTTTACTCCTTCCCCATAAATCCCAAGGCTGTTTTGTACTGATTTGCTTACTGTAGATTAAGAAGGTGCAGGTCCTTTTCAAGTGGCTAAACATAAACACATCTATTTCCATCCTAGTAATAACCTCCTGTCCGAGACTGGTTACACAAACCATTTGCCAATTGTGGGATGATACTTTCCTATCTCACTTTAATTGGAGGCAACTGTTCCAGCTGGACTGGCTGTCACATACAGAAGATGATGCCAAAGGGATACAGGCTCTTCCAACCATCTGTCTCCAATGGCAAGATGTTGGGCTATCTTCAGTGGCTTCCTATTGGCTGGGTTTCTCAAAAGAAAATGAAGAGGATACAATTTCTGTTCATATCTCTTCAGATCTGGTGACCAAACACACCTTTAGGCTTCTCTGATAATTCTGACTTTCTTCATTGTAAGTCTACCATGAGCCAGCAATGTGCTCTTGTGGCAAAGAAGGCCAATGCCATTCTGGGGTGGATTAGAATGGGATGCGACCAGTAGGTCAAAGAGGTTCTCCCTCTCCCCCTGCTCTGCACTGGTGAGGCCTAATCTGGAATATTGAGTCCAATTCTGGGCCCCCCAGTTCAAGAAAAACAGTGAGCTGCTTGAAAGAGTCCAGCACAGAGCCACAAGGATGATTAAGAGAGTGGAGCATCTTCCATACGAGGAGAGAGGGAGCTGGAGCCCTTTAGCTTGGAGAGGAGGAGACTGAGAGGTGACCTCATTAATGTTTATATATATGGAAAGGGTGAGTGCCAAGAGGATGGAGCCAGGCTCTGCTCAGTGATGCCCAAGGACAGGACAAGGGGCAATGGGTGGAAGTTGAGGCACAGGAAGTTTCACGTAAATATGAGGGAAAATATTTTCCCTGTGAGGATGACAGAACACAGGAACAGGCTGCCCAGGGGGCTTGTGGAGTGTCCCTCTCTGGGGATATTCAAGACCTGTCTGGATGCATTCCTGTGTGATCTGCACTAGGTGATCCTGCTCTGACAGGAGGGCAGGACAGGAGGATGTTTCCAGCCCCTGCAATTCTGTGATAATTAATGGTCTAACTATTCTCAGTCTACAAAGCCTAGTCAATGTTGCACTTCCATAGAGGCATTTCAAGGATATAAAATAAATAAACCAATGGTTTTAAACCTGAAAAGCTGATGGGCTTTGCTTGCAAAAATATTGCAGCTTGTCTTGGTTTGAGCTAGAACAGAACTGATTCTGCTCAGTGAACTTTCTTTTCAGCTAAGTCTCTCTGAAGAGACTGCACTGTCTGAAGTTAACGGCATATTGCCATCAGGGGGTTGGGTTCAATATTGGTCTTGCATATATTCATATGTATTCCGTTATTTTCATTATTTTCTTGCTAGTATTGTTACCTTTTTATTGGTATTGTTTCATTGGAATGGGCTGCCCGGGGAGGTGGTGGAGTCGCCATCACTGGAGGTGTTCAGGAGGAGACTTGGTTGCATGGTTTAGTTGATTAGGTGGTGTTTGATGATAGGTTTGACATGATGATCTTGAAGGTCTCTTCCAACCTGGTCTACTCCTATTCTATTCTATTCTATTCTATTCTATTCTATTCTATTCTATTCTATTCTATTCTATTCTATTCTATTCTATTCTATTCTATTCTATTCTATTCTATTCTATTCTAGCTGTTTTAGTTGCCTTTTCCAATCCCTAAGTCTCTCTTCTTTATTCCCTCTCTCGTAGCCTTTGGGGGCCAGGTCTCTCTGCCCACCTGGATCAGGTTTCTTTTGCCCACCTGAGGCTAAACTTTTCCAGCCCACCACTCCTGGGCTGGGAACACCATGGGACTATCTTGAGTCCTGTGTCCAGATCTGGGCCCCTCAGTTTAGGAAAGATGTTGAGTTGCTGGAATGTGTCCAGAGAAGGGCAACAAAGCTGGGGAGGGGTTTGGAGCACAAGCCCTATGAGGAGAGGCTAAGGGAGCTGGGGTTGCTTAGCCTGGAGAAGAGGAGGCTCAGGGCAGACCTTCTTGCTGTCTACAGCTACCTGAAGGGAGGTTGTAGACAGGTGGGAGCTGATCTCTTCTCCCAGGCAACCAGCACCAGAACAAGAGGACACAGTCTCAAGCTGCAGCAGGGGAGGTTTAGGCTTGAGGTGAGGAGAAAGTTTTTCCCAGAATGAGTAATTTCCCATTGGAATGTGCTGCCCAGGGAGGTGGTGGAGTCACCATTCCTGGAGGTGTTCAAAAAAGGATTGGACGTGGCGCTTCAAGCCACGGTTTAGCTGTCGTGAGGTGTTAGGTATTAGGCAATAGGGTGGACTTGAAAACCTCTGAGGTTTTTTTGCAACCTGGTTGATTCTATGATTCTATTTTCATGAGTTGCACCAGGACAGGGCCAGCAATGTCCCTTTCACTGGCAGCACCATCCAGAGCTGGCCAGCAACCAGGGCAGAATGCCTACAGGCTTGTTTGTCTCCACATCAAGAAAACTGGAGGAAGTGGGAACAATGTCATCATCTAATCTATCACAAAAGGTGGTTCTTGTCTGAATACGCAGCCAAAAATGGTCACAAGACAGTCTGCTGCCAGTGGAAAATCTGTTTTCCAGTTGGTTCAGTTTACTTTTGAGTGGGAGGATTTGAGAATGGATGAGAATTTTTAAGAGTGGAAGATAATTTCTGTGACAGTGATTGCACATGATAAACTTCGTTAGTCCAAGGAATTGGCTGAGAAATAGCAGCAGAATAAGTTGTGGACTGAAAAGGCAAAAAGACAAGCAGACTAAGAAACTAGGAAATTGGTAAGAAGGAACTTCTAAACAAAGCCAACAGCTTTAAGTACAAAGAAATGCTGAAGACTGACAGCTATTAAAAGAGATGAGGCAAAAAGCAAAGTGCCAAGCTGTACCACTGCAAAAAGAAAAATAGAACTAGGAAAGAAAAGACCAAGACAGTTGTCTCAGGAGTTCTTACTTGAAAATCAAACAGATATCCTGAAAAATAGGGAGGAAAAAGAGCAGAGGGATAATAAAAGGTGTGGGAACAAGGTGTAGAGTTGAAATCAAAGAGCATAAGGTTGAAAGCGATGTGCAGACTGCAGGGATGTAAAGGGAACCCAGAAAGATGTATGCTAACTGGAATAAAAGGAAGTCTGGGTCTACAACCAAAAAAAAAACCCACAAAACAACCCAAAACTAATTGGCTGGAAAGCAGCCCTGAGGAGAGAGACTTGGGGGTGCTGGTGGACGAGAAGCTCAACAGGAGCTCTCAATGTGCACTTGCAGCCTGGAAAGCCAATCAGAAAGAGAAGTGTGGCCAACAGGTCAAGGGAGGTGATTCTCCCCCTCTACTCAGCTCTGGTGAGACCCCACCTGGAGTACTGCGTCCAGTTCTGGAGCCCTATTACAAGAGGGATATGGACGTGCTGGAACGTGTCCAGAGCAGGGCCACGAGGATGAGCAGAGGGCTGGAGCACCTCTCCTATGAGGACAGACTGAAGGAGTTGGGGCTGTTCAGTCTGGAGAAGAGAAGGCTCCGAGGTGACCTCATTGTGGCCTTCCAGTATCTGAAGGGGGCCTACAAGAACGCTGGGGAGGGACTTCTCAGGATCTCAGGTAGTGATAGGACTAGGGGGAACGGAATGAAGCTGGAGGTGGGGAGATTCAGGCTGGATGTGAGGAGGAAGTTCTTCACCCTGAGAGTGGTGAAGCCCTGGAATGGGTTGTCCAGGGAGGTGGTTGGGGCCCCATCCCTGGAGGTGTTTAAGACCAGGCTTAAACACCTAGATGAGGCTCTGGCCAGCGTGATCTATTGTGGGGTGTCCCTGCCCATGGCAGGGGGGTTGGAACTAGATGATCCTTGTGGTCCCTTCCAACCCTGACTGATACTACTACTACCACTACCACTACCACTACTACTACTACTACTACTACTACTACTATACTACTAATTCATGCCAAAAAATGAAGAAACATTTCACAATTTCTTGGCCTCAGCTTTGTGAAGGTGTTAACTCCAATAACTGAATTACTGACTTCCATTTAAAAAGGCAATACAGGAACAGGAAAGAAGAGAGAACAAGTTTTGACAAGCTATATGTTCAGGCTGCCTGATGAAGAGGAGTGCAAGAGTGAAAGCAACCTTTAAAAAGCAGGGGGTGAAAAATATGAAGCCAAGAAATCATATACCCATCAACACAACTTCGATCCTCTGAAAGAAGGGATCCAAGAGTACAATAAGGAATAAAACCAGCCAACAAAGAATAATGAACCCCATCAAATCAGCCTGCTTCTGTTCTTTGGCAGGTTATCCAGCCTTGTGGCTGAAGGGCCTTGGTGTGATTCATTCTGATTTTAGTGAGCCTCTTGACAATATTTCATTTGAGGTTCTTATAACCCCAGCAGAAAAATATCCTGCAGATGCAATCACTAAAAGTGGGTGCATGGCTGGTGAAGCCCTCTCCATGAAGGTTAATCAAGGATTCACTGTCACTTTCCAAAAGCATTGAAATGTGGTCATCCAGGGGTCAGAGTTGTTAGCAGCTTCAGGATTGTGCTTAATAGCTGAGATGATGGAAAATAGTGTGTGATCATCAGATCTGAGAGTGACACCAACCTGAGGAAAGAGCATGGAAGGACAGGAATGCAAAGTGTTTTTCTGTGAGGTGAAACCCTGTGAAGTCAAGTGCAAAGTGCTAAATTTAGGTAGAAGGCTTTCTTGCATTATGGAATATATCTAACTGAACATCAGTACTGCAGGAAGAAACCACACATAACAATAGGATCAAGTGATAAGATTAAATATATGACATATAAATACCATATATGTTGCAAACATATAAGTAAGATTGGATCATACTTACTGCTGTAGAAGACTAAAGTGTAGGCCACTGTTTCCTTGGAGTGCTGCCTAGGATATAACACCTGAAGGATGTTATGCAGCAGAAGATAAGGAAAGGAGAAAGAGTGTAGAAAATAACTCTAAGAATGTGAACAGATTTACAGAAGCAGCTTATGTGGGGAAAAGGAATGAAATTAGAACATTTTGTCTGGAAAATAGAAATATGAGCAGACAAATGAATGAGAAAACAGTATCCAGTGACTCTACAATCTGCTCAGGTGTTCTCCTTCACAGCAAAACAGAAATCTCTCCATTGTTCAGGAAGAAGATTTGGGATGGATGCTAGGAAAAACCTTCTAGCAGGGTGGTGAGGCTTTGAGCATGTGCTAACTAGAGAAGTTACAGAAAGTCCTGCTCTGCAGGTTTCAAGAACATGTTGGCTAAAACATGTTTGGCAAAGCTAAAGTCAATCCCAACTCAAAGCAGACTGCAGTAGGTGTAGGAGTCTTCTGCTGACTGCCTTTTCTACAACTACCCTCCTTTTCTGCTGCTTACCCAGGCTCTCTGCAACGTGTCTGTGCCTAGTGTATTCTTCAGGATTCCCAGATGTCTTAGTTTAGAGAGGAAAAATATTAGTGTTCCAGGTGGCAGAGGAAACTATGAACAACAGGCTTCAATGGAGAGAGTAGGGGTGCCTGCCCTTGCCACTCACCAACGTTGGGAGCTGCAGAAACTCACAGCCTCCAGCACCTGCAGGCAGGATGCTCTCTGGCAGAGCCAAAAGGGCTGGTGTTCAAAATGGTAGTGACACCTGAAACTCATCTGTCAGGGCTGAAATTATGGCCCCAGGACAAAAGTTTCAAATAGCAGGTAATTTGAAGTCATCTTTTCTGCAGTCAGTGGTTTTCTTTTTTGAATGATATAAATAACTGCAAAAAAGGCAGATCTTGGAATGCTCTGAGGACTGGCTGACAACACATCTTAATGTGTTGATTACTATCCTTTGCCTGTTTCTTTCTGCTGTTCATCTCATAAAACCTCGAGGGAAGGGAGAGCCCATAGGTATCTTTCACAATTACCCTGCTGCAGTAGAAGCTCAGATCTGTGCACTAGAATAGCCATGTCTGTGCACATTCTTCCCTCCAGGAAAATGCTTCTCTGGTGTTTAAATGTGGTTCTAAGAAATTCAACAACAAACTGCTTTCATGCCGTGATGAGGGCGTGCTGTGATAGCACATGCCCTTTTGCAGTGTTGTATCTTTTTAAGAATAACTCAAAACATTTGGAGTCTGAGGACTTGAAACACAAACTTAGAGGATGCATTGTAACCACCCCGACTCAGACAGTATACGGACCCAGCAGGGTGCTCAGTGCCATGGTTTAGTTGATTAGGTGGGTTGGATTAGTTGATAGGTTGGACGCGATGATCTCGAAGGTCTCTTCCAACCTGGTCTGGTCTATTCTATTCTATTCTATTCTATTCTATTCTATTCTATTCTATTCTATTCTACTCATAGAAATATGGTACTTTGCATTCATAGAATCAGAGAATCACCCAGGTTTGAAAGGACATCTCAAGGTCATCTAGTCCAACCCCCCTGCAGCCTGCAGGGACATCCTCAACTAGATCAGGTTGCCCAGAGCCCCATCGAGCCTCACCTTGAATATCTCCACGGATGGGGCCTCAACCACTTCCCTGGGCAATCTGTTCCAGTGCTCCCCTGCCCTTACTGTAAAGAACTTTTTCCTAACATTCAATCTAAGTCTGCTCTTCTTTAATTTCAAATCAGTGCTCCTCATCCTATCTCTACAGGCCTTTGTAAACAGACCCTCACCATCCTCACCCTCAACATCCAACCATTTAGGCTGGATGTTAGGAAGAAGTTCTATACAGAGAGAGGGATTGCCCATTGAAATGGGTTGCCCGGGGAGGTGATGGAGTCACCATCATTGGAGGTGCTCAGGAGGAGACTTGATGGGGTGCTTGGTGCCGTGGTTTAGTTGTTTAGGTGGGTTGGATTGGTTGATGGATTGGACGCGATGATCTTGAAGGTCTCTTCCAACCTGGTTTATTCTATTTTATTCTATTGTATCCTTCTTGTAGGCCCCCTTCAGGTACTGGAAGGTTGCTATTAGGTCTCCCCAGAGCCTCCTCCAGGCTGAACAACCCCAGCTCCCTCAGCCTGTCCTCACAGCAGAGGTGCTCCAACCCCCTGATCATTTTCGTGTCCCTCCTCTGGACCCAATCCATAAGGTCCATGTCCTTCCTATATTGAGGGCTCCAGACCTGGATACAGCACTCCAGGTGAAATCTCACCAGAGCAGAGCTGAGTGGCAGAATCACCTCTCTGGATTTGCTGGCCATGCTTCTTTTGACACAGCCCAGGATGTGGTTGCACAGGACAGAATAGGATCTACCTCTGTTTGCCTTATGTTTAACATTGAGCCCTTCAAAAATATCCACCTGTGCTCAGGAGCTCTTGACCCCAATTTATCTTACAGGTATTACACCACGCTATTTCCATCAACAAATCCACAGATGCTTTCAAATCATCTGAGTGGTTCTATCTGGCCTGAATGGGGTAGGAAGGAAGGAGAGCAAAGGCAGTGTGACTGTGCACTGCAGTGCTGTATTTCTTGATTTTCCAATATTTTGAGTGCTGCTGAGCTCACTATTCTGAAAGACAAGACTCACCACTGGGCACTGACCAACTCAGAAAGGATTTATGGAACAAAAATAATTGCTTCTGAAATGATGGAGATTAAGTAGCATAGACCCAAAATAAATGTTTGCAGGACGTGCTGGAGCGTGTCCAGAGAAGGGCCACGAGGATGATCAGAGGGCTGGAGCACCTCTCCTATGAGGACAGACTGAAGGAGTTGGGGCTGTTCAGTCTGGAGAAGAGAAGGCTCCGAGGTGACCTCATTGTGGCTTTCCAGTATCTGAAGGGGGCCTACAGGAAGGCTGGGGAGGGACTTCTCAGGATCTCAGGTAGTGATAGGACTAGGGGGAATGGAATGAAGCTGGAAATGGGGAGATTCAGGCTAGATGTGAGGAAGAAGTTCTTTACCATGAGAGTGGTGAAGCCCTGGAATGGGTTGTGCAGGGAGGTGGTTGAGGCCCCGTCCCTGGAGGTGTTTAAGACCAGGCTGGACGAGGCTCTGGCCAGCGTGATCTAGTGTAGGGTGTCCCTGCCCATGGCAGGGGTTGGAACTAGATGATCCTTGTGGTCCCTTCCAACCCTGACTGATTCTATGATTCTATGACCTGCACACTCTATGAGGCACTGCAGGATTTCAGTGCTATGGCTAAGCCAGCATGCTTTATTTCTCAGTGATTTGAGAAGCTCATCTCAAATTGACTTTGCACTACTAGTGCTACCTGCAGACAGGTATGTTGATGTCATCTCAAGCAAAGAATCAGGCTTTAGCACACTTGTCACATACCAAAAGCCTTCTGCCACCTCTTAGAATAATACATCAGTAACTTATTGTTAGGTGGGAGTTTTGATCTTCATAAGGGTAGGTAGGGACTTGGATAGATTGGATCAGTGGCCAACATTAACAGGATGAGCTTCAGCAATGCCAAATGCCAGGTCCTGCACTTGGGTCACAACAACCCCAAGCAACACTACAGGCTTAGGAAAGTGTAGCTGGAAAGCAGACTGGCAGAAAGGGACCTGGGGGTTCTAATGGACAAGCAACTGAATATGAGCAAGCAGTGTGCCCAGGTGGCCAAGAAAGCCAATGGCATCCTGGCTTGAATTAGAAATGCTGTGTCTAGCAGGAGCAGGGAGGTGATTGTCCCTTTGTACTCAGCTCTGGTGAGGCCACACCTCGAGTATTGTGTCCAGCTTTGAGCACCTCAATCCAAGAGAGATGTGGAGGTGCTGGAGCCAGTGCAGAGGAGGGCAAGGCAGCTGGGAGAGCGCCTGGAGAATAAATCTTATGAAGAGCAACTGAAGGAGCTGGGGATGGTGAGTTTGGAAAAGAGGAGGCTGAGGGGAGATCTCATTGCTGTCTACAACTACCTGAAAGGAGGTTGTGAAGAGGCTGGTGCTGGTCTCTTCTCCCAGGGAATTAGTGATAGAAAAAGAGGGAATGGCCTCAAGCTGCAACTGGGTAGGTTTAGTCTGGACAATAGGAAAACAAATTTCAGGGGAAGTGTGGTCAGGCATTGGAATGTGCTGCCACGGAGGTGGTTGAATGACCAACCCTGGATGTGCTTAAAGATGTTTTGGATGTGGTGCTTGGGGATATGGTTTAGGGGTGAACCTTGTAGAGTAAGGGTTATCAGTTGGACTTGGTGATCCTGAGGGTCTTTTCCAACCTGAATGTTTCTGTGATTCTATGATTCTGTGATTCTCTTCAGCTGTGTATTGTGCCTAAATTTGCTATAACAGAAGGACTGGTGCATTGGAGACTCTGTCAGGACAGCACCCTAAGACTCTTCCTAAATGACATGTGCCAGAGTTAGCTCCTAGTGGGAGTGGAGGTTGCTTAGACTTTCACTTGGGAAGCAGAACTCTTATCACTCCTGTGACTTTCTGCTGTTTGATAAAGAAAAATAAAGTCCTGCTTCCCTGGAGTTTAGGGGGAGGCTAGCCAAGCAACTGATGGCACCCATGAAATCTGTGACACAAACTCTGTGTTTTGGCAGAACACTTTAGGAGCACAGATACTTTCTTCAAAGGAAGACGAGTCCTGAATGTGCTGAATTCCCTTTCTCTGAACTTCTGCTCATTGTACACGGACACTTGTGCTGTCAAATTTTACTTGCTGAAACGTTTGTAAAGTTAGTTTTAAGCTCAGACACATAAGCTGTCCTGCCAGAAGTGGTGTATTTGATGTGAGATGGAATAGTTTCTGACAGCAGAAGGTATGAATTCCCAAAATCCTCAGCCAAGGCTCCTGTAGAATGGGAATGAGATGAGACAAGATGTGTGCACCTTCTGCAAGGAGGGTGTCTGCAAGCGTAATTGCATTGTGTGGCTGTCTACAGCTCTGATGGAAATTGGAGCTGAATATCCCCAGTTTTCTCTGGTGGATTGTGTACAGTGTAGGACAATGCTCAGCACAGTGAATAGAGAATGAGTTTGTTTTGAAAGCAGATGCCAAGAGCTCTCTGAGAGTCCCAGCAAGGTTGTAACAAGCAGCTTTAGCCATGAGAAGTGCACATGCAAAAACTCATGTGACAGTGATCCCCAAACCCCCAGTTGCTTCCACTTCTGTAAATGGAACTTCATTTCCCTTGGAACAATACCTAAAAATAAGCATGTGAGTTTAAAAAAATAACCTCCACAAAAGGAAAAGTTTAAGTAGTGAGGAAACAACAGGGCTCTTAAAGCTTGACAGGATCTGCTCCACACCTTCCTTCTACAACTACAAAATCCAGGCTTTATCCAGTCTAGCAGAAGGAAACTGCGACAGAATTTATTGTGTGAATTACAAGCAGAGGAATCTGTCTATGTTTCAAGTACAGGATGCCTACAGCACATGAACAAACAAACAGACAATAAATGATTAAACAAATAAACCATTACATCTCAAAAGGGAAAAAAAAATTAATGTTCTTAGCTCAGCAAGAAAAAGTTTACACCAAATTCATGCAACCTGTTCAGAAGGCTTCTTGGACTTACACTAGTTTCTGCTTTGATCTTCTTCATCTTGTACATAGAATCATAGAATCAGTCAGGGTTGGAAAGGACCACAAGGATCATCTAGTTCCAACCCCTGCCATGGGCAGGGACACCCCACACTAGATCAGGCTGGCCAGAGCCTCATCCAGCCTGGGCTTAAACACCTCCAAGGATGGGGCCTCAACCACCTCCCTGGACAACCCATTCCAGGGCTTCACCACTCTCATGGGGAAGAACTTCCTCCTCACCTCCAGCCTGAATCTCCCCACCTCCAGCTTCATTCCATTCCCCCTAGTCCTATCATTACCTGATATCCTGAGAAGTCCCTCCCCAGCCTTCCTGTAGGCCCCCTTCAGATACTCTCATATTGAAGTTTCTCCATTGGTCTTCTGACCTTACTGCAGAGGTAGAGAAAAATATTAAACCAAGGAAGAAGAGAGGGATGCAGAGAGGATGTTTTAAGATTTGATTTTATTTCTCATCATCCTACTCTGATTTCATTGCTAATACATTATACTCATTTTCCCAAGCTGAACCTGTGACAGTAATAGGTGAGTGATTTCTCCATGTTCTTAACTCAACCCAAAACCCTCTGACTATATTTTTTTCACCTCTGTCCAGTTGAGGAACAGAGTGATAGAGTCGCTTTGGTGGATGTGGTGGGTTGAAAATTCCCCCCCCCATTAAATTTGCAAGACCAGCTCAGCAGGAAGCAAATGGAAGTTGCACTTACAAGCAAAACTACAGTCTACAATGAAATGCAATTAATATATACAAAATATACCATATTTACAGATATTTACAATTAATAAACAGCACAAGGACCCCCCAGGCCAAAGAACCTGGGGAGCTGCGACAGCTTCTCCCCCCCCCGCCTCCCCCTTGACCCCTGTATAAAAGGGACAGAAGAATGGAGCAGAGAGATGTTAGACTTAGCCAAAACAATGTAGCCAAGGTCAAGCAGAACCCATCAGAAGCACAAGGTTAGTATGTCCCAGCCTGAGGAAGTGAGAAGACAGAGATTGTTTTGGTACAACAAGTTTAAGTCTCTCTTCCAGTAGGATTGTTTAGAACTATCTTTATTTTCCTTTTTGCATCCAATAGTGATTTATTCACATTTTGCTACTTTCTGTTCAAGATCTGTGAAAATTTGTTAAAGGCATAGCCTAAAACTACCACAGTGGGCACTTGGTATCCATCCAGCATCAACCCAACACAGGACAGAACAAATCTCTGGAGAGGAGCTTTCTCCCAGAATGATGAGCAACATTCCACTTCATGAATATGTGTGTGGGGAGCATCTTTCTGAACCAAACACTCCTCAGGGTTACTTTGCTTTGTGCTCAACCCCTATGGAAGAGCATAATGGTGTTCCACTTGCTGAAGAGCAAGTTTGGACCTGGCTCTCACACCACAGTGTGAGAGGTTTCCAGGAGTAATGTGCTGTTTTCTGGGATTCAAGTATACCACATATGTGGTGGTTTGAGCCTTAACTGGGACTTACGAGCTCAGGTGGGGGCAAGGCTGAAAATCCCTCCCCCTCCTCTTTCCCAATAGAGAAGAAAAGAAAGGGAAGGAGCAAATCCACCAAGGAACAATTTGGAGTTGGCTTGGAAGTAGAGAGGTAAAGAATTTTCTTTAAACAATATATATATATATATGTAACAAGAACAGGTAGGGTTCACAATGGTAAGGAACAAGGATGGGTGGGGAAAAAATATGAAACACAAAACCAGTCCTTTGCAGTGGTATGGATGCAGCAGGGAGGACCACGTGGCAGATAAGCAGGGAGCCAGCAGCAGTCTTCGTCCAGGCAAAGGCAGGAGCCAAGAGAGCTAATGGCTGCAGTGTCCTCCCTTTTATAGGCTTGCTGGACAGGGAGGGGAAGTGGAACAGACTAACTCAGTTTCCCAGTGGGAAAACCCCCTCCAGGGAAGGCAAAGCTCTCACAAGCCCTCCCCACGCTGCTTTCAGGATGGGCGTAACCCATCTCAACGTGTTACAGAATATTGTTCTCCCAGTTTCATTTGTCTTACTCTTCCACTTGGAGACTTTAAAGGCACTTAAAGGGGTGCATTTTCTAGCATGGAAAAACAAAACCAATAGATCGACTATTTGAATAATAATGCCAGCAATAATAGTGGTACTGGTGTAGAATTCAGCACATCCTCATGGCTTACAGCCCACTGAATAGTTGGATGCTTTACCTGCTGCTGGACAGCTGTGTGACATCTTGAAAGGAGGAGAAAGCACTTGAGTTTCCTTGCTTAGAGCCCTTGCAGACCTCATGCTACTACTGTGCATGAAGTGAGTAACTGATAGTCTTCTGAGGGCAAATGAGCTCCAGAGAGGCCATTAGGCACAGAGAGATGGGGATTTTGATTAGTCTCCCAAGTCCTGCATCATGTAGGTAAGTTTCACCTCTCCACTAAAGGTGGAACTTATCACACCCAACCATGCTATTGAAAAGTGAGATGTTCAGACAAGGTTAATTGCTTTAACTCCTTTGTAGTCAACAGAGAGAAAGAAATCTTCAGAAGGGGTTTTGTTCCATCCTGAAGTGGATGAGTAGGAAAAGTGGAATGACTCACATGGATTTGCCTCTCTGTCTTTATTTACTATGGAGGGAGCCCAGTGAATAGTTCACAAAAGTTGCCCAGTCTTGTGAATTCCATGAGGTGAGTCACGCTCAAAGCGACTGTGGCAAACAGTGTCATTACTGGAGGAGCCGAGGCCCAGCAGCAGTTGTGTTCACAGAGTGTTGGAGTGCAGCCCTTGGATTTCACCTGCAGCAGCTGAAGGTAGAAGGTCCTAGCTCTCCCTGTGTTTCCATCCCTGGCTGAGATTCAAGCCAGAGGAGCTGCTGGTGCTGGGCTCCATCAAAAAGTTATCTCCCACACCGTGTGTCTGTGTTAGTCAAGAGAAATTGCTAGACAGGCTGTAGCTCATTTAACCCTAAGACTCTTCTCTTAATGTATACCCTGTAAGGATAGCTGGCTAGGCACTAACCATCTTAAATCACCATCAGAAAAATTGGTTGCCCCAGATGAGTCCTCCTTCATGTAGTTCCAATTTGCCCATGGTGGACTTCTAGGCAGTAACAACCTTTGTATGAAAGATTTCAAGGTGTGAAATCCAGGTTTTGAATTTGAAGTTGGGCAACAGTACAGTTTAGACAGGCATCAGTACAGGTTAGGTGCTGCCCTGCTGGAAAGAAGCTCCACAGAGAAAGACCTTGGAGTACTGGTGGACAGCAAGCTCTCCATGGGACAGCAATGTGCCCTTGTGGCCAAGGGAGCCAATAGTATCCTGGGGTGCATC
Organism: Picus viridis; assembly: GCA_033816785.1. Taxonomy (NCBI): domain Eukaryota; kingdom Metazoa; phylum Chordata; class Aves; order Piciformes; family Picidae; genus Picus; species Picus viridis. Next base: position 44,128,236 of record CM066578.1, on the reverse strand, counting down.
ACACAAAGCGTGTCCAGCAGGTTTAGGGAGGTTCTTCTCCCTCTCTACACTGCCCTGGTGAGACCACACCTGGAATACTGTGTCCAGTTTTGGGCTCCCCAGTTCAAGAGAGACAGAGACCTGCTGGAGAGTGTCCAATAGAGAGTGATGAGGATGATTAGAGGACATGAACATCTCCCCTATGAAGAGAGACTGAGAGCCCTGTGGCTGTTTAGTTTTGAGAAGAGAAGACTGAGAGTGGATCTGATCAATGTCTATAAATATCTGAGGGGTGGGTGTCAAGTGGAGGGGGCCAAATTCTTTTCAGTGGTACACAATAATAAGACAAGCAACAACAGGTTCAAGCTTGAACACAGAGGATTTCACCTCAACATGAGGAGAAACTTCTTTCCAGTGAGGGTGACAGAGCCCGGGAACAGGCTGCCCAGAGAGGTTGTGGAATCTCCTTCTCTGGAGACTTTCAAACCCCACCTGGATGCATTCCTGTGTGGACTACCCTAGGTGATCCTGCTTTAGCAGGGGGTTTGGATTCAGTGATCTCTTGAGGTCCATTCCAGCCTCTAAGTTTCTGTGATTCTGTGACACTTTCACACAAAGGGTGATAATTTTTTATTAAACAGAGATTCAGATAAGTTGTTTTGTTTTTCTCTGTAGTCAGCAAGACTCTCCTCAATGAGAGAACATGCCCTAACCTAGACAATGGGGTAAGCACCCGTAAATGTGCAAAACTGGACACTTCCTGGGGTCCAGGTGGTCCAGGCAAATGTGTAGCACATGTGATTAACCTCGTAACATACCTGTGAACTGTGTGTGCCCCAGCCATGTTTGGATATGCCCTGAGTCGCTGTCACTGGAGGTGTTCATGAGGAGACTTGATAGGGTGCTTGGTTGCATGGTTTAGTTGATTAGGTGGTGCTGGATGATAGGTTGGACATGATGATCTTGAAGGTCTCTTCCAACCTGGTTTATTCTATTCTATTCTATTCTATTCTATTCTATTCTATTCTATTCTATTCTATTCTATTCTATTCTATTCTATCCTATTCTATTCCATTCCTATTCTATTCTGTCCTATCCTATCCTATCCTATCCTATCCTATCCTATCCTATCCTATCCTATCCTATCCTATCCTATCCTATCCTATCCTATCCTATCCGTTCAACTATCAGGTTTCTCTGTTACCAAAGGGCATTAATTGTCTTGGGACAGTATGTAAGCAGCTGAGATGGTAGGCAATTTGCATTCATAGAATCATAGAATCAATAAGGTTGGAAAAGACCTCAAAGATCATCAAGTCCAACCTGTCACCCAACACCTCATGACTGCTAAAGCATGCCACCAAGTGCCATGTCCAATCCCCTCTTGAACACCTCCAGGGATGGTGACTCCACCACCTCCCTGGGCAGCACATTCCGACAGCTAACAACTCTCTCAGTAAAGAACTTTCTCCTCACCTTGAGCCTAAACATCCCCTTGGTGCAGCTTGAGACTGTGTCCTCTTGTTTTGGTGCTGGTTGCCAGGAAGAAGAGACCAATCCCCACCTGGCTACAACCTCCCTTCAAGTAGTTCTAGAGAGCAATAAGGACTCCTCAAAACTCCTCTTCTCCAGGCTGAACAACCCCAGCTCCATCAGCCTCTCCATTGTTCTCACCCAGAAAGCAACAAGAGCCACATGCTGCCGGAGCTGCATCTGAAGGGGTTGTCCTAGAGGACAAACTACACCTGGGACGTGCACCTAGACCAAGGCAGCCAACAGTCCTGCAGCCCAGCAACAGAGCATACAAGAGAGGAAGGCCCCTTAGCCCTCTCCAAGCCAAGGAAAAGCTCCAGACTGTAAACTGGGTGTGAGAGGAGAGAGGGTCCCTAGCCCTCTCCAAGCCAAAAGCCTCTTGAATTATAGCCATGGTTTAGTTGATTAGATGGTGTTGGATGATAGGTTGGACTCAATGATCTCAAGGGTCTTTTCCAACTTATTCTATTCTATTCTATTCTATTCTATTCTATTCTATTCTATTCTATTCTATTCTATTCTATTCTATTCTATTCTATCCTATCCTATCCTATCCTATCCTATCCTATCCTAATCACTCACAACCAAATAACAGAACCTGTAAATATACTTTGCAAATAAGTTACAGCAGTGCCACCACCAGAAAGATTAAATATAAAATATATGAATATGTATCTTTCATTACAACCACAAGCAACCTAATTTATGGTAATAATAAAATACCAGAAGAGATTACTATTTGTTTTGGAATTATGCAAGGAATAAATAGTCACTACTTAGTTTTCCCTTTGGTTCCACAAGAGTTACCACAAACCTTAAAGGACTTACAGAAATGTTTACCAGAGACTTCACTTGATTTGGGATTCATATTTGGGAGTTTGTTTTTCCTCTCAATGTATTTCTCTCATTTACCACTCTCATTCTAGACTATTGTTAATATTATTGATCTGATCTTCTAGTGAATTCTGTTATCCATCCAATGGCATCCTGGCCTGCATCAGGAACAGTGTGGCCAGCAGGAGCAGGGAGGTCATTCTGCCCCTGTACTCAGCACTGGTTAGGTCACACCTTGAGTCCTGTGTCCAGTTCTGGGCCCCTCAGTTTAGGAAAGATGTTGACTTGATGGAACATGTCCAGAGAAGGGCAACAAAGCTGGGGAGGGCTTTGGAACACAAGCCCTATGAGGAGAGGCTGAGGGAGCTGGGGTTGCTTAGCCTGGAGAAGAGGAGGCTCAGGGGAGACCTTATTGCTGTCTACAACTACCTGAAGGGAGGTTGTAGCCAGGCGGGAGTTGGTCTCTTCTCCCAGGCAGCCAGCACCAGAACCAGAGGACACAGTCTCAAGCTGCACCAGAAGAAGGTTTAGGCTGGAGGTTAGGAAAAGTTCTATACAGAGAGAATGATTGCCCATTGGAATGGGCTGCCCAGGGAGGTGGTGGAGTCACCATCATTGGAGGTGTTTAGGAAGAAACTGGATGGGGCGCTTGGTGCCATGGTTTAGTTGATTAGGTAGTGTTGGATGATAGGTTGGACTTGATGATCTTGGTGGTCTTATCCAACCTGGTCTATTCTATTCTATTCTATTCTATTCTATTCTATTCTATTCTATTCTATTCTATTCTATTCTATTCTATTCTATCCTATCCTATCCTATCCTATCCTATCCTATCCTATCCTATCCTATCCTATCCCATCAATCTATCAATCTATCTTTTTAATTTCTTTGTTCCTCAGCCATAAGAGAAGTGCTTTCAATCTTCCATCTTCTCAGAAAGAAGACAAAAAAAGAAAGGCATTTTTACATACCATATTTTTTGTCTCCCAAAGCCATGTTTTCATTCTGACTTCAAGCTAGAGGGTGAGTAACCTGCAGCTGCTTTCCAAAACATTATTTCTGAGGTGATTTCTCAAGTCTTAGTCCATCCAGGAGCCTCTGTGTCATAAAGGTTCCCTCCCCCCCCCCTTAAAATTTCATATCCAATGCCTTATTCCTATTAATGTCTTTTATTATTATCCAACATGTTTATCTTCTGGTTTCAATAGCCTCTTGAAGAAAGAGGTATTTGGGGATAAAAATACCTAAGTGAGGAACACAGAGTACACCACTCTCTCATGTCAGGTATTTTGTGTAAATAATAGTTCTTGACTTGCTAGTCTCATTGTGATAATAGGCAACTTAATAAAAAAAAACCCTCTAAAGTGTCATCCTAAATTGCACTATGTAAATTCCAGGAGCTTGCATTTGAAAAAGGGACAAAGGAAGAACACTAAAACATATCTTCCAAACAACAGAACGGCAATGACAGCTATTATCTCTTCCCCCCACCCCACTTGTCAATAATTTCATATTATCAGTATCTTTCATGACTAGACTGAGCAAGGGAATAAATTCTATCCCTCTAATGTCTCTTGCAGATTTATTTTCAGAGAGTTATTGGATGTTAGGAAATATTTCTTCACTGAAGGGGTCATGAAACGCTGGAATGGTCTACCCAGGCAGTGGGGGAGTCCCCATCCCTAGTGGTGTTCAAGAAGTGTGTGGAGCTGGAACTTAGGGACAAGAGGATGGAGCCAGGCTCTCCTGGGTGATGCCCAATGACAGGACAAGGGGCAATGGGTGGAAGTTGAGGCATAGGAAGTTCCATGGAGACATGAGGGAAAAGAATTTCACTTTGAGGATGACAGAGCACTGGAACAGGCTGCCATGGGGGGGTTGTGGAGTCTCCCTCTCTGGAGATATTCAAGACCCACCTGGATGCATTCCTGTGTGATCTCTTCTAGGTGACCCTGCTCTGGCTGGGGGTTGGACTGGATGATCTTTCAAGGTCTCTTCCAACCCCTAACATTCTGTGATTCTGTGTGACACAGTTTAGTGTTGATCTTCCAGTGCTGGGCCGAGGGTTGGACTGGATGGTCTTTGGGGTCTCTTCCAAGCAGTGTATTCTGCGGTTCTGTGATTCTATAAGAAATACTCCAGTATTTTGGCATCACCTAGCCCAACTTCCTGCTCAAAGCAGAACTCTCTTGAAAGCTTGATCAGGCTGCTCAGTGCCTTGTCTGCCTGAGTTTTGAATTTTCAAGGATGGAGATCCACCAGCCCTCTGAGCATCTCAGACTTGTGCCTCACCACCCCCGCAAGCAGCATATTTTTCCTTATGCCTGGCTGTAATTTCCCCTGCTAAAACCTGATATCATCTCCTCTTGCCTTTTGCTGTGTATCCTGGAAAAAGCCTGGCTCTGGTGTCTTTAAAACCTCAGTGTTGTTGGTACATGACAAGCAGTCAGGTGTCTCCTAAGCCTTCTCTTCTTTTAAACACACCCAGCTCCCTCCGCTGATGAACTTGTTCAATCTCTGTGCCTCGTGGGGGTGGTGCAAGAGGTCGGAAGTACAAAACACTTCTGCTGTAGTAGTGCTGTTTATCTTACAGTGCCAAATGTAATGGTTTGCTTCCTTGGCTAGATAGAGCTATTTACAAAGAGTTTCAGAAAATACTACACCAGGTTTGAGAAATAAAAAGTCACTACCTTAACCAAAACTGTGCAGTCTCTCTCCTTCATATGAGTTGCTCTTTTTATTTCAGTTTTCCTGATTTGTTTTATAATTCCTGTAAATTACACCCAGGAGAATGGATGCAATTTCTGTAATGCCCCAATGGCTGTAGTTTGTGGAATTCTCTGTATCCAGTTGAGGAGGGACACCCAGTTCCCAGCACAGCTCTTTGCCAATGTGCCTCTCCTGTAATACATTTTGTGACTAATGAAGAAGAGTATGTCTTATCTGCTTACCATCATAAAAATACATTAGCAGCCATACACAAACAAGAATAGAGAGGGAGCAATTAAAAAGCTTTATTCCCCCTACCCCCAAAAAAAACCAAACCAAACCAACCAAACAAAAAAAACCCCAAAACCCAAACCAACAAAAATGCCAAACCCCAAATCCAAACAAACTCCTGTTGCAGAACTGTCATTTCATTTTGAATAGTGACCTGTGATGGGTTATGCCCATCTTGAAAGCGGGGGGGGGGGGGAGGGCTTGTGAGAGCCTTGCCCTCCCCAGAGAGGGGTTTTCGCCCTGGGAAACTGAGTTAGTCTGTTCCACTTCCCCTCCCTGTCCAGCAAGCCTATGAAAAAGGAAGACACTGCATCCATTTGCTCTCTTTTACTTCTTTCTCTCCAGGACAAGAGGTCTAAGAGAGTTGCTGCTGGCTTCCTACTTCTCTGCCACGTGGTCAGGCCTGGTCTTTTCTCCCTGCTGCATCCTCAAAGGACTGTTGGTTTTGTATATATATTCTCCCTATCTATCCTTGTTCCTTACCCTTGTGAACCCTTCCTGTTATTGTTTTTTATATATATATAAGAAAATTTTACCTCTCTACTTCCAAACTGGCTCTAAATTACTTCTCAGTAGATTTGCCTCCTCCCTTTTTTTTTCCTTACCCCCTACCCCCTTCTTTCCATTTTTTTCCCTTCCATTTCCTTCCCTGTTCTTTCCCCTTCCCTTTTTTTTTTCTCTCTATCAGGAAAGAGGAGAGGAGAGTGTTTCTCAGTCTTGCCCCCCATCTGGGCTCTTAAATCCCAGTTAAGGCTCCAACCACCACATGACTGTGCAGAGATGAGCTACACCACGTCTGTGGGTAGCAGTAATATATTTTATTAGATCATGTAGTACATTCACAATCTGCAGTGTTGTTTTTAAACCTAGTTCATGGAAGTTGGCGTCTCACACAGGCTGGCACACAGTGTCCAAGCACGAATGTCACTTTAAACAGGACAAATTATTCTGCATTCAGATGAGTTCCTATCATTTTCCTAAGCTTACCTTATATAATGGGACAAAAAGTTCCACAGAACTGCTGAGGTTGAAGGGAATGTATCTGGATAACGTACTGTCCAAACCCACTGCTAAAGCAGGGTCAGATAGAGGGCTGTGTCCAGTCAGGGTCTGAATATCTTTGGGGATGGAGACTCAACTTCCCTTGGCAGCCTGTGTCAGTCTTTGGCTACTCTCACAGTAACACATTTATTTCTTAAGATGAAACCTCATGAGTTTTAATTTGTGCCTACTGTCTCTTTTCCTGTCACTGGACACCACCAAGAAGAACCTGGCTCCTTTTTCATGCCTTCTTTTCTCCAGGCTGAACAGTTCCAGCTCTTCAATCACGAAAGATCCTTCAGTCCCCTCATCTCATTGTTGACTTTTTGCTGAGATTGCTGGTATGTTCTTATTTCCTGTGTGCTGGGGAGCCCTAACCTAGACCCAGAACTTCAGGCATGTCACCAGTGCCAAGCAGAGAGGAAGGATCACCTGGCTCAGTCTACTGGCATTGCTCCACCTCAGGATGCTTGGCTGTTTTTGCCATGAAGTTGCATTGCAGGCTCATGTCAACTTGCCCATAGGACCCCCAGACCCCTTTCTGTAGATCTGGTTTCTGGTCAGACATCCCTCAGCCTGTACTGGTTCATGGAATTATTCCCCACCTGGCACAAGACTTTGCATTTGCCTTTGTTGAGATTGTGGTGGAGTAGGATTTATGGAATTCCTGCCAGCCCGTTTCTCCAGTCTGTTGACATCCCTCTGGCATATCAGAAGCTCATTCCAGATTCTTTGCTTTCTCTGCTCTTCCTGTATGACCTGTGTCTCTGTTTGCAAGCTCTCATTCCTGACTGATTCCAAACTTTGACAGGAACCCAGAAATTCAACTGCTCAGACTTTTATCCAAAAGGCTGCAGTCTGCCCAGGTGTGTGTAACCAGGCTGTGTTCCATCTGTCCTTGGCACTTGAGACATTGTGCTTCTGTTTCACTGAGCTTTTACCCCTGCACCTCCTAAATGTAGGAGATTACATTTCTGATTGCACTCAATTGGCAAGAGGTTCTTTTCCCTAATTAATGAAGCAGGAGAAAACTACCAAGCACTCCCAAATGAAGTTATTCAACACTATCCGATTAAAGCAGTGCTGCAAATTTTTGCTCTCTGAAGTACTCAGAGCTATTAATTTTCAGCTCTAACTAATAAAGCAATCTTAGATCTCATCAGGAACAGAATAAGGTCACAGTGCCCATCCTGTGCTTTTAAATAGTTTCAGCCAAGATTTCTTTTCCCTGTGTGTTTTTCTGAATATCAATTTGCTCTCTTTGTCTTACCTGGTTGAACCCAGAGGAAAGCATATACCAAGATGCAAGTACTTAACATCATGAATCATAGAATCAATAAAGTTGGAAAGATCTTCATGTCCAACCTGCCACCCCAACACCTCATGACTACTAAACCATGGCACCAAGTGCCACGTCCAATCCCCTCTTGACCACCTCCAGGGACAGTGACTCCACCACCTCCCTGGGCAGCACATTCCAATGGCCAACAACTCTTTCTGTGAAGAACTTTCGCCTCATCTCCAGCCTAAACTTCCCCTGGCACCGTTTGAGACTGTGTCATCTTGTTCTAGAAAGTGGCAGTATTTATTGCTTAGTTTGTAAATCACTCCAGAAACTTTCCCAAAGCAATTTTTCTTCATTAACTGAGCTAGTGACATTGGATAACCACTCACACTGTCTACTTATTTACTGTAATTTGTTCTTTGGAGTACTGTGTCCAGTTTTGGGCCCCTGAGTTTAAGAAGGACATCGAGACACTTGAACATGTCCAGAGAAGGGCAACGAGGCTGGGGAGAGGCCTCGAGCACAAGACCTATGAGGAGAGGCTGGTGGAGTCGCTGTCCCTGGAGGTGTTCAAGAGGAGTTTGGATGTGGCACTAGGTGCCTGAGGTCTTGGGTGACAGGTTTGACTTGATGATCTTTGAGATCTTTTCCAACCTGATTGATTCTATGATTCTATGATTTACCTCTCTCTGCTGACTAGATGGGAAACTTAGGATCTTAACACTAGGTAACTTGAATCATACATTTAATCGGACATAGAAGTTGCTTTGAGTGACCTTGTAAGGCAAGAACACCTTGTGTATGCATAACTGCTTTTAACAGAAAGCAGATAATTGTGACATTCTGACATTGCTCAGTGTTTTAGAGGTACAGAGAAAAAGTAATTGAACCTAAAATGCAAGTTACACAGAAAAGCATTAGAACTATGAATAATTTTCTGCTAAGTCCTGAATTGATATAATTCCTTCATAATCCACTGTTTGCAGAAGCAGAGCTATTTGTTCCAATATACAGATGGTTATGAGCCTGTATGAGAAGTTTTTGCTATTATCAGGTTACTATCTCTACCTTGATGAGGGATAGGATAGGATAGGATAGGATAGGATAGGATAGGATAGGATAGGATAGGATAGGATAGGATAGGATAGGATAGGATAGGATAGGATAGGATAGATAGGATAGGATAGATAGGATAGGATAGGAATAGAATAGAAATAGGATAGGGATAGGATAGGATAGGATAGGATAGGATAGGATAGGATAGGATAGGATAGGATAGGATAGAATAGAATAGAATAGAATAGGATAGAATAGAATAGAATAGAATAGAATAGAATAGAATAGAATAGAATAGAATAGAATAGATAGAATTAACCAGGTTGGAAAAGACCTTTGAGATCATCGAGTCCAACCTATCACCCAACACCATCTAATCAACTAAACCATGGCACCAAGTGCCCCATCCAGTCTCTTCCTAAACACCTCCAGTGATGGTGGGTGACTCCACCACCTCCCCTGGGCAGCACATTCCAATGGCCAATCTCTTTTTCTATGACGAACTTCTTCCTAACATCCAGCCTAAACCTCCCCGGTGCAGCTTGAGACTGTGTCCTCTTGTTCTGGTGCTGGTTGCCTAGGAGAAGAGACCAACCCCCACCTGGCTACAACCTCCCTTCAGGTAGTTGTAGACAGCAATAAGGACTCCTCTGAGCCTCTTCTGAGGCAGTGTTCTCTTGTTTATTTTCAGTATGCACATTTCATACCAAGACAGTAAGAAATTTGGCCTTTCATGTGCTGTCAAACAGGACCTCATTCCTGCAACTTATCAAAACCAGGGAGGACTAAAGATCTGCAAGAAGGTTTGCTTGGCTTTGTGTACACAGCAGTTATTTGGGAATTGTAAAGTTAAGACTGACTTGTTAGAGAGGAGGCCAAGAATGGTATTAAAAAGACAACAAGCTAATGAATCTGTGTGGGCTCTTCCTTGGCAGTTACATGCTGTCTGACAAAGAGCCATAGAGAGAAAAATAGTACCTTGCATCACCCTGATGTTTTCTGGCTCAGCACCTAGAGAAAGTTTTACAAAATTTAAATAGAAATGATCAATTTTTTTCTGGCTTAGGGTAACCTGAGAGGATAAAAATGCCCATTTTCAGAGTCAGTGTTTTGCACTTGCTAGTACTAACATCAGGTCACAGATCTCTCTGGTTGGCAGAAGTCCAGTATCTGAAGGGAGCCTACAGGAAGGCTGGGGAGGGACTTCTCAGGATATCAGTTAGTGATAGGACTAGGGGGAATGGAATGAAGCTGGAGGTGGGGAGATTCAGGCTGGAGGTGAGGAGGAAGTTCTTTACCATGAGAGTGGTGAAGCCCTGGAATGGGTTGTCCAGGGAGGTGGTTGAGGCCCCATCCCTGGAGGTGTTTAAGCCCAGGCTGGATGAGGCTCTGTCCAGCCTGATCTAGTGTGGGGTGTCCCTGCCCATGGCAGGGGGTTGGAACTAGCTGATTCTTGTGGTCCCTTCCAACCCTGACTGATACTATGATACTATGAAGTCACAGAGACATTCCTGTAGCAGGGAGCTTACTGCACCAGTCATGAGCTATCCTCCCACCTTTTCACCAGAGGTGAGGATTGGTGCTTGGCCTGTGGGGCTGCCGCTGCCTGATGATGCACTGCTGCTAGGAAGAAGATAGTAAAGCTGTTGCAGAATGTGCCAGTATTGTATGCAGCTATTACATGGCCAGTAACAGGTAAATCAAGAGCAAATTCAAATTGACCTAACATCCACCAGCTTCTGCTGTGTGAGCAAAAGCTGGTCCCCCCAGGATCTCTGAAGCTACAGAGGCTGTCAAAGATGCCAGCCTGTTTGGAGCAGGTATTCATATCTAGCTTGGTTTGCCTTCTTCAAGCAAGAAGAACCCTTGCTTGATTTCTTTCTGGGGTATTTGGAACAGATCCTCACTTTTTGATTGGGTTAGCTCTTAGAATACTTTTTTCTCTGGTGCCTGCCAAGTCCAGCTGCTTCACATGGCTGAAAAACATGGCATGGTCACTTGAGAAACCAGCTGAAAGGCTATCTACTATAAAGTAATTAGACACTAAATAGAATCATTGAACTGTCAAAGTTGGAAGGGAGCCCAAGGATCATCTAGTTCCAACCCCACATGGCAAGGTGGATCAGGTTGCCCAGATCAACATCCAGCCTGGCCTTAAAAACCTCTAGGGATGGGGCTTCTACCACCTCTCCCCAGGCAACCTGTTCCAGTGTCCCACCACTCTCATGGGGAAGAATTTCTTTCTGATGTCTAAACCAAATTTCCCTCCTCTAGCTTGGATCCATTCCCCCTAGTGATATCACTACCTGACACCCTAAAAAGTCCCTCAACAGATTTCTTGTGGGCCCCCTTCAGATACTGGAAGGCCACAATAAGGTCCCCTTAGAGCCTTCTCTTTAGGCCAAGTTTCAGTAGGGGAAGGATATATCCAGAGTAACAATGCCTCCAGAACATGGCACTTGGTTGCTGTTTACCACTCAGCTGTCACTCCTGACAGCACCGCAGGTTTTCCTCCCCATGGGGGCTCTGCCACCATCCAGAGACTAGAGCCCCCATGGCAGAGAATTAGAAGGGGCATGGGTGCATGTTCAGCATCAGCTGCAGCTCCCCAAAACCTGCAAAGATGGATTTTGGTCACCTGAAGGACACTTGGAGGTCCTCAGGTTCATGAAGCCTGGAGAAAACTGTTACTCAGCAGATGAGGAGATCTCAACACCTCTGCTCCTCAGGGAAGATGCAAACCTCCAGGGATCCTTAGAGAGGACCTCTCTGACCCAGCAAGCCCTTGTCCCAGCTCTTTCCAGCCTTTTCTGCTGGAAGACAAATAGCAAAACCTTCAAGAAGGTGCAGCCTGTTCTTTGGAAGGTGTGAGGCTACAGCAGCCCCTTGCCTCGTTCTAACTGTACAGAGATGACAGAGGCAAAATCCTGAAATCCTTCTACATTCCAATGGTATCCCAGACAGAATTTCACTTTGTGTACAGGGTCAGCATGGATGCCTTCTGGTAGATTTTGCCAGCTGAAGATAGGTTGACAGATAAAGAGATACATGCAGATCCCACTTTACATTTAAGTGATGTGGAAAGAATATTAGGCAGACATTAGTTATGTATAAAATCCAGTTCTTCTTTCCTGATTAAAGAGCACACTGTTTATATTTCTCTCTGCATATGAAATTGCAAGACATTCATTAACTGCTCTGTCATTTAACCTCTTCTGGAACATCCCATATAATTTTTTTCTAGTAAATTTAAAGCAGTTATAAATTAGCTAATGCCTTCACTTTCACAGAAGTAGAAGGAGAAAAGAAATATTGTCACTGCATAGTAACAGAATCATAGAATCAGTCAGGGTTGGAAGGGACCACAAGGATCATCTAGTTCCAACCCCCTGCCATGGGCAGGGACACCCCACACTAGATCACGCTGGCCAGAGCCTCATCCAGCCTGGGCTTAAACACCTCCAGGGACAGGACCTCAACCACCTCCCTGGATAACCCATTCCAGGGCTTCACCACTCTCAGGGTGAAGAACTTCCTCCTCACCTCCAGCCTGAATCTCCCCACCTCCAGCTTCATTCCATTCCCCCTAGTCCCATCACTACCTGATAGCCTGAGAAGTCCCTCCCCAGCCTTCTTGTAGCCCCCTTCAGATACTGGAAGGCCACAATGAGGTCACCTCGGAGCCTTCTCTTCTCCAGACTGAACAGCCCCAACTCCTTCAGTCTGTCCTCATAGGAGAGGTGCTCCAGCCCTCTGCTCATCCTCATGGCCCTTCTCTGGACACCTTCCAGTACCTCCATATCCCTCTTGTAATAGGGGCTCCAGAACTGGATGCAGTACTCCAGGTGGGGTCTCACCAGAGCTGAGTAGAGGGGGAGAAGCACCTCCCTTGACCTGCTGGTCACACTTCTCCTGATGCAGCTCACGATCTGATTGGCTTTCCGGGCTGCAAGCGCACATTGAGAGCTCATGTTGAGCTTCTCCTCCACCAGCACCCCCAAGTCTCTCTCCTCAGGGCTGCTCTCCAGCCAGTCCCTGCCCAGCCTGTATTTGTGCCTGGGATTGCCTCGACCCAGATGCAGGACCCTGCACTTGGTCTTGTTGAAGCTCATGAGGTTGGCTTGTGCCCACCTCTCCAGCCTGTCAAGGTCCCTCTGGATGGCATCCCTTCCCTCCAGCCTGTCTGCTGCACTTACCCTAAATAAATTACTTTCTCTGTTTATGGGGGGAAGTTTCTTTTTCTGGGAAAAGAAAAGTTCCACTTACATTCTTGATCTGAGTTCAAGTGTCTTTCAATAAACATTAGGAAGTTAACAGTGCAGGTGAAAAACATCACTGTCTATTCCCAAAGTGTTCTAAATACATGCAGTTCATCATTTTCTGCAATTGAATTAATGAATTTCAATAAAGAAGACTGATGAATTCATATGACATCTTAGAGAATACAACAGAATAATAAGATGCCTGGGCCTGACCTTTCATACAGAATCTGGGAGCTGTCTGTAACTTTTTCCTATATGTTATGGTCCACCAGGTTCTCAACAAGCTTACTACAGAGGTGTGAGAGGAGAAGAGTAGGAGTGTAACACAAATATTTGCAAAAGAAGGGTGATATCTTCAGGCTGAGCTTCTGCTTGTTCATCCTCGCAGGGCAAACACTCCCTTGTGTAAAGAGTAAGGATCAAACACTCACTTGTTGAGGGGCTGCTTTAGCAAGGTAACAAGCATAACACAGAGACCCAGTACCTATAGAACAGAACAGAACAGAACAGAACAGAACAGAACAGAACAGAATAGAATAGAATAGAATAGAATAGAATAGAATAGAATAGAATAGAATAGAATAGAATAGAATAGACCAGACCAGACCAGGTTGGAAAAGACCTCTGAGATCATTGAGTCCAACCTATCATCCAACACCATCTAATCAATTAAACCATGGCACCTAGCACCTCATCCAGTCTCTTCTTAAACATCTCCAGTGATGGTGACTCCACCACTTCCCTGGGCAGCCCATTCCAATGGCAAATCACTCTTTCTGGGAAGAATTTCTTCCTAACATCCAGGCTAAGCCTCCCGGCGTAGCTTGAGACTGTGTCCTCTTGTTGTGGTGCTGGTTGCCTGGGAGAAGAGACCAACCCCCACCTGGCTACAACCTCCCTTCAGGTAGTTGCAGACAGCAATAAGGTCTCCCCTGGGCCTCCCCTTCTCCAGGCTAGTCAACCCCAGCTCCCTCAGCCTCTCCTCATAGGGTTTGTCTTCCAAACCCCTCCCCAGCTTTGTTGCCCTTTTCTGGACACGTTCCAGCAACTCAACATCCTTCCTAAACTGAGGGCCCAGAACTGGACACAGGATTCAAGGTGTGGCCTGACCTGAGGCCCACTTTGAGAGGGTGCTGATCCATCTCATTTAAACTATATTCTTACCCTAAAATGTTGGACTCGATGAACCTTGAGGTCCTTTCCAACATGGTATTCTTTGAACTGCATGAGAGGCATTGATTATAGTTGCTAAAATACCACAGCTTCAGCGAGCAAGACTGGTACAGACGACATCAATGTGTTCTCCAGCCCCTTGCAACCTTGCTGGGTGGGAGATCTGCCCTCCTGGCAATGGCCAGTTCAGTTCAAGGCATGTTGACTCAAGAACTCCTTCTCTGAAGTTAAAGGTGTCTCATGCTGTTTGCTGCACTGTCAGCTGAATCTTTTAATCTAGCCTGCAAAGATGTTTGAGACAGGATGGGAGTTCTATCAAAGCAGAGGTTATTTCTGTGTCCTTGGCTGAGCAGCAAAGCACATCCCCTGCGGCTGTGCAGTGGTGGCACTGAGGACCAACTGGGGGTCCCTGCCACAGGAGGGGGTACACTTCACTAGCTTTGCCTGATTGCATTACACAGTGTTTTGCTTGCAGGTTTAAGAAAATGTGATGCATGAACTTTTATCAGTCCCATTCCTTGTACCCAGAGCTTTCTGCATGTTGATAATGATGTCTGCTTATTGCCAGGTGAGGACAGGGAAGCACGTGAGGAGAATAGAATAGAGTAGAGTAGAGTAGAGTAGAGTAGAGTAGAGTAGAGTAGAGTAGAGTAGAGTAGAGTAGAGTAGAGTAGAATAGAATAGAATAGAATAGAATAGAATAGAATAGAATAGAATAGAATAGAATAGAATAGACGAGACCAGGTTGGAAGAGACCTTCAAGATCATTGTGTCCAACCTATCATCCAACACTATCTAATCAACTAAACCATGGCACCAAGCACCCCATCCAGTCTCTTCCTAAACACCTCCAGTGATGGTGACTCCACCACCTCCCCAGGCAGCACGTTCCAATGGGCAATCACTCTCTCTAACATCCAGTCTAAACCTCCCCTGGCACAGCTTGAGACTGTGTCCTCTGGAGCTGACATTGTAAGCCTTAAAAGGAAATCTGGATCTGAATATAAATGCTATGCCTTCCCTTTCTTCTCTACAAACAAAACATAGTTTTTTAATGTGGGGGTTGCTCCCTGTTGTGTAAATGAAGTGAGAAATACAGCTGCCAACTGGAGTGTGGATAAGAAATACTTAAAAGTGCATTTCATGGTGAAAGATATCCTTTAGATGACTCTTGGGTATCTTTGATTACCCTGTATTTCCACTTTCTCCATCCTGCCTCCTCTTTTCCCATATCCCACTCCTGCAAGATCCATCCAGCTAAGTAGCCTTAGAACATGAGAACTGCAAACCTTGGTTAGATGAAAGGGCCAGAGAGGTATTTCAGTCTAAAATAGTCATCTAGTCCAGGAAGAGAGGAATTGCTGTCTTGCATTTCTCCTTTGCTATATGGCAAGGATGGTTCCTGGGCATGCACCTACCAGGAGACAAGGGAGGTTATGTATGGTGATGGCAACTATGCTGAGATCTACCCCATCCTGGTGTCTCTCCATTTATGTTTCTTCTTCAGACTTCTCAGTCTGGTTTCATCCCTGACATCTCATCTATTCTTTACACTGAGTTATAACTGCTTTTATTTTTTCTGGAATTATGCAAGGTGTAAGGGTAATGTCCCCTGGCTGGGGGCCTTGTCTCAGTCCAGAGAGGGAAAGAGACTCAGTTCTTTTGAATACTCCTGTGTTATGAAACTAGAGGTACAAATGAGGCCAAAATATCAACAGCCCTTGAGGCTATTTATTAACAGAATAAAGTGGATGGATCAGAAGGGGGAGAGAGAGAAAACAGAGAGTGAGAGAGAGAAGAGGGAGAGAGAAGAGGAAAGGAATTATATTACCTCACCCCCAAGACAGTTTGGGTCTGTAGAGGAAGGCTGCTGAAGCTTTGGTGTGGAGATGTTGTCCTTGTTGGCTGTGCTGTCCTCTGAGCAGCATCTTCAGCTGGAGAGTTGGGCACAAGCCAACCTCATGAGCTTCAACAAGACCAAGTGCAGGGTCCTGCATCTGGGTCGAGGCAATCCCAGGCACAAATCCAGGCTGGGCAGGGACTGGCTGGAGAGCAGCCCTGAGGAGAGAGACTTGGGGGTGCTGGTGGATGAGAAGCTCAACATGAGCTCTCAGTGTGCACTTGCAGCCCGGAAAGCCAATCAGATCCTGGGCTGCATCAGGAGAAGTGTGGCCAGCAGGTCAAGGGAGGTGAATCTCCCCCTCTACTCAGCTCTGGTGAGACCCCACCTGGAGTACTGCATCCAGTTCTGGAGCTCCTATTACAAGAGGGATATGGAGGTACTGGAAGGTGTCCAGAGAAGGGCCACGAGAATGAGCAGAGGGCAGGGTCCTCTCCTATGAGGACAGACTGAAGGAGTTGGGGCTGTTCAGTCTGGAGAAGAGAAGGCTCCCAGGTGACCTCATTGTGGCCTTCCAGTATCTGAAGGGGGGCTACAAGAAGGCTGGGGAGGGACTTCTCAGGCTATCAGGTAGTGATAGGACTAGGGGGAATGGAATGAAGCTGGAGGTGGGGAGATTCAGGCTGGAGGTGAGGAGGAAGTTCTTCACCCTGAGAGTGGTGAAGCCCTGGAATGGGTTGTCCAGGGCGGTGCTTGGGTCCCCGTCCCTGGAGGTGTTTAAGCCCAGGCTGGATGAGGCTCTGTCCAGCCTGATGTGGTGCAGGGTGTCCCTGCCCATGGCAGGGGTTGGAACTAGATGATCCTTGTGGTCCCTTCCAACCCTGACTGATACTATGATACTACTATGACACACATTTTGCTCAGCAGAAGAGCAATGCCATCTGAGAGAGTGATTGGCCATTGGAATCGGCTACCCATGGAGGTGGTGGAGTCACCTTCACTGGATGTGTTCAGGAGAAGACTTGATGGGGTGCTTGGCTGTATGGTCTAGTTGTTGGGTGGGTTGGATTGTTTGATGGGTTGGACGCGATGATCTTGAAGGTCTCTTCCAACCTGGTGTATGTATTATTGTATTATTATTATTTATTGTATTATCTGTTTGCCTGAGTATTTTCTCTGCATGAAGAGTGGCAGAACTTGATTCTCTTTCTTATTGCTGCTTTTTATTTGTATTTATTTCCCACTACCATTCCACTTTGGTGTGATGGCAAAAACACTGCTGTTATTGAAACCCATAAAGCTCTGGGGTTTATGTTTGTGGGGGAAAAAAGTAAATCTGAACTTCTATGAGAGCCCTGGGAACCAGATAGGTAGTTATATGAACAAGGAAAATGAGAAAATGTCTGGTTTGATGATATCTCCCGTTTCTGTCTTTCAGAATTATCAATTTCAAGAATAAAGAAACCTTAGTTTCCACATCTGGCATTGTGAAGCATTAGATTCAAGCTCCAGCTGAGTTACTGAGTTACTGCAATAAATCATGACTTTAGAAGATTTAGGGTTTCTAATTCTCAACAGGGAAACTGTGGCAGTTATGATAGGGAGATGCCAGAGCATATAATATGAAGAACATCAGCAGCACCAACTGCCTGAGGTTATGTGAGAAACACATTACTCCTGGAGGAGTTACCACATGCAGCCCCGTGGCTGCCATACACAGTTCTATAGCTGATTTACAAATCTGCAAGCAGACACCAGGGTAAGACACTAACACCTTCACTTTAATTAGCTGACCACAGATCAAATCCACCAACAGATCACCACATGCTCACAGGGAAATAATCTCAAAATATACTTCACCACTCTGCAAGATAAACTCCCCTGTACTCAGCACTGGTTAGATCATGACTTGAGTAAGTGGTTTAGTTGATTAGATGGTGTGGGGTGATAGGTTGGACTTGATGATCTTGAAGGTTTTTTGCCAACCTGGTTAATTCTATTCTATTCTATTCTATTCTATTCTATTCTATTCTATTCTATTCTATTCTATTCTATTCTATTCTATTCTATTCCGTTCCATCCTTTCCTTTCCTTTCCTTTCCATTCCTTTCCTTTCCTTTCCTTTCCTTTCCTTTCCTTTCCTTTCCTTTCCTTTCCTTTCCTTTCCTTTCCTTTCCTTTCCTTTCCTTTCCTTTCCTTTCCTTTCCTTTCCTTTCCTTTCCTTTCCTTTCCTTTCCTTTCCTTTCCTTTCCTTTCCTTTCCTTTCCTTTCCTTTCCTTTCCTTTCCTTTCCTTTCCTTTCCTTTCCTTTCCTTTCCTTTCCTTTCCTTTCCTTTCCTTTCCTTTTTCCTTTCCTTTCCTTTCCTTTCCTTTCCTTTCCTTTCCTTTCCTTTCCTTTCCTTTCCTTTCCTTTCCTTTCCTTTCCTTTCCTTTCCTTTCCTTTCCTTTCCTTTCCTTTCCTTTCCTTTCCTTTCCTTTCCTTTCCTTTCCTTTCCTTTCCTTTCCTTTCCTTTCCTTTCCTTTCCTTTCCTTTCCTTTCCTTTCCTTTCCTTTCCTTTCCTTTCCTTTC
This sequence comes from Picus viridis, assembly GCA_033816785.1. Classification (NCBI taxonomy): domain Eukaryota; kingdom Metazoa; phylum Chordata; class Aves; order Piciformes; family Picidae; genus Picus; species Picus viridis. Next base: position 44,109,665 of record CM066578.1, on the reverse strand, counting down.
CTTTCCTTTCCTTTCCTTTCCTTTCCTTTCCTTTCCTTTCCTTTCCTTTCCTTTCCTTTCCTTTCCTTTCTTTCTGTTCTGCCTCCTGCTCCATGCTTTACAAAATCTGCCAGCATCTACTTGTGAGAGTTGAGGCTGTGCCTTTAAGCTGGGAGCTGCAGTTGGTGTAAAAAGGAAGACAAAAGAAAGGTAATTCTAAATGAATTTCATTGGTCAGATGTGAGATGTGCCACAGCAATCTCTCTCACATTCCTTGCTCTCAGTCTCACTCTGTCTCTTTCTGATGGAATGCATGGTGCTGTTCTGGACAGAGAGGAGGCCTCTTATCTGTGGCCTTGATATAAGCAAAACTAACTTCTTAACAATGCTTTGAGCTAAATGAAATCCCCCTAACACTTTTCTCCTCTCCTCTTTCCTTCTAATTAACTATAGGGAAAGGGGAGGGAGAGAGGTTGGGGAGGCGAGGTGGAATCCTCCTGCCCAAAGGAGCATTTCAGTGGTTGCTTTTTTCCTCTCTGTAAATACTTGCATAATATTGTAAATCCTGTGTATTCTGTGCATATTCATTGCATTCCATTCTTGCTTGTAAAAGACAGCTTCATTTCGCTTCTCCGACCGGGCTCAGCTGAGCTTTTGTTGATGTGGGTGGGTTAAACCATCACACTACAACACTACTCAAAAATTGGAGTTGGAACGTTTCCTCCGTGAGGAATTCCAGAGAAGGGCAACAAGGTTGGTGAGGGGTTTGGAACACAAGCCCTATGAGGAGAGGCTGAGGGAGCTGGGGTTGCTTAGCCTGGAGAAGAGGAGACTCAGGGGTGACCTTCTTGCTCTCTACAACTACCTGAAGGGAGGTTGTAGCCAGGCAGAGGTTGGTCTCTTCTCCCAGGCAACCAGCACCAGAACAAGAGGACACAGTCTCAAGCTGTGCCAGGGCAGGTTTAGACTGGACATTAGGAGGAAGTTCTATACAGAGAGAGTGATTCCCCATTGGAATGGGCTGCCTGGGGAGGTGGTGGAGTCACCATCATTGGAGGTGTTCAGGAGGAGGCTTGATGGGGTGCTTGTTGACATGATCTAGTTGTTTGATGGGTTGGACACAATGATCTTGAAGGTCTCTTCCAACCTGGTTTATTATTGTATTATTATTGTATTATTCACAGTTTGGGGGAAAGATTTTCTGTGACAACATAAACCAGAAAGATGTTCTAAATGTCTTAGGACCCCAAAATCCCATAATAAACTCTCCAAATGTGGAATACATCCAATGGTTGTCTCAACTTTAGAACTTTTCAGCTAAGATCTTACAGCAAAGTAAAATTAATTTTTAAATGGAGCTCCACTTTTTCAGGTGAGGAAAAATCAAGATTCAGCTTGTTAGTAAAAAGTTGCACTTCATACATTTTTCTGGAATGTGTAATAAAATTGGTTTGTGCTTGTGGGGAGCCACTCATTTCCACAAACAACTGCTTCCAGCACAAACACACCTTGCAAGAAACTGAAATTGATTAATTGTGTAGAGTGTGGACTTGCAGCCCAGAAAGCAAATGATGTCCTGGGCTGCATCAAGGGGAGCATAGCCAGCAGGTCGAGGGAGGTGATTCTCCCCCTCTTCTCCACCTGGAGTACTGCATCCAGTTCTGGAACCTCTATTATGGGAAGGATCTGGATGTGCTGGAGCATGTCTGAAGAAGGGCCATGAGGATGATCAGAAGGCTGAAGCTCCTCTCCTATGAGGACAGACTGAGAGAGTTGGGGCTATTCAGTCTGGAAAAGAGAAAGCTCTCAGGAGACCTTCTTGTGGCCTTCCAGTATCTGAAGGGAGCCTACAAGAAAGCTGGGGAGGGACTTTTTAGGATGTCAGGGAGTGATAGGAATGGGGAGAATGAACAAAAATAGAAATGGGTAGATTCAGATTGGATGTTAGGAAGAAGTTCTTCCCCATGAGGGTGGTGAGACACTGGCACAGGTTGCCCAGGGAGGTGGTGGAAGCCTCATCCCTGGAGGATTTTAAGGCCAGGCTGGATGTGGCTCTGAGCAACCTGATCTAGTGTGAGGTGTCCCTGTCCACGGCAGGGGGCTTGGAACTAGATGATCCTTGAGGTCCCTTCCAGCCCTAACAATTCTATGATTCTATGAAATTTGCAACTGAACTTACAAATTCATAGAATCATGGAATCATTTAGGCTGGAAAAAATCTTTAAGAGTCCTACTAGACACTATTTCCTCAGCCTGAATGCTTAATTACTGCTAATGATGCTGAGACTAGAAACTAGAAACCTTCCTGGCAGAGAGTTAACCTGCTTTTTCTTCCCGGATATCTGGAGCCTATCAAATACTGCACGTGTGTGAGGTTGATCTTTGTGGACCTGAAACCCAACACACAGAAAGACACAACAGCTGGGAGACAGAGAAAGAAAAGCTGCTCCTCCCTCTTCACCTTTCCAGCCCTGAAACCCAACACAGAGCAAGACACCACAGCTGGGAGACAGAGCAAGAAAAGTAGCCCTTCTCTCTTCACCTCTCCAGCCCTGAAACCCAACACACAGCAAGACACCACAGCTGGGAGACAGAGCAAGAAAAGTAGCCCTTCTCTCTTCACCTCTCCAGCCCTGAAACCCAACACACAGCAAGACACCACAGCTGGGAGACAGAGCAAGAAAAGCCGCTCTTCCCTCTTCGCCTTTCCATCCCTGAAACCCAACACACAGCAAGACACCACAGCTGGGAGACAGAGCAAGAAAAGCTGCTCTTCTCTCTTCACCTTTCCATCCCTGAAACCCGACACACAGCAAGACACCACAGCTGGGAGACAGAGCAAGAAAAGCTGCTCTTCTCTCTTCACCTCTCCATCCCATGACTTGGGAGACTAAGTCTTTAAATATGACATAGCTCTGTTCATTTTCGGTAGTTAGCAGATATGGAAGTGAATTTTCCAGATGCAGCAGCTACAGCCTGTGGTTTCCAAATCCAGAGAGAACAGATCTTGCACCAAAATGATGCAACACAATGAGACGTGCAGTCTAAAACCTCTCTTCTTGCACACTGAACATGCTGAATAAAGCCACGTACTCTTTCAATAGGGTCTTGCTAAGCTTATCAACGATTAGGCAATACAAATGACATTAAAACCAGTGATGACCATCTGCAATCTTCCCTCACTGTTACAGAAAAGTAGCTGGAAAGGTGCAGCACATTGTGAAGTCAGAAGAGCCAAAAGCCTGAAGGTTTCTGAGCTGGTGAAGTAGGATGTTCAGATTTATGTCTGCTATAAGAACTAATGAGTGGAGGAAAATGGGGGCCAAAGCAGAGAACACCATTCACCTAGAATTGATGGCACTTTCTGCACTGCGAGAGACTAGGAAACCCGTGAATTCCAAAGGCTTCGAGACATTTATATGCTAATGCATCTCTTCACTTTCATTCTGCAGTTCCACAGATAGGCTGGCATAAAATTTGTATAATGAGGTGATAAATTGGGCTGCTGTTTTGAAGAGGGGAAGGTTGTGAGGAAGTGACAGGTTTGATTCGTAGCCAGTAGTTTATAGACACAGCAAAATGCCAGTGGATATTAAATGGCTAATTGTCATATGTAAGGCTAAATTAGTGCCTTAGACACTTAACATAGATTTCCTTTAAAAAGAGAGGGATCAATTTAGTCACAATATCCAAGAATGGCATCCTTCACTTCAAGTTATGACCTAAAAAGAATAATAATTTGGTAAAATTTGGTGAACTAACATTCAATCAGCTTTAGCAAACCATTAGTAAAGGCTGCCCCTGGACAACGATTTCCATCATTAAAATCAGCCCTTCAAAGCAATCCACTTATTTTTTTTTCTGCAGGTGGAGGATCTTAAGAGACCTGTCTAGAGACTCAGGAAAGTGAGTCTCTAGAAAAGAGGTAGGCAGATGCTACTTAGTTCAAACTGTCAAAGGACAGACCCTGGTGAGGGACTACTTAGGGTGTCAGGTAATGACAGGACTGGAGGGAATGGAGCAAAAAAAGAAATGGGTAGATTCAAACTGGATGTTAGGAAGAAGTTCTTCCCCATGAGGGTGGTGAGACACTGGAACAGCTTGCCCAGGGAGGTGGTGGAAGCCTCATCCATGGATGTTTTAAAGGCCAGGCTGGATGTGGCTGTGAGCAGCCTGGTGTAGTGTGAGGTGTCCCTGCCCACGGCAAGGGGTTGGAACTAGATGATCCTTGAGGTCCCTTCCAACCCTGACAACTCTATGATTCTATTCTATTACTCTATGACTTTTAAGCAGTATTGGGCTGTATTGTTTTTCCAATACATAACATTCCCCAGCTAACATGCAGCAAGTACCCCACAATACTGCTTCTCTTTCTCATATGTCTCATACCATGGACACTTTGATGTTATTTTTAAGACAGGCTATTTCAGAATACCTGAGGCATCCTCTCCTACTTTGGAACTGCAGGGGAGCAGGATGGTCTCTGATGATTAAATCCCTCCCAAAGAGAGAGGAAGAGTGACTTTTTGTTACTCAGTTCCCAGTGCTGGCTGCTGTTAATCTGCATGTGTATGTCTTTTCCAGGTACAAACTGTATTCTGCAGGCTGGTTTAGACATAAGTCTGGTTTAATCCTGATGGATGGGAGAGAAGCACAGTGTCATGAAGCCATTACACAAGGTATACTCTTTATGAAACTCTTCTAGCCCCTCGAGAGTTTTGAATGAGCCTGAGGCATGACAGCATTCCCTTGCTTGCACTTCAAGAGCACTTCTCATCCTGTTGATTAAAGCTGACGTATGAGGAAAACAATAAAACAAACAGTGTAAGGCAGCAGCCTGAGACACTTGCTTTTCTCTCCCACAGTAAGTGAGGAGGTGCTCAGTTTTGTTACCAAACTAAACTGAGGAACAACACCTCTGTGAACTACTTTAATAAAAGCACACACAGCGAGGCAATAAATGAAGTTATGCAATACAGACAGATGAGGGGAGCGCTGCACAGGCCTCTCCCCACAGGAGGATACCAAAGCTTTGCAATACATAGCACTGACGTTTCCCTTACCCCTGTATGGCAGCCAAACACCAAAGAGATTCTGCTGTTTCTGCCTTCAGCCTTACTCAGGGCAGGTGTCTGGCAAATCTCCCAAGCAGTGCTGGGTTAACTTCAACGAGAGCACTCCACATTTGCTCACTCACAGTCAGACTGCTCAGACAGCTCCAACGATTCAGGAGAATTTGTGGTCTCCCTCGTGAGAGCACACCTGGAGTACTGTGTCCAGTTTTGGCCGCCCCACTTCAAGAGAGACAGAGACCTGCTGGAGAGAGTCCAACAGAGAGCCACAAGGATGATGAGAGGACTTGAGCATCTCCCCTGTGAAGAGAGACTAAGATCTCTGGGGCTGTTTAGAATTGAGAAGAGATGACTGAGAGGGGCTCTGATCAATGCGTATGAATATGAGGGGCGGGTGTCAAGTGGAGGGGGCCAATCCCTTTTGGTGGTGTGCAATCATAAGACAAGAAACAAGGGCTTCAAGCTTGGACACAGAAGAAGCTGGACATGAGCAGGCAGTGTGAGCTTGCATCCCAGAAGGCAAATCACATCCTGGGCTGCATCAAAAGATGTGTTGCCAACAGAGCCACTTTGCTCTGGTGAGACCTCACCTGGAGTGCTGTGTCCAGCTCTGGAGCCCTCAATATAGGAAGGACATAGATTTGATGGAGAGGGTTCAGAAAAGGGCCACAAAAATGATCAGGGGTGGGAGCACCTCAGCTGTAAGGACAGGCTGAGGGAGCTGCGGTTGTTCAGCCTGGAGAAGAGAAGGCTCTGGGGAGACCTAGTAGCAGCCTTCCAGTACCTGAAGGGGGCCTACAGGAAGGATGGATGTTAGGAAGAAGTTCTTCCCCATGAGGGTGGTGAGACACTGGAACAGGTTGCCCAGGGAGGTGGTGGAAGCCTCATCTTTGGAGCTGTTAAAGGTTAGGCTGGATGTGGCTCTGAGCAACCTGATGTAGTGTGAGGTGTCCCTGCCCATGGCAGGGGGTTGGAACTGGATGATCCTTGAGGTCCCTTCCAACCCTGACAATTCTATGATCCTGAGGTAGCTATTTTCATGTCTCAGCAGTAGCAAGGGCAGCAAAGACAGCTGAACAACTTTCATATGTTCTTCTGCTAACGAAGTATCTTTCTGCCCTTTTTTTTCCTAATTATTCTCATCCTAATTGCAGGGCTGGAGCTTCCCAAACACATCTCCTGGGAAAACCCTGGATGATCTCACCAGAAGTAAATACTCAGTGAGCAAGTTCATCAGTTCGTATCTTCACAAAATCTCATTTTAGGGAGAAGTGACTAAGTGGTATTCATGAATGAGAGGCAAATGTCTGATACTGTTAACGCAGATTCTGCAATCAGCCTCTTAATTTGTGGGAAGATGGCCAAGACAACCATCTTTACTTTAACGGCTTTTAAGATTAGATACTTCAGACCCAACCAATCCACTGAGGGTAAAGGCAATTCCCTCCAATCTGGCCAACTGAAACTTTTGAAATAGATTTCTGCTATGCAAATGCAGTTTCTCTTTTCCCTGCTTCTTGGGCTACGCAGAGCTTTTGCATGAACAATAGATGCCTTCGTTATGAACAGCACACGCCATGCAGTGGAAAGAATTATGGGGTGGTTTATCAGCTGTTTTGAATCCAGCTAGTTTTTGGACACGTTCCTTTGTTCCCATTTCCATCTCAGTTTCAATGCCTGTGAACACTAAAAAGTCTCTGCCTTCAGTGCTGTCATTTACAGTGGCAAAATTATCTTCCAGATTTTGATCCAGCTCAAAAAAAAAACAAACCCCAGCCCAAAACCCAGCAAACCCCAAACGTGGCAGCGCTGGCATCGTCGGCCAAAACAGGAAATCAGTGCATCTTTCGGGCTTGCTTTTGAGAAATTCAGCACTTCCCTTCACTCCTCATTCACTCAACAGCACAGACTTTTCTTCTCCAGACAGATGGGGAGCGAGTGTCACTCACAGCATCACGTTGCCCGCCTGAGGCTACTTCTGCCACAGTTCTACTGCACTGTTTGCCTTCTTTGGAGGGTGCAAAAAAACAGCTCAGTGCTGCTGTGGACGCCGTTCTGTCACCTGAATCCCACAGCATTTTTTTGTGCTCTCTATGCAGAAGCCAGTTTATTATTTCAGCCTACAAAAGTAAAGGAACGTAGGCAAATCTATCTAGCATTTAGCTTTGTGTCCAGTTCTGGGCCACTCAGTTTAAGAAGGACATTGAGACACTTGAACGTGTCCAGAGAAGGGCAACAAGGCTGGGGAGAGGCCTCAAGCACAAGCCCTATGAGGAGAGGCTGAGGGAGCTGGGGTTGTTTAGCCTGGAGAAAGGAGGCTCAGGGGAGACCTTATTGGTGTCTACAGCTACCTGAAGGTTGTAACCAGGAGGGGGTTGGTCTCTTCTCCCAGGCACCCAGCACCAGAACAAGAGGACACAGTCTCAAGCTGCGCCAGGGGAGGTTTGGGCTGGATGTTAGGAAGAAGTTCTTCCCAGAAAGAGTGATTGGCCTCATTGGTGATTTTCCTCATCCACTAGGTGGGTCACCTTGGCACAGAAGGATATCGGGTTTGCCAAGCAGGATCTGCCATTCATGAATCCACGGTGACTGGACTTGCTCCCCGGGTTGTCCTGGCACTCCAAGCCCTTCCTCAGCACCAAGGTCAAACAGACATGTTTGCTGTTCTCCAGATTGTCCTTCCAGCCCTTCCTGTAGAAGGGTGTCACATTTGCCAATCTTCAGTCTACTGGGACCTTGCTGGTTAGCCAAGACTGCTGCTAAATGACGGAAAGTGGCTTTGTGGGCACTTCACCAGCTCTCTCAGTACCTCTGGGTATATCTTAGAGGTGAATGACTCTCTGGGTACAGCAAACTCTTTCACCTTCATTTCACTTTCATTATAGAGTCTGTGGAGATGTGAAGGAGATTATGTAAACAAGCCTATTTCAACTTTTGGTCCATGAGCCTGACACTGCATAAAATTTGCTGTGGTTCAGGTTAGAGAGTGACCTGTAGGACTGTGATTTATTTGCATTCATGACTCCCTTTTGAAAAGATTTATGTTCAAAAGTCATGAGGGAAGCCAAACAAATCACATTGACCTGCCCTGACATAAAAAACCACAAAGTAAGAGGAATATATTTGTATTAGGGTCTGTTTGGTTTTGCTTCTCTTGGGGGATCCTACTGGAGGACAAAGAGAGAATGACTGGGGATTTAAAACTTCTGTCTCACTGTGCAAAAACTCCAGAATGTAAGAAATAAAACAGTCCTTGATTTATTTTTTTCTTGGTGTTTCCGTTCAGCCCAAGGAGAAAAAGGACCCGGGGGTCTTAGTGGATGGAAGGCTGAGTGTGAGCCAGCAATGTGCTCTTGTGGGCAAGAAGGTCAGTGCCATTCTGGGGCAGATTAGAAGGGCTGTAGTTAGTAGGTCAAGAGAGATTCTCCTCCCCTTCTCCTCTGCCCTGGTGAGGCTGCATCTGGAATATTATGTCCAGTTCTGGGCCACTCAGTTCAGGAAGAACCTCAGGGAACTGCTTGAAAGAGTCCAGCACAGAGCCACAAAAATGATGAAGGGAGTGGAACATCTTCCTTATGAGGAGAGACTGAGGGAGATGGGGCTCTTTCACTAGGAGAAGAGAGTTGAGCTCATTCGTATTTATAAATATGTAAAGGACGAGTGCCAAGAGAATGGAGTAGGGTTCTGGTTGGTGACACCCAAGGACCTGGGGAGGTTCAGCCTAGATATTAGGAAGAAGGGAGAGTGATTGGCCATTGGAATGTGCTGCCCAGGAAGGTGGTGGAGTCACCATCCCTGGAGATCTTCAAGAAAAGACTGGATGAGGCACTTAGTGCCATGGTCTAGTTGATTGGATAGGGCTGAATGATAGGTTGGACTGGATGATCTTGGAGGAATGGGCTGCCCAGGGAGGTGGTGGAGTCACCATCACTGGAGGTGTTTAGGAAGAGACTGGATGGGGTGCTTGGTGCCATGGTTTAGATGATTAGATGGTGTTGGATGATAAGTTGGACTCAGTGATCTGAAAGGTCTTTTCCAACCTGGTCTATTCTATTCTATTCTATTCTATTCTATTCTATTCTATTCTATTCTATTCTATTCTTTCTATTCTATTCTATTCTATTCTATTCTATTCTATTCTGTTCTATTCTATTCCTATTCTATTCTATTCTATTCTATTCCTATTCTCTATCTGTTCTATTCTATTCTATTCTATTCTATTCTATTCTATTCTATTCTATTCTATTCTATTCTATTCTATTCTATTCTATTCTATTCTATTCTATTCTATTCTATTCTATTCTATTCTATTCTATTCTTTCTATTCTATTCTATTCTATTCTATTCTATTCTATTCCTATTTTGTTCTATTCTATTCTATTCTATTCTATTCTATTCTATTCTATTCTATTCTATTCTATTCTATTCTATTCTATTCTATTCTATTCTATTCTATTCTATTCTATTCTATTCTATTCTATTCTATTCTATTCTATTCTATTCTATTCTATTCTGTTCTATTCTATTCTATTCTATTCTATTCTATTCTATTCTATTCTATTCTATGACAAGGGGCAATGGGTGGAAGTTGAGAGTTGAGATATAGGGAGTTCCATGGAAACATAAAGAAAAAGTTTTTCCCTGTGAGGGTGATGGAACACTGGAACAGGCTGCCCAGGGGGCTGTGGAGTCTCCCTCTCTGGAGATACTCAAAAACTGCCTGGGTGCATTCCTGTGTGGTCTGGTCTAGGTGATCCTGCTCTGGCAGTGGAGTTGGACTGGATGACTTTTCGAGGTCCCTTCCAACCTCTGACATTCTGTGATTCTGTGGTAGGGAACAAACAGAAATATATAGGATGTGTCTTGTGAGTGACTGTGAAATAACTCTGTTGTTATTATGAATTTTCATGAAGTTCTACTGAACAGGCAGAGAAGATAACTCTCAAAGCATCTTTGAAGAATTCTGTGTTCCTGTTTTACTTTGCAATGAATTACTTCAAAAGCCAATATGCTTACCAAGATAGGGAACACATTTACATAGAGTTCTAAAATAAATGATTCTCATCAAAGCGTCTGTCCAGGTGACTAAATTAAATTAATCAGTTGTGAAATTTCATTGAATTTGCAGAGTTTTCATGGCATGACTGATTTTGGCACAGTAATTTTCTTCAGCAATAGCACAATACCTGTGGAACTTATAATTTTAAAAGAGGATCTATTGGTAGGGTTGTGAATTCCCAGGCACTTCTAGGAAACTAGATCTGGAAATCACTCAGAGGAGGAAACTGATCTAACTCTTGCAAAGGTTTGGAATGGCATGGAATACAATACAATACAATACAATACACTACAATACAATACAATACAACACAACACAACACAATACAATACAATACAATAAACCATGTTGGAAGAGACCTTCAAGATCATTGTGTCCAACCTATCACCCAATCCAACCCATACAAACAACTGGACCATGGCACCAAGCACCCCATCAAGTCTCCTCCTGAACACCTCCAGTGATGGTGACTCTACCACCTCCCCGGGCAGCACATTCCAATGGGCAATCATTCTCTCTGTATAGAACTTCTTCCTAACATCCAGACTAAACCTCCCCTGGTGCAGCTTGAGACTGTGTCCTCTTGTTCTGCTGCTGGCTGCCCAGGAGAAGAGGCAGAGACTGCACTGCTGTGTTATTAGCTCAGGTTGAGACTGCCACAGAGGAACTACCAACTATTCTTTAATGAGCTAGAGTTTGGAGAGGTTCAGGACCAGCAAAGTTGGTCAGAGGTACAGAGGGACATTCACAAAAAGGACAGCTTAGTAAGGGTCACTTTCCCCTGAAAAGTAGAGGACTGGCAGAGGACAATGAGGGTCTTTAAACTGATGAATGATGAACATAATACAATAATACAATAATACAATACAATAATACAATAATACAATAAACAATGATGGAAGAGACCTTCAAGATGAACATCAAACAATCCAACCCACCCAACAACTAGACCATACAGCCAAGCACCCCATCAAGTCTTCTCCTGAACACCTCCTGTGAAGGTGACCCACCTCCATAGTTCTCAATGGGCAATCACTGTAGAACTTCTTCCTAAAAATAACTGGGTGGGTGAATAAGGACCCACTTATAGTTCTCAAATGTATAAGAAGGCACTAAATGAGATGGGCACCAGCTTCAAATACAGCAAAACAGCAACTGACTTTTTGCCTAGCATGCAGGCTAGCTCCAGAGTATATCAGCACAAGATGTTACAGATACTGCATGTTCTGGAGATGAAGACAGCTCAGTGAAAAAGTGAGTCTGAGATCAGAAATATCACCAGATCCAATGAGATTAGAAATAAATAGTGTAGGAAAAATGTCTGCCTCAGGAAGTACTGGAACCTTAAACACAGAATACAGAATTCACCAGGTTGGAAAAGAGCTTTGAGATCACCAAGGCCAGCCTGTCACCCACCACCATCTAATCAACTAAACCATGGCACCAAGTGCCTCATCCACTCTCTTTTTAAATATTCCCTGTGATGGGGACTCCACCACTTCCCTGGGCAGCACATTCCAATGGTCAATCACTCTCCCTGTGAAGAACTTCTTCCTAGCACTCATCCTTGCTCAGGAAACCATAACCATTTTTATAGGTGTCAGCTTTTGGTGTGGAAGAAACTTGGAACTCTGCCTCTCATTTATTCCTTCAGTGTAAATAAGGCTCCTGACTCCCACCGCAGATGCTGTACTGACATCCATATAATGTGGATGGACAGAATCACTGTTTGCATGCAACCTGTTCTGATTCTGTTGCCAGCAACTAAAATTTTGCTTCATTTCTGCATAAACTCTGGTGGACACACCTTTGTGCTTCCTGTTTCATTGGTGATGAGGTCTGCTCTGTCAGCCCCTTGATTTTGGTCACACCACAACTGTGACTTTGGCTTTGGCGTATTGCCAAAGATAGCCACAAAGCTTGTCCTGCAAACCTAGTGAAGACTATGGACTCAGAAAGATTTGGAGACACTATCAAGGGGTTGACTCTGTCATCCTAACATGTTCTTCCTGGAGAAACTGTCTCATGCTGGGACTTTGGATCAATCTGCTGCTCACTGCCTTTGCAGATAGAGCAACTACCTGAAGGGAGATTGCAGCCAGGCTGGGGTTGGTGTCTTCTGCCAGGCAACCAGCAACAGAACAAGAGGACACAGTCTCAAGCTGTGCAGGGGGAAGTTTAGGCCTGATCTTAGAAAGAAGTTCTTCACAGAAAGAGAGATTGCCCATTGGGCTGCTCAGGGAGATGGTGGGGTCAGTGTCCTTGGAGGTGTTTAAGTAAAGACTGGATGAGGCACTTAGTGCCATGGTCTGGTTGATGAGATAGGGTTGGGTGATCGGTTCTACTTGATGATCTTGGAGGTCTCTTCCAACCTGGTTGATTCTGTGATTTTAATTCTGTGAAATAAAGGCCCAGGTATTTCTTTTGCTCTTTTGACACTGCCCAAAGACTTATCCAGTGTGAATATGATAAGCAACTTCTTCATGGTTGCTTATTTGATTTTCCCTACTTCCCTGTTGTTCCCAACCTTTTCTACAAGTAGGCTAATGTACTTGATGCCATCTGGCTTGAATGCTCAGCACAGCTGGGAATGGGAGCAGAAAGGCAATTCCAATTCCTAATTACTCTCATCACAAGAAAGGGGACTCCTGGAGTCTTTCATAAATAGTTCTGTGTGGCCCAGTGAATGCCATTAACTCACAGAGGCTAGCATCTCAGTCCTGAAAAGCTAACAACCTAATTCAAGATGAGGCTTGACAAGTCACTGCAGCAAAAACATGGGAGGAAGGATGTGAGGGCTGGCCATGATAAATGCTTCATGGCTTCAGAAAAAGTTTGTAAAGCTGCAAAGAGTTCTGTGTTTTTCTTGCTTGCTTTCAGATGTAAATAAATGCAGGCCTGTTCCCCTGGCTATGAGCAACTGGTACTTTTCTTCAGCAGCCCAGTCAATACAAATTGTGAAGACAATCATCCAGAAACACAGGGGGTGACTTCAGAGACAAACATGGGAACAGACTTTGATTTAAAAGAAGCAGAAACAGACACGAAGAAACTGTTGCTCTGTTGGAAGAACAAACAGCAAATAAGTTATGAATGAGCACAGCTCCATGTGGGACAGGAGCAGCACAAAAAGGCAGTGGACTTTTAAGCAAACAGAATAATAAAGCATCAGGAACTTCTGCTTATTTTTCCTCATTCTTGGTGAGCTTTTCACTTCTCACCACACTGAAGATCTACTTTTACACACACACACACACACATGCATAATTTACTATTGGTGTTCTTCCTGGCATTGCTGTGAGCTGTCAGCTCTCCTCCAGCTTGGTGTCAGTCACAACTCCACCCACAGCCACAAATATGGGTGTCTGGAGTGCCTGATCCAATCAGCAACTCACCAAATAACAGATCAGTCAGAGAAAAAGTGCTGGAAGAAAATTCAACCCGATCCAGAATGATGGCACTTAAACTGCCACCACATTCAGGATTACAGTACGTCCCCTCAGTGCAAACACAGTCAGACATAGCAGTGGCATCTCCTGAGACATGCTTCTACGTGGGATAGAACGGAACGGAACAACGAACAGAATAGAATAGAATAGAATAGAATAGAATAGAATAGAATAGAATAGAATAGAATAGAATAGAATAGAATAGAATAGAATAGAATAGAATAGAATTAACCAGGTTGGAAAAGGCCTTTGAGATCATCACATCCAACCTATCACCCAACACCACCTAATCAACTAAACCATGCAACCAAGCACCCCATCCAGTCTCCTCCTGACCATCTCCAATGATGGTGACTCCACCACCTCCCTGCGCAGCACATTGCAATGGGCAATCACTCTGTGTAGAACTTCTTCCTAACATCCAGCCTAAACCTCCCCTCTCGCAGCCTGAGGCTGTGTCCTCTTGTTCTAGTGCTGGCTTCCTGGGAGAAGATACCAACCTCTGCCTGTCTACCACCTCCCTTCAGGTAGTTGTAGAGAGCAATATGGTCTCCCCTCAGCCTCCTCTTCTCCAGGCTAAGCAACCCCAGCTCCCTCAGCCTCTCCTCACAGGGCTTGTGTTCCAAACCCCTCAGAGCTCTGGTGATGCCAGAAACATGAGAGACCTGGTGAAGTTGCCATTGGGCAAGTTTTATTGCCTGAAAGGAGTTCTCTGTTTGCCATCAATCGCTTTTCCACAAGCATCTCTGCATGTGCTGGTTTATTAGATCCCATGATATAAAGCAGCCACTCTTGTTATCAGGTTTTAGCACTAAAAGGTTTCAGCACTATAACATCAGCTTTCACTCTGTGGCCTTTCAGAGTGATGTGGAGGTTGGGAGCATGGCAAAGAGTTAAAAAATATTTTCTTCCCAAATCCATTATTTATATTTTCTCTCTCCCTTCCCAAAAACTTCAAGCAGAACTGAAGTTATGACTAACACTTCTGGGTTTGTTTTTTTTTAGTTTTCAAATAAATCCTTTCTTTGGGTGCATCATTAAAGGATCTGTTACTGTCAGCCCTGGTGAAACTGTAATTACAGTGAGTGCAATAAATAAAAGCATAATGGCTCCACTGCATAAATAATGGCTCATTATCCCAGTTTTCTTGGTGTTTAGTTTGCTGAGCCAATAACTCTTCCTGCATACCCAAGGAAACTGTTTGGATCCGAACAGTTTCTGCTAGGTGAAGTGAACAACAACAAATAAGAACTTTTGTAGCAGAGAGGACATTTGGTCACTCTGGCAGCCCCCTCATATGGGCTTGCACCACTCTTTCCCAGATGAAGAGATGTGGCAGCATCTCACTCTGTCATGATGCTTACCATGGGTGGCACCAGCGCAGGAATCCACTGCCTTGACAGAGGGCACCTAGCCTGGGTAACCCCCAGAAAAAACCTCAGCTGGGGTCAGCCTGTGGGGAAAATGCTTTGGGGCTGATCACACTTCATGCAGCGAGTGTTGGTGGAACTGGTGAGCTGCAGCTTGAGCCTCCCTGCTCTGCTACCATTGTCCCTCCAGGCCTTGCTCTTCTAGCCAGTCTGGGACCTGTTCCATGTTTCCATTTGCCGAGTCTTTCTCTTTCAGTCTCTTAAACACCTGTTTCAGTACTCTTGAGTGAATTTATTAAGACAGCAGTGTTTGAAACCTGCCAGCCACCTCAGGGCACCTCGTTTCCACCTGCTTGCTGAAGGTAGGGTGTTAGTTCCTGTCTTTACACTGTTGTACATCCTGATGCTCACCAGGTAGCCACAAAACCAACAGCAAAGCCAACATATTGCTGGAAGAGTGAGAGGGTGAGCTTTTCTTATGGCTCCTACTTACTCACCCTGTTCTCCTGAGCAGGTATGATTTACCCCTGTAAGGCAGGCAGCAACTGTGCTCTAACTTTTGATCCCACTGCCCTCACGGCATGGCACAAGGCTCTGACAGGGCTGGAGATCACTCTGTCTTTTGTCACTTGCAATAATAACAGCTGAAGTAGAAAACCCTGGCTCATTGGAAAGTCTCCGCATTCAAGTAGGGAAGAAGCATGAAATGTCAGTCCTCAACCAGAGATGCGCTTGGATGGTCAGAACTAGTGGTCATACAGGCTGCTTGTGACATCCGAGCTCATGCTGGGCGCTTCTTTTCCACTGCAAACACACCCACGAGAAGCCATGGGATTGCTCACACCAAGAGGGGGACAACGCTGCCTTCCAGATGATTATTCATTACTCATTCAGGCAAATGTCTGCCTGGCAGGGACATGCCGTTCAGCTCATCCAACATGCAAGGCACTGAGTGGTAACAGATACATCTTCAGGCTAGACATATAATCAAATTACCATGGCATAACGAGTTATTGCATGTCACCTGAGCGCTGGTAACAGCCCATGCCTCTGCTCCTTCTCTGTGGCAAATGGACCACTTTGCATTTGCAATGAACCAGAAGCGCCTGCGGACATTCTCCCTGGCCCAACCAAGCACAGCAACCAGGCAGCTGCAGAGCATCCCTTGAGGTCAAGCCACCTGCTTACAGAAGGAGGTTTTAGCCTCAGCTCAGACTCTGGGCTTTGCAATGCCACAATCTCCCTTGGCAGCTAAAACTTTCCTAGAGTTGGTGTCTCTCATTCTTGGTCACGCTCTCTTCTCACTATCACCCTGGCTAATTTAGGTCTTTCCCAGGGTGCTGTGAAACCAAGTCAGACTGACCCAGAAAATAGGCAAATTATACGACATTTTCTACCATTATTATGACCTTCTGATATTCTCTTCAGGAAATCAGTTTAAATCATATTCAATTGTGTTATGAAAATAGCATTTAGCACAGGATCCTGTGCAAAATGATAGGCTTCCTCTTGCATACTGACAGCCTTGGGTGTTTCAGTATTTCTAAGCTAAATTGGAGCCCAACACAACATGCCTTGGGCTAGGTTTCCTGCTCCAGGCATTTTCATGTGAATGACCAATGTGCTCAATGATCCTGGAGGTCTTTTCCAACCAAAACAACTCTATGACTCTACAAATGTTTACACTGAGGAGGAGCAAGTTCTTCCTTGGTGCAAGACAACTGGGTTTAATACATTGCATTCATTTTCTTTTCAAGTGGATAGATTTGCTGTAATAGCTTAAATCCCTTCTGTATGACCCTTATCTGGGACTTTAAAGAAGAATTTAGGAGCACAAGCCCTGTGAGGAGAGGCTGAGGGAGCTGGGGTTGCTTAGCCTGGAGAAGAGGAGGCTCAGAGGAGACCTTCTTGCTGTCTACAACTACCTGAAGGGAGGTTGTAGCCAGGTGGGGACTGGTCTCTTCTCCTGGGCAACCAGCACCAGAACAAGAGGACACAGTCTCAAGCTGCACCAGGGAAGGTTTAGGCTGGATGTTAGGAAGAAGTTCTTCCCAGAAAGAGTGATTGGAGGTGTTTAGGAATAAACTGGATGGGGCACTTGGTGCCATGATTTAGTTGATTGGATGGTGTTGGATGATAGGTTGGACTTGATGATCGCGGAGGTCTCTTCCAACCTGGTCTATTCTATTCTATTCTATTCTATTCTATTCTATTCTATTCTATTCTATTCTATTCTATTCTACTGAAATGCTTTTCTGCACTCTGTATACTGTCTTTCATGTATGCTCCAATATTTCCAGAGTCCCTGCATAAGCAATCATCACCAGTATTTTACAGAGAAGATGAAACATGAAATTGCTCCAAAATTATCTGTTACTTGGAACATTTAGTTTAGACTATGTTATCTTGGTGAGGCTTTCCTTGAAAGCTATTAACTGTGGTGCAAAGAAAACATAATCCCTGTCTTTCTACTGTAGCCCATCTCGGAGCTAGAACTCCCTTTTTAACAGTCTGGGCTATGCCTGGCAAGTCCTGAGCACACTGCAAATAATAGATAAATAATTAATGACAAACACTAGGCTACCAATAGCTTCTGTACACTTGGGAGTGAATGTAGTCTTAAGCCATTGCTGTGTTCCACAGTGTTGTTCCTTTATAGCATTGTTTCACAGTGTCCTGGTTTTGAGCCATGAGCTGCCCAGGGCAAAAGGACAGAAAAGTTTTACCCCTTCTCAAGGAGCAAATTAAAAAGAGAAATGCTCCACACTGGACTGGAAGTTTAAATGGAAATCCTATTTACAAATATATACCAAAGGCATTCAGGTAAAAGGAATACACCTGTGCCTATCAATTCATCATTGGAATGGGCTGCCCGGGGAGGTGGTTGAGTCGCGGTCCCAGGAGGCGTTCAAGAGGGGACTGGATGTGGCACTTGGTGCCATGGTCTAGTTGTGAGGTTTGTGGTTACAGGTTGGACTCGATGATCTTCAAGGTCTCTTCCAACCTTGGTTATTCTATTCTATTCTATTCTATTCTATTCTATTCTATTCTATTCTATTCTATTCTATCAGGCCAAAACCTTCCAGAGCCTTCCAAAACCTCCATCCCACTCAGCCTCAGCAGGTCCAAGAGCAGCCAAACTGCCCCCCCCACACTAGACCCAGTGTACCACAGGCTACAACAGGCCCTGTGGTGCAGCTGGAAACTCACTGCCAGCCAAAGCCGTATCCCCCACAAACCACAAAGATAAGGTGCACACATCTTGAGATGAAGGGAAGAGAGAGAGAGATTTGTCTGTACACTCCCTTAAATAGGGAGGTGCAGGAAACTAACAGATTACAATATCCTGGGACGAGCTGCCAATCCCCCAGGGACTCTTTAGCCTCTGGGGGACTTTTCTTTGTGGTTACACCAATTAACCCTTGACTTCCCTTAACCCACAACAAAACTGAAAGTTTTTGCCTTCAATATACATATCCAGCATATGTTTTTTTCCCCAGTGTTATTCCTTTATAACACTGCTTCAAGAGGAACCGAAGCTTTTGCCTTCAGTGTACATATCCAACATATGTTTTATTTCTTAGACTGAGTGCCAATTTCTAAACCTCTTTTTTAAACAGAAATACATGTAGGGAAAGAAAGAGACTGCTGTTATCATTGCAGATTTTTTAAATTATCAGTGCTTATTTTACTGCTGTGAGATAGTTCCATTATCACTTTTTGAATAGCACATTACCAGTAATTAGTTTAAAATTTATAGCCCTATCTGGATCACAGCCATTATCTAAAGAGACTCAAAGAGTGCTGGCAGTGTGCAAGGACAAAGAGAGCTACTCAGCACTGGTTAGGCCACACCTTAAGTACTGTGTCCAGTTCTGGGGCCCTCAATTTAAGAAGGACATTGAGACACTTGAACATGTCCAGAGAAGGGCAACGAGGCTGGTGAGAGGCCTTGAGCACAAGCCCTATGAGGAGAGGCTGAGGGAGCTGAGGTTGTTTAGCCTGGAGAAGAGGAGGCTCAGGGAAGACCTTATTGCTCTCCACAACTACCTGAAGGGAGGTTGTAGCCAGGAGGGGGTTGGTCTCTTCTCCCAGGCAACCAGCACCAGAACAAGAAGACACAGTCTCAGGCTGTGGCAGGGCAAGTTTTGGCTGGAGGTGAGGAAAAGTTCTTCGCAGAGAGAGTTGTTAGCCATTGGAATGTGCTGCCCAGGGAGGTGGTGGAGTCACCATCCCTGGAGGTGTTCAAAAAGGGATTGGACGTGGCACTTGAAGCCATGGTTTGGTAGTCACGAGGTCTGTGGTGACAGGTTGGATTTGATGATCTTTGAGGTCTCTTCCAACCTTTGTGATTCTGTGAGTACTGTCTCATGGACCAGTCCTGCCAGAATTTACCTGCTTGAGAATTGACTTTGTCAATTCATCTTCAACTGAAGCCTCTTTCTGGGACCAGTATGCCCCAGCACCACAACATAATTACTTTGGCAGTTTGCATGGCTGAGCACTCGCTCAAAATTCAATTACGAAAAAAATTAATAAAGAACAAGACCTCAGGCATTCTCTGCAATGAGTTAATATTCTGCACTGTAAAATAATTCAATGACTGATTGCAATTCTCCTCAAACACACGCTGAAGTTCAGATTGCTGTCTCATTGAGGGGAATGTAAGGCGTGAGCTTGAGATAAACTCAAGGGGTAGCAATCAGCCCATAAAATCCAGCCCATGAAATCCAATGCAGGCTGGCAGTGGCCAAGAAAGCATCAGATGACATCTAGGTTCCCTTATGAAGATGTCATTACATGCAATTATGAATCACAGCTACCTCTGGAGCTTTCAACGCCTCAGGCCCAGAAGCCAAGAGCTTTCATCTCAGGATGTAACTTTAACTGCAAGAGACTTGAAACTAAGTTTAGAAAAGGAGTTTTTAAACCTTTATGGGGAATTGTTTTCCCTTTCTAGGTAAGAATACTTCAGATAACTCCACTGCTCCACTGCTCCACTCCACTGCTTCCTTGACTGGTAGAACACACAGAGCTACCTGGAGCTGGAGTTTCTGCTCTGCAGCACCAGGGCTTCAACACTCTCAGTGGGGATACTAATACCAATAGATAGCAGAGGACAAGAGCTCCTTATGTGGATGCCACAGTAAAAAAATCACTACTAGTAACTGTCACCACTGCAAACCAGTTAAGAATAGACTAGAATAGAATAGAATAGAATAGAATAGAATAGAATAGAATAGAATAGAATAGAATAGAATAGACCAAACCAGGTTGGAAGAGACCTTCAAGATCACTGTGTCCAACCTATTATCCAACCCACCTAATCAACTAAAGCATGCAACCAAGCACCCCATCCAGTCTCCTCCTGAACACCTCCATTGATGGTGACTCCACCACTTCCCTGGGCAGCCCATTCCAACGGGAAATCATTCTCTCTGTGTAGAATTTCTTCCTAACATCCAGCCTAAACCTCCCCTGGTGCAGCTTGAGACTGTGTCCTCTTGTTCTGGTGCTGGCCGCCTGGGAGAAGAGACCAACCTCTGCCTGGCTACAACCTCCCTTCAGATAGTTGTAGAGAGGAATAAGGTCACCCCTGAGCCTCCTCTTCTCCAGGCTAAGCAACCCCAGCTCCCTCAGCCTCTCCTCATAGGGCTTGTGCTCCAAGCCCCTCACCAACCTTGTTGCCCTTCTCTGGACATGTTCCAGCAAGTCAAAATCCTTCCTAAACTGAGGGCCCCAGAACAGTGAATGCATAGTACAGGTCTGTGTACAGCATGAGCTTTGTCCTCCACAGCTCTTACTGTCAAGGTTCATGCTTCTTTAAATCCCAGACAAAGTGCCATCTGTGAGGCAGGGATGGACCAAGAAAGGGTTGAGGGATCTGCATAGCTGTTTCTTCTCTCCATTGAATCTTGCAGGACTGGACAGCACCCTGCTGAAATAAGAAGATACATCTGTTGTTTACTTTCCATAGCTCATTCAGAGCATAAGAAAGGGCATAAACTTCTAACCATCTCACAGGTATTGCCTCTGATATGATGATCTAGAGTCATAGAATATTCTGAGTTGGAAAGGACCCATGAGGATCATAAGTCTGACTCCTGACTTTACGCAAGGCAACCTTAAAATTAAACCATATATTTAAGAGCATTGTGCAAACACCTTTTGAAAAACAACAAACTTGGGGCCATGACCTTTTCCCTGGGAAGCTTGTTCCAGTTCTCAACCACCCTCTCAGTGAAGAACTTGTTTCTAATCTGAGCTTCCTCTCTGCAGCTTTAAGCCATTCTCTTGTGTCCTGTCACTGGACAGCAGAAAGAAAGGTCAGCACCTCACTCTCCAATTCCACTCTTGAGGAAGTTGCAAAGAGCAGCGAAGTCAACCCTCATAAGCTATGCCCTCTACTCCTTTCACCATCTTTCTTTTCCACCTTTTGATGCATTCTAATATTTTATATCCTTCTGACACTGTGAAACTCAAAACTGCACACAGTATTGGAGGTGAAGCCACACCAATGCAGAGTACAGTAGAACATCACCTCTTTCGACTGGTCAGCTATACTAGGATTCATGCACCCCAGGACAGTCAATAAAGAGGGGCTGAGTCATCATTTTAAAAGAGAAATGTTGTCTGGTACCACTGAAAGTAGGCAAGAGGAGGGCACACTCATCATGATTCTTATTTCTTGATAATATAGCCAGGTATGAGAAGAGACAAACAAACACATGCAAAAGAAAAACTCACCTATGACCATCACAGAATCACAGAATGTGAGGGGTTTGAAGGGACACTGAAAGATCATCCACTCCAACCCCCCCCTGTCAGAGAAGGATCACTGAGACCAGATCATACAGGAATGCATCCAGGCAGGGTTTGAATGTCTCCAGAGAGAGAGACTGCACAATACCCCTGGACAGCCTGTTCCAGTGTTCCACCACCCTCGCATGGAAAAAGTTTTTCCTCTTGTTTCCATGGAACTTCCTATGCCTCAACTTCCACCCAGTGCCCCTTGTCCTGTCAATGGAGATCACCCAGCAGAGCCTGGCTCCATCCTCTTGGCACTCACCCTTTACATATTTATAAACATGAATGTGGTCACCCCTCAGTCTCCTCCAAGCTAAAGAGCCCCAGCTCCCTCTGTCTCCCCTCATAAGGAAAATGCAGCAGCTAAGAATAAAGAGGCAGAAGAATACTGTTACTGCTGTTCTGCAGATGGCTAAACTGGGAGACTGAAAGCTTAAGTAGCACGCACAAGATCACCCAGCAAGTCTAGAGAAAAAAGGCTGAATACAGAATACAGAATTAACCAAGTTGGAAGAAACCTTCAAGATCCATTGAGTCAACCTATCAACCAACACCATTTAATCAACTAAACCATGGCACCAAGCACCCCATCAAGTCTCTTCTTAAACACTTCCAGTGATGGTGACTCCACCACCTCCATGGGCAGCACATTCCAATGGCCAGTCACTCCTTCTGGGAAGAATTTCTTCCTAACATCCAGCCTAAACCTCCCCTGGCACAGCTTGAGACTGTGTCCTCTTGTTCTGGTGCTGGTTGCCTGGGAGAAGAGACCAACTCCCGCCTGGCTACAACCTCCCTTCAGGTAGTTGCAGACAGCAATAAGGTCTCCCCTGAGCCTCCTCTTCTCCAGGCTAAGCAACCCCAGCTCCCTCAGCCTCTCCTCACAGGGCTGTGCTCCAAACCCCTCACCAGCTTTGTTGCTCTTCTCTGGACACGTTCCAGCAACTCAACATCTTTCCTAAACTGAGGGGCCCAGAACTGGACACAGGACTCAAGGTGTGTCCTAACCAGTGCTGATTACAGGGGCAGAAAGACCTCCCTGCTCCTGCTGTCCGGACTATTCCTGATGCAGGCCAGGATGCCATTGGCCTTCTTGGCCAGCTGGGCACACTGCAGGCTCATGTTCAGCCTACAATCAACCAGTACCCCCAGGTCCCTCTCTGCCTGGAATGAAACAAGGCCTCCATGAATTTCTATCACTACCTTTCTCTGTTAATTCCACACAGTATTTCCAGCCTTACTCACTATCACTTGCACCTTTGCAGCATGATTCTTTGTTATAACGGGAGACAGCAAAGTGGTGAAAGCAAAGATAAAGGGCAGCCTGGGAAAAGCAGGGCTGCCATGGTCACTGGATGCCTAGCCACTGTCCCATGGTGGAGATATATTCAGCAAGAGAGCAAAGAGAAGCTACTCACGTCTGACGACAATGAGAAAAGTAGGCTCAGTCCTTTCTGGGTCCCTCCAGGATAAACTGGCACTTCACAACATCATTTGTAGAAAGGCAGCTCCAGGTTCTAAAACTTGTGCTTTATTAAATAATTGCAGAGTCATTTATAAAAGGCAAGAGATTTTTTGGAGAAAATTAAAAATGCCACTTCTTCTGCTGAAGGCCCCTGAAAATTACCTCGAGTTACAACTCATTACTCTAGAGTACTCTTAGCATTATACATTTCTGTCTGAAATATGCATTGCCTTCATTTTTAACTATAATGATATGCAAAACTAGGTATTTTTAGTAGCAAGACTCTGCACTAGTTATTAGTAGAGCTGTACTGATACCAGACCTCATTTCTCCTTGATTCCAGGAAAACACAATCCTTCCCTGAGAACATGGTTTCATTCATGGCATTTATTCCTTTGACTGATGAGGTTAGTTGTGCTTTTTTTGACAGTCAGGAGACCTACCAGAAATCAGCCATCTGCACCAGTACAGGTTAGGAGGTGATCTGCTAGACAGCAGCCCCATGGAGAAGTACCTGGGAGTCCTGGTGGACAAGAAGTTATCCATGGCTCAGCAATGTGCCCTTGTGGCCAAGAAGGCCAATGGGATCCTGGGGTGCATTAAGAAGAGTGTGTTCAGCAGGTTGAGGGAGTCTCTTCTCCCCTCTATTCTGACCTAGTGAGACCTCACCTGGAATATTGCATCCGGTTCTGGGCTCCCCAGTTCAAGAGGGACAGGGATCTGTTGGAGAGAGTCCAATGGAGAGGGACTGGAGCACTGCCAGGAGGAGAGGCTGAGAGCCCTGGGGCTGCTTAGTCTTGACAAGAGAATAGAGTAGAATAGAGTAGAGTAGAGTAGAGTAGAGACAAGAGAATAGAGTGAGAGTGGAGTAGAGTAGAGTGGAATGGAATGGAATGGAATGGAATGGAATGGAATGGAATGGAATGGAATGGAATGGAATGGAATGGAATGGAATGGAATGAATAGAATGGAATGAATAGAATGAATAGAATGAATAGAATAGAATAGAATAGAATAGACCAGACCAGACCAGACCAGACCAGACCAGGTTGGAAGAGACCTTCAAGATCATCGTGTCCAACCCATCATCCAACACCACCTAATCAACTAAATCATGGCACCAAGCACCCCACCCAGTCTCTTCCTAAATACCTCCAGGGATGGTGACTCCACCACCTCCCCGGGCAGCCCATTCCAATGGCAAATCACTCTCTCTATGAAGAATTTCTTCCTAACATCCAGCCTAAAAGACTGAGAGGGGATCAATGTCTATCAACATTTGAGGCCCGGGTGTCAAGAGGAAGGGGACAGGCTCTTCTCAGTTGCACCCTGTGACAGGACAAGGAGTAATGGATATAAACTCCAGCACAGGAGGTGCCACCTCAACATGAGCAAGAACTTCACTGTGAGGGTCACAGAGCACTGGAACAGGCTCCCCAGGGAGGTTGTGGAGTCTCCTTCACTGGAGACTTTCAAGACCCATCTGATGTGTTCCTGTGTGACCTGTGCTAGATTCTATGGTCCTGCTCTGGCAGGGGTTGGACTCGATGATCTTCAGAGGTCTCTTCCAACCCCTAACATCCTGTGACCCTGTGATCTGTGTAACTCCACATTAGAGATACTCCTTATCACAGGTGAACTTCCCAGAGGACTGTTTTCAGCACACTCTTCAGCAAACAGCATTAGGGCTAGTCTGTGTGAAAGCAGCAGCCAAGGCCTCTTCTTTCCTCAGTGGCAGCTGGAGAAGCACTAATTACATCTCATTAAACTGTTTGACCTGATTTTTCCTTTGCTAATGCTCTTTGCTTCAGTGAGTAGTTTTGGAAGATTAAGGAATGAGAGGGGAGAGAGGGAAGATAAAAATGCCAACTAGCTTTTGGATGACATGCACAGCAGACTCAGAAAGGGATCCAGTTCAGGCTGCCCATCACACCAGCAGCTAATTCAGTGGATATTAGTACAAAAGGTGAAACTGGTGTCTTGAATGCAGTCTACATTTCACCTGCCTTGAAGAAGACTTAAATTCAGAGTTTTAGCAATGCTTTGCACATAATAAGAGCAGTCTAGTCTTGCCAAACATTTGCCCTCTGGCAAACAGGCCTCCCCTAAGGAGTGCATCTGGTAGTCAGCTGCATTTTAGAAAGCAGCAGTAGAAACACCCAGTAAGAGTTGCACCAGGAGCCTCCTTCCAGCAGCAGTGACATTTAAGCAGTGTTTGTTCCTCAGGCAATTTTACCTTCCAGCCACAAGGATGTTTTCCCCTCCTGTTATACACAGTAATCATTTGTACCCCTGCTTGAGGAGGGAGGTTGTAGCCAGGTGGGGGTTGGTCTCTTCTCCCAGGCAACCAGCACCAGAACAAGAGGACACAGTCTCAAGCTGCAGCAGGGGAGGTTTAGGCTGGATGTTAGGAAGAAGTTCTTCACAGAAAGAGTGACTGGCCATTGGAATGGGCTGCCCAGGGAGTCACCATCACTGGAGGTGTTTAAGAAGAGACTGGATGGGGTGCTTGGTGCCATGGTTTAAGTTGATTAGATGGTGTTGGATAATAGGATGGACTCGATGATCTCAAAGGTCTTTTCCAACCTGGTCTATTCTATTCTATTCTATTCTATTCTATTCTATTCTATTCTATTCTATTCTATTCTATTCTATTCTATTCTATTATATTCTATTCTATTCTAATGTCCTTTTCTGTCACTGGTTGCCTGGCAGAAGAGAGCAACTCCTTTTAGATAGTTGTAGAGAGCAATAAGGTCTCCCCTGAGCCTCATCTCCAAAATGACCTGTTCCCCTCCTTTATGGCTGTCTTGTGTCTGGTAGTGACTTTTAGTGGGGTTTTTTTTTCCTCTTCTTTTCCTGAATAACCAATGTGAAATGACTTTTTCTTTGCAGTGTCCAAAAAAATGATCTCACCTTAAAGGACCGCAATTGCTGTCCCCATTGTCACAAGCATCTTCCATTTACCCTCTAGGAAGCTCCCTGTGCTGAGGGTTGGAAAGACCTGCAGCAAGAAACTAGAGAAATCTGAGAAGATGGAGGCATTTTACATAGCTGGAAGTATCAGGACCATATCACATCTGGAATGTTATATACTTTTCACTAATAGTATGATAGTATCATAGTATCAGTCAGGGTTGGAAGGGACCACAAGGATCATCTAGTTCCAACCCCCTGCCATGGGCAGGGAATCCTAG
>CM066578.1:43975767-44080767 GCA_033816785.1 Picus viridis | reverse complement strand
TGAGCCATGCTTTAAAATAAGGAGAGTCATTTCCAGTATGAAACAATGTCATACTTCTGTGATAAGTACAATAATTAATGATTCCTTTTTCCTTGCAATAAATAAGGAAGAACTCATTGAGCCGTGTCAGTCTGTATGGGATAGATGTTGCTAAGAGAACTCAGCCCTGTCTTTGAAGACAGCTGTATCACAGATGTCTAACTCTATATATTAATCTTACAGGTCAGCAAAGATGGTTCTTCACCTTTTTATCTTGGTGTTTCTCTCATATAACCACAAGATACATCCGTTTTCATGTTGTGGCAAAAATCTCTTCAGCAAATCTATGGTAAGAGACTTCAGTTAGGGAGATAGCACTTGCTGCTCTCCAGCCCAGAGCTGCAAATTTGTCTCTACAAACCACAACTGTGACATGGAGGGTCACCATGATGGGATGCAAAGTGTGCCCAGCAGGTCTAGGGAGGTTCTTCCCCCTCTACTCTGCCCTGCTGAGACCACACCTGGAATACTGTGTCCAGTTTTGGGCTCCCCAGTTCAAGAGAGACAGAGACCTGCTGAAGAGAATCCAACAGACATCCATGAGGATGATTAGGGGACTTGAGCATCTCCCCTTTGAAGACAGACTGAGAGTCCTTTGGCTGTTTAGTCTTGAGAAGAGAAGACTGAGAAGGGATCTGATCAATGTCTATCAATATCTGAGGGGTGGGTGTCAAGTGGAGGGGGCCAAGCTCTTCTCAGTGGTGCACAGTAATAAGACAAAGAACAATGGATACAAACTTGCACATACAAGGTTTCACCTCAACATGAGGAGAAACTTTACAGTGAGGGTGACAGAGCACTGGAACAGGCTGCTCAGAAAGGTTGAGGAGTCTCCTTCTCTGGAGACTTTCCAAACCCACCTGGATGCATTCCTGTGTGGACTACCCTAGGTGATCCTGCTTTTGGCAGGGGGGTTGGACTCAATGGCCTCTGGAGTCCCTTCCAACACCTGACATTTTGTGATTCTATGATTCTGTGCTGCAAGTGATGTGGCTGGGGGTAGAGGCTGTTGATGCCACACCAGCTGGTTAGACAGCATGATGTCAGTTGTGGAGTTACAACATCGTTTGCTGTCAGACATCTGGCCCCACTGCTCTGCCTGGAAATGCACCAAGCAGTTATGTGGAGGTAGGTTCGGTCCCCACTGTCAAAACAGAAGTAGATCAGCACTCCTTGGTGATTAGGTGGTAGGAGCAGCCACCTGATGCATGCCTGAAATCCATTAAAGCCCATCAAAAATACCACTGCCTGTACCTGGAAAGGAGGGAATGCTCACACAGTTCGGTCACTTCATTGTGGATTCGTGTAGCATGACAGGTTATAGTATGACTGGTTATAGTATGACTGGTCATCACCTCTAGAAACCAGCACTCTGGCCTGGCCAGGGAGATCTGGATGGTTTTGTACCTGTCCATGCCACACCCAAGCTGGCAACAGATAGAACCAGCTAAGAAGACAAGAGATGGTGAGTGGTAAGACAGGCTAAGAAGACTGCAGGTGTTTGGCTGTTCCAAGAGTTCTCTACTGAAATGTCCTAAAGGCAATACAGAATGGATGTTCCTCTCTCTGACCAGTAGCATGGCACAGGACTCCTTGCCTCCTCCCCAGGGGCACCTGTTGTCACTGACTTGGTTGTGCAATCTCTCTTCTGACCTCCTCCTGCATCTTCCCACCCTGCCTTCCCTATTCCTGCTCTGCTACCAGCCTTGATCTCCTGTGTCTGGCCATCAGCACAAGAAGCTGTAAAACTCCTTTTCCCCTGGATTCACAGGGACAGGGCTGCTCCTCCAGACTGGTCTGCAACCAGTCTGTTCCTCTCCCAGGGCCTATCACTCCTTTGAAGCTGCCAGGAAACTGCTAATAGAGGCAGGAAGACAGCTGGGAATAGAGCCGTCATTAAACTAGCACTTGCTGACTGACGTCCTCAAAAGGAAAATCTGAGCACCGCCTATTCTCTGCACTCCACAGGCATGGTTTCCCCTCCCCGTCACCCTGCTATTCCCTCCCACACTTCTGCTGTTTGCTCTGCCAGCAGCTTGCCTTCCCCAGGGGTCCTGCAGGCTGGGATCATCCCTGCCTTGTGGCCGGAGGAGGATCAGCTCCACAGGCAGTATCCCCACCGCAGCCCCAAGCACTTGTGAGGTAAATGATCTCCATTGTAGCTGATGTCTTTGAATGACATGGAAAAAAACCCCATCAACAACCTGTGCTTGATGCCTGTAGGTTATCATTTCTTTGGCAAAGCTGGAAACACAGGACAGATAAAAGGGAGGTGCACTCACACAAACTGGGGCTGCTTTCCTGTAGGTCAGCT
The DNA here is from genome assembly GCA_033816785.1 of Picus viridis. Taxonomy (NCBI): domain Eukaryota; kingdom Metazoa; phylum Chordata; class Aves; order Piciformes; family Picidae; genus Picus; species Picus viridis. The sequence goes on along the minus strand of CM066578.1, from coordinate 44,078,414 downwards.
TTGTGATTTTGTAGCCAGCTGTAAAAGAGGCACAGGGGAAAGGACAAAGCAGTGCAGGGCTGGGTGAATTGTCATTCCAGTTGCTGTCCTTTCCATGCCTCATAAAATGAAATAATGATACAGTAAAGCACAGAGCACTTCTGAAGTTGCAGCCTCGCTAGGAGATGTCATAGCTGTGATAGCCTAATGAGCTTGAAACGACTGAAGAGTGTCAATAGATAAAATCTATTGGGGGAAGATTTCTAGCCCTCAACACAGCAGGGAAACACTTTCTGAAATCCCAGCACATTTGTCAGTGGCAGCTCAGGTTGTAAATTCATGCAGTATAAAGATCTGTTCAGCACTCCAATAAAACACATTTCCATTGCTATGAATCCAGAATCTGATGAAATGAAAGCAGCACTAAACAAAATCTGAATGCAGAGTGCTGTAAAGTGAAACACACTTTTGAAACGTTCATTTTTGAAGGCATTTTGGGGACATTTGGGGTAATTAAACCCTCAGTACATCAAGCAGCCTCCTCTGCTTTCAAGATACCCAAACAAGCTTTATATGCTAAAACAAACTGTGTCAAATCAATTGAATTACCTTCTGCAGCTCAGTAACTGAATAGAGCTGCAAAAGGAGATATAACAACTTGGTTTTATTCAAGTTTCTTGTGTCACTTTAATTACTTTCTCATAAAGAAGCTAAGGAAAAAATATGAAGGAATGGATGCAAAACTTGGTGCATGCCCTGACCCAAAGTGCAATCTATCCAAAATTTAAATGAAGAAGTAGGAATTTACTCTTCTGGGTCTACCAGTGGTGAACCTACTGAGGTGGTGGAAGGCAGACAGGATGCAAGACAGAGACAATCAGTCATGAGCCCAACATGATTTGCTGTTACAAAAATGCAACTACATTACTGAACACACAGAACAGAGCTCAGCATATGAGATAGTCCTTCAGCTCTGCTTGGCACTGCTAAGGTCCCATCTGAAGGACCAGACCTAATCTGAGACACTGTGCTTCAGGGAATGCTTGGGCCACATGGAGAAAGCCCAGAAGATACAGTGAGCATGGCAGGAGGGCCAGAAACTGTGCTTGTAAGGAAAGATTTGGAACATGGAACTGCACAAAGAAGGGACATGTGGTACCAAACATGGAGATGCTTGTCTAGCATCTCCAGGGACTGGCATGGGGGCAGGGGAAGCGGAATGAAGGCAAGAGAAGGGACTGAGAAATCCTAAAGGTCCCCTTCAACATTCTTCTAAGAGAGTACAAAAGCAGAGCACGACAAAGGGCAAAGCTTTTGCTGGTCCAGAAAGCTGTGGGCCAAAAAGCCAGACTAAACCCTGGAAAACCAATCCTGTGATCTGCTTGTCCCTGATCACAGAATCACAGAAATATTCAGGTTGGAAAAGCCCCTCAGGATCACCAAGTCCAAACAATAACCCTACTCCTCAAAGTTCACCCCTAAACCATATCTCCAAGCACCACATCCAAACCACCTTTAAACACATCCAGGGTTGGTGACTCAACCACCTCCCTGGGCAGCACATTCCAATGCCTGGCCGTGAAAATGTTTTTCCTAATGTCCAGTCTAAAGCTACCCAGTCACAGCTTGAGGCTGTTTCCTCTTGTTCTATCTGTAGTGACAGGATGAGAGGGAATGGACTGCAGCTTGGGGAGGGCAGATTCAGACTACATATTAGGAAGACATTCTTTACGTGGTTCTAACACTAATTCCCTGGGAGAAGAGACCATCCCCAGCCTCTCCACAAGGTCCTTTCAGGTAGTTGTAGACACCAATGAGGTCCCCCCTCAGCCTCCTCTTTTCCAAACCATCCCCAGCTCCTTCAGTCACTCTTCATCAGTTTTATTCCCCAGGCCCTTCCCCAGCTTTGTTGCCCTCCTCTGCACTGGCTCCAGCACCTCCACATCTCTCTTGGATTGAAGTGCCCAAAATTGGACACAATACTCATGCTGTGCCCTCAGCAGAGCTGAGTACAAGGGGACAATCACCACCCTACTCCTGCTGGACACAGCATTTCTGATCCAAGCCAGGATGCCATTGGCTTTCTTGGCCACCTGGGCACACTGCTTGCTCACATTCAGCTGCTTCTCCGTTAGAACCCCCAGGTCTCTTTTTGCCAGACGGCTTTCCAGCCACACTTCCCCCAGTGATGTGAGGGATAAGGGCCCAGAAGAACAGCACTTTCCAAAGATCAGAGCAGAATCCTAGCTGACTGTACCATCCACAGCCCTGATGCAGAAAAGTCTGTCATCCACCTGGGAGCTGATAAGCAGCGTTTGCCACTTGGTTTTACTGATTCTGAGGGCGTAATACAGGAGTATTAAGAAGTGTCTAAACCCCCATTACTGCTGTGTCTGTGTAAGTGAGGAGGAGAAATCAAATTTTCATAGAGTTTGAGAAATAGGTCTGTTTAAGTATCACCAGTACACATAGTTTTCCTTCCTGTATTTCTTCACTTTCAAAGCTGCATCTGACAAGCCAAAGCTAGTCTCCTTGACAACAGAATGAAGACTTTTACACACAGGGATCGTGCTGTGCAGCTCACTACAACTTCCAAGACACTCTCACTGGACAAAGGGTGCTTATTCAAAACAGGTAGACTCTGTGTTGTGTTATTCATGGCAACAACTTCATTTGCAGCCTTTTATGAGCAGTCATATGGATTAGAAACCAGATACAAGCCAGGATACTGAGTTAAATATTGTGTTTTTTTCAGGATCAAATAAAGCACAGTGGAGAAGGGAAGGGAAGGGAAGGGAAGGGAAGGGAAGGGAAGGGAAGGGAAGGGAAGGGAAGGGAAGGGAAGGGAAGGGAAGGGAAGGGAAGGGAAGGGAAGGGAAGGGAAGGGAAGGGAAGGGAAGGGAAGGGAAGGGAAGGGAAGGGAAGGGAAGGGAAGGGAAGGGAAGGGAAGGGAAGGGAAGGGGGAAGGGAAGGGAAGGGAAGGGGGAAGGGAAGGGGAGGGGAGGGGAGGGGAGGGGAGGGGAGGGGAGGGGAGGGAGGGGAGGGGAGGGGAGGGAGGGAGGGGGAGGGGAGGGGAGGGGAGGGGAGGGAGAAGAGGGGAGAGGAGAGGAGAGGAGAAGAGAGGAGAAGAGAGGAGAAGAGAGGAGAAGAGAAGAGAAGAGAAGAGAAGAGAAGAGAAGAGAAGAGAGAAGAGAAGAGAAGAGAAGAGAAGAGAAGAGAAGAGAAGAGAAGAGAAGAGAAGAGAAGAGAAGAGAAGAGAAGAGAAGAGAAGAGAAGAGAAGAGAAGAGAAGAGAAGAGAAGAGAAGAGAAGAAGAAAGGGAAGAAGAGAAGGGAAGAGAAGGAAGAGAAGGGAAGAGAAAGAGAAGGAAGAGAAGGGAAGAGAAGGGAAGAGAAGGGAAGAGAAGGGAAGAGAAGGGAAGAAGGGAAGAGAAGGGAAGAGAAGGAAGAGAAGGAAGAGAAGGGAAGAGAAGGGAAGAGAAGGGAGAAGGGAAGAGAAGGGAAGAGAAGGGAAGAGAAGGGAAGAGAAGGGAAGAGAAGGGAAGAGGAAGAGGAAGAGGAAGAGGAAGAGGAAGAGGAAGAGGAAGAGGAAGAGGAAGAGGAAGAGGAAGAGGAAGAGGAAGAGGAAGAGGAAGAGGAAGAGGAAGAGGAAGAGGAAGAGGAAGAGGAAGAGGAAGAGGAAGAGGAAGAGGAAGAGGAAGAGGAAGAGGAAGAGGAAGAGGAAGAAGGCATGAGACCAGCTCCCTGGTTGTAGACCAAGGAGGTTGTTGAGGTTGAGGTTGAGGTTGTAGGTTGTTGAGCTCCCTCAGCCTCTCCTCACAGGGCTTGTGCTTGGGGCCTCTCACCAGCCTTGTTGCATGGGGTTGTTGTGGCCCAGGTGCAAGACCCAGCACTTGGCCTTGTTGAACCTCATACAGTTGACCTCAGCCCATTGGTTCAACCTATCCAGGTCCCACTGTAGAGCCCCTCTACCCTCAAGTAGATCAACACGCTCCCACTTTTAAGAGAGGTGTTGAGTTGCTGGAACATGTCCAGAGAAGGGCAACAAAGCTGGGGAGGGGTCCGGAGCACAGCCCTGTGAAGATAGGATGAGGGAGCTGGGGATGTTTAGCCTGAAGAAGAGGACGCTCAGGGGAGATCTTATTGCTCTCTGCAACTACCTGAAGGGAGGTTGTAGCCAGGTGAGAGTTGGTCTCTTCTCCCAGGCAACCAGCACCAGAACAAGAGGACACAGTCTCAAGCTGCAGCAGGGGAGGTTTAGGCTGGATGTTAGGAAGGAGTTCTTCACAGAAAGAGAGATTGGCCATTGGAATGGGCTGCCCAGGGAGGTGATGGAGCCACCATTACTGGAAGTGACTGGATGAGGCACTTAGTGTCATGGTTTAGTTGATTAGATGGTGTTGGGTGATAGGTTAACTCGATGATCTCAAAGGTCTTTTCCAACCAGGTTCTGTAGTCTAATTTCATGTCATCTGCAAGCTTACTGATCCCTTCATCCAAGTCATTGATAAAGAAATTGAACAGGACTGGTCCCAGTACTGATTTCTTTCATATTCACCTCACAGTAGCAATCAGCTGTGTGAGACAGAGCACCTTATGACACTGGGTTCCTGGCTCTTGGCTTTTTTTCAGGCAGTTACCTCTATTCTCTGCTCTTTAGCCTGGTGTACAGACCAAGCATAAACATTGGCAATTGGAAGTTCAGAGAAGTAATGAAATCTCTAATCTGAGTCTTTTCATGTCTCTCCCTCAGTTTTGCTATGTGTGTGTTGCAATAATATTAGTATGCCATGAGGATGATCAGAGGGCTGGAGCACCTCTCCTGTGAGGACAGTCTGAAGGAGTTGGGGCTGTTCAGTCTGGAGAAAAGGCTCCGAGGTGACCTCATTGTGGCCTTCCAGTATCTGAAGGGAGCCTACAGGAAGGCTGGGGAGGGACTTCTCAGGACATCAGGTAGTGATAGGACTAGGGGGAATGGAATGAAGCTGGAGGTGGGGAGATTCAAGCTGGAGGTGAGGAAGAAGTTCTTCACCCTGAGAGTGGTGAAGCCCTGGAATGGGTTATCCAGGGAGGTGGTTGGGACCCTGTCCCTGGAGGTGTTTAAGCCCAGGCTGGATGAGGCTCTGGCCAGCCTGATCTAGTGTGGGGTGTCCCTGCCCATGGCAGGGGGGTTGGAACTAGATGATCCTTGTGGTCCCTTCCAACCCTGACTATGATCCCTTCCAACCCTGATTCTATGATTCTATAACAGTAGAAGTAGGACAAATTAATTAACATTTTCATAGTGGAGGTAGGATAAATTGATTAACACTTTTCTCATTTTTGAATGAGAAAAGCACTGCAAAGGAATACAAAGTAGTGAGAAAACTAGCTAGGTATTGAATGGTTTCCATGCTTTTCATTTTTTTTCTCCTGAAATGTCATTCTATCAGTGCAAAACAGAAGAGAAAAGCAGCAAAATCTCATATTTTGCTGGGTTTGCTCTGAGAAGAAATGAGCTTCATGAACCATAAGTCATTAGAGCTCGTTTTTAATAGCATGCCAAATTCTCTACAGTCATCAGAATCTTTTCCTAATTCTGAAAATTGTGTTTGTCATCAGGAAAATTGTGTTTGTCATCAGGAGTCAAGAGAGTTCAGAGGCAAACACTCCCAAGTAGATGAGGGAGCTGGAACAGGCAAGCAGAGCACTTGGACTCTGCCTGTGAAGCAAAGGCACATTTTTAGAAGGAAGCAGAAGCATTGTTCTCACTTCATAGAGTCACAGAATGCTTTGAGTTGGAAGGAAGCTTTGAAGCTCATCTAGTCCAATACCTCTGCAGTGCCCTGGGACATCTTCACCTAGATCAGGTTTCTCAGAACCCCATCCAGTGTTTCCAGGGACAGGGCACCCAGCAGCTCTCCAAGCAACCTCCAAGCAGTGCTTCACCACCCTCATTCTAAACATTTTCTTCCTTGTATCTAGCATAAATCTACCCTCTTTTAGTTTAAAAACATTACCCCTTATCCTGTTGCAAGAGAGCCTGCTAAAAAAGACTATCCTTCACAGAGAGAGTTGTTAGCCATTGGAATGGGCTGCCCAGGGAGGTGGTGGGGTCACCATCCCTGGAGGTGTTCAAGAGGGGATTGGACGTGGCACTTGGTGCCATGGTTTAGTAGTCATGAGGTGTTGGGTGACAGGTTGGACTTGATGATCTTTGAGGTCTCTTCCAACCTTGCGTCTATGATTCTATGATTCTATCCCCATCTTTATTAGAGGCCCCCTTTGGATACTGGAAGGCCACCATAAGGTGTCTCAACCTTGTGCTGTTGCTAAAGCATTTGGGCCTTTCTTCTGTTGTCTCTGGTCTCCCAGGGATTACATGGACATGCAGGACAAAAAATTTGCTCTTAAAACAAGTGTCATGCATCCTTGTTGTAATTAGGACCTAACAAATCCAGAACAAGAGGACACAGTCTCAAGCTGCACCAGGGAAGGTTTAGGCTGGATGTCAGGAAGAAATTCTTCACAGAAGGAGTGACTGGCCTTTGGAATGGGCTGCCCAGGGAGGTGATGGAGTCACTGTCACTGGAGATGTTTAAAAAGAGACTGAATGGGGTGCTTGGTGCCATGGTTTAGTTGATTAGATGGTGTTGTGTGGTAGGTTGGACTCGATGATCTTGAAGGTCTTTTCCAACCTGGTTAATTCTGTATTCTGTAAATTGCATAAGCCAGGATCAGAGCAACTATTTTTCTTCAGTTACTGCATTTGTGACATAGATGCTGTTACCAAAACAGAAATTGGATCACTGAAATAGGAGAATTAGCCAATGGAATAATTTAATGCACTGGGCAACACATGCAAATAAAGTTACAGATGAAGTGATTTGTGCAAATTTAACATCTTCTGTGTCAGTTGGTTATTTACTTCTCCCAAGCCAAGAAGGTGATGAAATACAAAGCAGATACAAAACCATTTGAAAGGCTTCAACAGAGATCCTGTTTCATGTGAGAGAAAAAAAATAAACATTCAAAATTTGTCCCTCAATTTCTGCTCTAGTGAGCCTGGGACAGGCTATCCTCTACCTGAAGGGAGGTTGTAGCCAGGAGGAGGTTGGTCTCTTCTCCCAGGCTACCAGCACAAGAGGACACAGTCTCAAGCTGTGCCAGGGGAGGTCTAGGCTGGATGTTAGGAAGAAGTTCTTCCCAGAAAGAGTGATTTGCCATTGGAATGGGCTGCCCAGGGAGGTGGTGGAGTCACCATCACTGGAGGTGTTTAATAAGAGACTGGATGAGGCACTTAGTGCCATGGTTTAGTTGATGAGATGGTGTTGGGTGATAGGTTAGACTCAATTATCTTGAAGGTCCTTTCCAACCTGGTTAATTCTATTCTATTCTATTCTATTCTATTCTATTCTATTCTATTCTATTCTATTCTATTCTATTCTATTCTATTCTATTCTATTCTATTCTATTCTATTCTACTCTCTGTTCTGTTCCATTCCGTTCCGTTCCATTCCATTCCTTCCTTGGGTCTGATGGGCATAGATACAGTAAGGAGCACAGAGTATTTCCATCCTCACTGCATCCTACTTTTTCTGCTGTCACATCTTTCCCTCTATCATCACCCCAAAACAGATACCATGCTGAACTGGCTGCAGCAATCACAGCTGTTACCTTACTTTGAAAGCTGGATTTATCATCCAGAGTGAAGAAGTTTCAGAGACAAACATTCTTGTGCAGCAGCAATCAGCTTGGCAGAGGCAAATAAACCATTTGGTCTGTTTCCATGCTTTTAGATTAAGGCTCCTGTCAATGAGAATTCAGATGCATCTCTGTAATTTTCCCAACACTTTGCATTGCTGGAGCTGGGCCTTTATTCTGTCATCTCTGCTCACTTGCTTAACAGAGGAAAAACGAAGCCAAGGGTAAAGATTCCACTTATTTCCTATGGAATGGGTGCCTCTGTCCAGAGAGGGAGAGAGACTCAGTTCTTTTGAATATTCCCATGTCATGAAATTAGAGGCACAAGGCCAAAATATCAACAGCCCTTGAGGCTCTTTATTACACAAATAAAGTGGATGGATGAGAAGGGGAGAGAGAGAGAATAGAGAGGAGAGAGAAAAGGGAGAGAGAAAGGAAAGGAATCCTATTACCACACCCCTCACCCCCCACCCCCTCCAGGACAGTTTGAGTCTGTGGAGGAAAGGTGCTACAGAGCTTTGGATGTAGAAGAGATGTTGTCTTTGTTGGCTGTGCTGTCCTCTGAGCAGCCTCTTCAGCTCTAGGAGTGCAGCAGGCAGAACTTAGGACTCGGAGAGAGGGTTCTTCCAGGCTACATGGTGATGTCTCTGTCCTGGTATTCCCTCTGTTTTTCTTCAGAGCAGCATTGCCCTGGGCTTTTCCTTCTCTCATGTTTTCCTTCTCCTGAGCCAGTAGTTGCTCAGATCTTTTATACAGTTTTTAGGTATGTATATTCCAGAGAGTATCGATAGCAGTGGCCTTTGGCCATTTCCAGGGCAGCTGCAGTCTGGTGAGCAATCTTTATCTGTGCACCTTCCAGAAAGTCATTCCAGTGGCATCTGCCCAGTACACATCAGCTACTGGCTGTGCCAGCAGCAAAGGTGATTTCATCTTTGTTGTGTCACATCAAGAGAGACAAGTCTCTCACAATGGAACTCCTCCAGAGTGGGATGGAGAGGTCAGTGGCAGCAGTTTCCAGATACTGTGGCCCACACACAGCTGCCAAGCTAGACAGTTTCCCACAGAGTTCTCTGAAGCCACATCAACTAATCTGTAAGAGAAAATTACTGTAAAATTGATCCTGAGGCTTATTGCCTGGTGTACCATGAAATTGGAATACATCATCTAAAAGATGAAATAAAAAAGACTGAAGGGCAGGTGACCACATGTCTGAGCACAGCTTCTCCATGTATTTACTATGAGGACTTCACCAAACAAATCATACCTTTCATTTTTCATTTCTCAGGACTAAGGCAGATTTATACATGGGATGTCAGGTACATGGGCTAGGGTGACAGGACAGAAAGCCAGCTGAGAAGGTGGGAGGTGGAAGGACTACTGGGTGCACCAGGACATGGACACACAGAGAATGAGCAACTACTGGAAAGATCAGGAACTGACCCTTGTAGGGAGAGGATACAGGAACAGATCACAGAATCACCAAGGTTGGAAGAGACCTCAAAGATCATCAAGTCCAACCTGTCACCACAGACCTCATGACTAAACCATGGCACCAAGTATCACAGTAGCACAGTATCCTTAAGGTTGGAAGAGACCTCGAAGATCATCAAGTCCAACCTGTCACCACAGACCTCATGACTACACCATGGCACCAAGTGCCACGTCCAATCCCCTCTTGAAAACCTCCAGGGATGGTGACTCCACCACCTCCCTGGGCAGCACATCTCAATGGCAAATGACTCTGTGAAGAACTTTCTCCTCACCTCAAGCCTAAACTACCCCTGGTGCAGCTTGAGACTGTGACCTCTTGTTCTGGTGCTGGTTGCCTGGGAGATGAGACCAGCCCCTCCTGGCTACAACCTCCCTTCAGGTAGTTGTAGACAGCAATAAGGTCTCCCCGAGTGTGATCCCCAGATGTGATAATGGATACAGCTGGATGCTTCCCTGTGTTTTCCACCTGCATGTGCTGGAGTCCTTTGTCCTTTCCACTTCATCATTCTGTTTCTCCCAGTGGTTTGGTGTGTTTCAACTCAGTATTATTATTTTCCTGGCACCTTTCTCATCTTCCATTTTCTCTGCACTACATGGCACAACTTTCCTTTGTTTCAGCAGCGATTCTCATTTCCCGCCTCCCCTCCCCCAGCTCTGTTCCCTGTCTGTTCCTGCATTAATTTCTCCTGTTGGCTGGCCATTATGTAAAATATTGTGGGAACAGGATGTTCCTTTAATACATTATTAAGGATAGAGTATGAACAGCTGATCTTCTGGCATTTGCACCAGGAGAAAGGAAAAAAGAGAGAGAGAGAAGAGGTCTTCTGTTGTCTATTTTAGATGAAAATTGCACTGGACAGAAGCCAGGTGATGTAATGACCCCAAGCTTCCCCCAAAACTTTCATTCTTCTCAGGCTAGGATGAGAAGCATTCTCACAGTCAGCTTTCCACACCAGCATTTCCACAGATCTCTCAAAATTGAGTCATGCAAATAAGAGGAAAGAGTGAGGATGGAAACCAGTGAAAAAGGGCACAGAGTGGTGGGTGCTCTGCAGACACCTGGCTTTTTGTGGGGTTTCAACTCCTTCTCCAAGCAAACCCATAGCCTCCAGGGGTACCCATGGTGTGGAGAGCAGGTGTACCTGTGCAGAAAACTTCCCATGAGCGTGACTGAGAACGATGCATGCATGATGGTGACTAACCAGCTAAATGTGAACTCTCAAGACTAGGCAAAAACAAGTGTGTGACCTTTAGATCTACAAATGAAACGTGTCCAGAGAAGGGCCATGAGGATGATCATAAGGCTGGAGCACCTCTCCTATGAGGACACACTGAGAGTTGGGGCTATTCAGTCTAGAAAAGAGAAGGCTCCGAGGAGACCTCATTGTGGCCTTCCATTATCTGAAGTGGGCTACAAGAAAACTGGTGAAGGACTTTTTAGAGTGTCAGGTAGTGATAGGACATGGGGGAATTGATGCAAGCTAGAGGAGGGGAGATTCAGATTGGTTGTTAGGAAGTTCTTCCCCATGAGGGTGGTGAGACACTGGAACAGGTTGCCCAGGGAGGTGGTAGAAGCCTTGTCCCTGGAGGTTTTTAAGGCCAGGCTGGATGTGACTCTGAGCAATCTGATCTAGTGTGAGATGTCCCTGCCCATGGCAGGGGGTTGGAACTAAATGATTCTTGGGGTCCTTTCCAACCCTAATAATTCTATGATTCTGTGAAATGAAAGAGAAGGATGAAAAATTGGGCAAGCATAAGCATTAGCAGTTTGGAAAATGTTAAGACACTGTGGGAGTTCTCAGGTTATTAAGCAGAGGTTAAGCACACGCTTATCTTACCTACCCCAAGAAGGGACACTCAAAATAAACTGATCTTTTTAGCCAAAGTACAGCCAGGTAGAAAAATAAAGACGTCCAAATGTACTGCTAAGAGGAGCTAAGCACTGCAACACATCACTGGTAGTGATGGGAGCTGCTCCAGGACCAGAGTTTTTCAAGAAGAAATGAACTGCTCAGCACTGCCGAATATTTCAAGCAATGATTCATCTAGGATTGTCCTCCAGGCTGTGCTGAGCAGCATGACAGGCAAAATGATCACAGTGATCCCTCTAGGCCTTGTATCCTGCTACACATGCTCAGAGAAACTGCGTTCTAAGTCTGCCTGGCATCAGGCTGTGTATGGTGGATGCGTCCTTACAGTGTACACAAGATGTGTGTGCTCTTCAGTGGGTGGGATCTGAATCAGAAACAATCTGCCTTGAACTTCAGAGGCCTGAGGAACAGTCTGAAAGCCCACACAGGCATGAGCATGGAAAACATGGGGAAAAGCAGGATGCACAAGGGCCACAGACTGAAACATTCTGCTCAGATATTTCCTCAGGCAGAGCAGCAAGGGTGGCCCTGAGCACTGCACAGCGTCAGAGCTGGCCTGGCCTCGCAGATCTTTACAGACTGAAGCAGGACACCTCCACTGCTTTGCAAAAAAACATGTAAGCAACCTGCTCAGCTGAGCAGATGTCAAAAAGCAATCAGTAAAGGCTGAGAGGCAGGTCAGGCTTTATTCTTTAGCAGAGCATTCATACTCTTTGCTGTGTTTCCCCTGATGTACTTGGTATTTCACACATTACATGTTAAACAGGCACATTAGGGACCAGAAATAGGCACAGAAAATGTACTAATCATGAGGGACACAAGTAATTGTCATCATCTGCTCTACTCTTGAAAGTTCACTGATTGTAAACATGTCATAGCAGGTTAATTTCATGCTGCGTAAGGTATTTGACTCTGCCCCTTTCACTCAGATGCACTTTAAACTACTCAGCCAATCCTAAGTAAATCTTGCAATAAGCGCTAAATGAACACTGTTATCGATTTATGTTTTATTGCTCTATATATAACTTTAGAGCACTGTTCAATAGGTCAAGAACTCTCTTTCCTTAATTAATATTTGCCACAGCCAGTAACCCAAAGGCATCTTGATGGGAAAAAAAAAAAAAGCCTAGAAATATGCAGCCTGTGAGCTTCATGGAGCTAAGAAGGTATTTACACTTCCTCTACATCCTGCATTAATCTTCTATCATATCCTGAGACACCACAAAAGGTGGTTTGCTTTGGGTTGGTTGGAGAAAAGCACTGAATTACAGTGTTGCCAAAAATCCTCTGCTGCTCTGTCACCTGTAAATAACTGGATGTTCAGTCATGAATAAATGCACATCACAGGGTGTCATCCCTCAGTGCAATCCTTCATCTTCGCAGCACACAGGATCACAGGAGAGTTAGGGGCTGGAAGGGACCTCCAGAGATCATTGAGTCCAACCTCCCCTGCCAGAGCAGGACCATAGAATCCAGCACAGGTCACACAGGAATGCATCCAGATGGGTCTTGAAAGTCTCCAGAGAAGGAGACTCCACAACCACCCTGGGCAGCCTATTCCAGTGCTCTGTTACCCTCACAGTGAAGAAATGTCTCCTCATATTGAGGTGGCACCTCCTGTGCTGTAGTTTATATCCATTATCGCTTGTCCCCTACCTCCATGACCATCAACCTACCAGTGAGCCCTGAATGTGCTGATGTTTCTTTGTTGGCTCTTGCATCTTCCCCAACACATGGCTCATTATCCCACCTCCCCTGAAGTAGCAGTGGAGCTGGTACACCACCTCACAAGCATCCCAGGATTGATCCCGGCAAGCCTGGCTTTTCCCCTTTCCCCTTTGAGTTTAAGGCTCAGTTGATGAGCCCAGCCAGCCCCTGGGACATAAGCCTTCTCTCCCTTTGAGAGCCACCAGCAGATCTGGCATCATGTGAGGTCACCAACAGTCAAAAAAAACAAAGTCCTGTTTGAGGCATCAGGTTCAAAGCCAAGATTTGATCTGGTGAATTGATCTGGTGTGTCCTCCTCAGTCTTTCTCGGTTGGTCCCTGCAACTGGCAGAATAGAAGCGAACACTGCCTGTGCTCCCACTCCCTTGACCAGTTGACCCAAGGCCCTGAAGTCCCTTTTGATAGCCCTCAGTTTCCTTTTTTCAAGGTCATCATTGCCTATCTAGAAGGTTAATAATGGGCAATAATCTGTGGGCTGTACCAGGGTAGGAAGCCATCATGTAGCTCCATTTTACCTGCCCATGATGGCAGCTGCTCATGCTGTGTCTAGCTATGTCCATGCTTCCAGAACTGCAGCATCAGGCTTTAGTTTCAAGCAGAAAGAGCCAAGGGATTTTTCCTCTGTAGCTAAATACACATCTGAGCTCCCTTTGACTTCATTTCCACAAATACTGTTACTTCAGACCTGCAGACAGCTCTGTGCTTCTGTGGTGGGTTGAAATTCTGCCCCCACACCCCCAACATAAAATTGCCAGACCAGCTCAGTGAATAGAATAGAATAGCGTAGAGTAGAGTAGAGTAGAGTAGAGTAGAGTAGAGTAGAGTAGAGTAGAGTAGAGTAGAATAGAAGAATAGAATAGAATAGAATAGAATAGAATAGAATAGAATAGAATAGAATAGAATAGACCAGACCCAGACCAGACCAGGTTGGAAGAGACCTTCAAGATCATCGTGTCCAACCTATCAAAAAGCAAATGAAGCTGTCTTTACAAGCAAATCTACAATCTAGAAGTATGAAATGCAATGAATATGTACAAAATGTACAATATTTACAGGGATTTACAATTTATAAACAACACAAGGCACATACCCCCACCCCAGGCAAAACCAGGGGGTTGCCAACAGCTTCCCCCCTCCTTGCTCCCTTCCCTCCCCCTGTACACAGGACAAGAGAGAGAGGAGCAAAGAGTCACTTGTTAGTACTTAGCCACAACAAAGCAACATGAGCATGGTCAGCAAAGCCAGCAGGAGCAGTAGCTAGAGTGAAGGAAGCATAAAAGGGAGAAAGTTAGTGTACACAACTAGCTTTATGCTGCTAATCTGGGATTATTTAGACTTTCTCATTATTTTCACTTTCACATCCAGTAGTGATTTATTTACATTCTATCACTTTCTGTTCAAGGTCTGTGGAAAATTTTTCTAGGCACGGCACAAAATTGCCAAGAGGTTCCCAGCACCACGAGCAGTGGTGCCATCCCTGAAGCATGGCATTGCTGCCAGGTTTCAGTAGGTGTCAATGTCTGTAGCAGGCCCAGTGAATCACCGAACTGTACGGTGAGACATCTCACCAAAACAACAAAGCCCCTGGGCAGATCTGAGAGAGTGGATTATGCACAGACACCTATTGCAGTGTGCTGGAGGATTTATTAGCCTACTGCTGTGGTCCAGCCCCACCAGCCAGGCTGCCCCTGTGACAATAAAGCCGTTCCCTGCTCATGCAGATGGGGCTCCATCAGCAGGGAGAGCTGATCTGTGTCAAGCCCCTTCAGCCGAGCAGGCATGCTGCCTGCCTCTCAGTGGGGAAAGGACAGTTTTCGTGTGGTAATCCCTGAACAGGCACTTTAATTGGGAGCTTAGAGGTCTCTGCTCTTCCAGAAGACTCTCAAACACAATCTTCAGGGTTTTTGTTCTTCAAGACTGCTGTGTTTTGGCTTATGTTCAATTTCTCCATCAGTTCAACCTGTAATAGCATCTTTGTTACAGCATGCAGCAGAATATATTTTGCCTGATTCCTTTTGTTTATTTCCACAGGCAAATTCATAGCATTTTCTATCTCTCAGGCACTATTCCTGGCACCCTTTAACTCTTCTCCCACCACATTTCCAGTCACCCAGTCCCACTGCTTTCTTATTTATTCTTGATAGTTGTCCCTCCAATGGGTGTTTTGTGGTTGGCCCTCAGGGAATATCTGTTTTCTCGCTTTCATCCAGGAAGGGAATGGGAATTGAGCAGTGTGGGAGGAAGAAGAGAGGTGGAGATGTTCCTTTTTGCAGGGAGGTCACTGTGACATTGTACCTATTGTTCTACACCCACCTTGGACAGATATTTCTTGGAAATCCATAGATCTTCACCAGATTACATCTCTTCCTGCACTCTGCCTGAGTTGTTTTAAGCAGATGCCATAGCATCCTCATTACAAAGACATCAGTGACTTTAAACTGCAGGCCTCTAACTGGGGATGGCAAATCCTATTGCAGTTTCTGCAAGTCCTTTTATCCTGGGCTGCTGTGCCAGTTCCCTCTGCTTGTCATAGCCTGTGCACAGTGCTGTAGCTGAAGCTCTGTTTGTCTCCTCCTTCATGACTTCCATGGCATTTCTCTTTTCTTTTTTTAATGCATCAATACAAACCTCATATCCTACTACTCCTCCTTTTCCTGTCCCAGGGTATCCTGTCTCTATTCAGACCCCTAAGCATCTTGGGTTTTACCCTTATCCCCTCTATTACTCTTACAAAATGCCCAATCCTCCCAGCTATCTACTCTCTTAAGCTGGGAATCTTTTTCTTTCTCCCACTTGTTCCTGGGGGATTTCCTCAATCATGTAGGATCATGTTCTTTCTCTCCTTTGCCCTTCTTCTGATTGGTTCTGATGGTTGCAGTAGTAAACCCCATGCTGGTCTTTTACCTCTCCAGTCATTCCACATCTTTTCATCCTACTCAAGCAGCATCTCTGCATTTTGAATGCATGGCCGCCTCCAGCTGGAGGCCAGTCACCAGTGGCATCCCCCAGGGATCAGTGCTGGGCTCCATTCTCTTTAATATCTTCATTGATGATCTGGATGAGGGGATTGAGACAGTCAGCAGCAAATTTGCAGATGACACCAAGCTGGGAGCAGATTTTGGCCAGTTAGAGGGCAGAAGGGCTCTGCAGAGGGACCTCGACCGACTGGACAGATGGGCAGAGTCCAACGGGATGGCATTCAACAAGTCCAAGTGCCAGGTGCTGCACTTTGGCCACAACAACCCCATGCAGAGCTACAGGCTGGGGTCAGAGTGGCTGGAGAGCTGCCAGGCAGAGAGGGACCTGGGGGTGCTGGTTGACGGGAGGCTGAACATGAGCCAGCAGTGTGCCCAGGTGGCCAAGAAGGCCAATGGCATCCTGGCCTGCATCAAGAATAGTGTGGCCAGCAGGAGCAGGGAAGTCATTGTGCCCCTGTACTCTGCACTGGTTGGGCCACACTTTGAGTACAGTGTCCAGTTCTGGGCCCCTCAGTTTAAGAAGGACATTGAGACACTTCGGATGCATCCAGGAAAGGGCAACGAGGCTGGAGAGAGGTCTCAAGTACAAGCCCTATGAGGAGAGGCTGAGGGAGCTGGGTCTGTTTAGCCTGGAGAAGAGGAAGCTCAGGGGAGACCTCATTGCTCTCTACTACTACCTGAAAGGTGGTTGTAGCCAGGAAGGGGTTGGTCTCTTCTCTCTAGCAACCAGCACCAGAACAAGAGGACACAGTCTCAAGCTGTGCCAGGGGAAGTTTAGGCTCGAGGTGAGGAGAAAGTTCTTCACTGAGAGAGTCATTTGCCATTGGAATGTGCTGCCCAGGGAGGTGGTGGAGTCACCATCTCTGGAGGTGTTCAAGAGGGGATTGGACATGGCACTTGGTGCCATGGATTAGTCATGAGGTCTGTGGTGACAGGTTGGACTTGATGATCTTTGAGGTCTCTTCCAACCTTGGCAATACTGTGATACTGTTGCCCTCCACAGTTTGGTTTCCAATAGATTCTAGTCTTTAGCCAGTCAACACTTTTTGATGAATGCTCAATGCTATTTCTGTCTTTTCACATCAACTTCATTGTGACAAATTTCTTACCAGAATTTCCTTGAAGCAAACATTTAAAGTGTCAGGTTGCATCATGTCTGCTCCTGGACCACTGCTCATACAATTCTACCTTCAGTGAATCTCAGAATTGTCAGGGTTGGAAGGGACCTCAAGGATCATCCAGTTCCAACACCCCCTGCCATGGCCAGGGACACCTCACACGAGATCACGTTGCTCAGAGCCACATCCAGCCTGGCCTTTAAAACATCCAGTGATGAGGCTTGTACCACCTCCCTGGGCAACCTGTTCCAGTGTCTCACCACCCTCATGGGGAAGAACTTCTTCCTAACATCCAGTTTGAATCTACCCATTTCTGGTTTTTCTTCCATTTCCCCTAGTCCTGTCATTATCTGACACCCTAAAAGGTCCCTCCCCAGCTTTCTTGTAGGCCCCCTTTAGATACTGGAAGGCCACAATTAGGCCTCCTTGGAGCCTTCTCTTCTCCAGACTGAACAGCCCCAGCTCCCTCACTCTGTCCTCACAGGATAGGTGCTCCAGCCCTCTAAACTGCTGGACTTCAGGAGACTGCATCGCAACGGATCACAGAATTGTCAGGGTTGGAAGGGACCTCAAGGACCATCTAGTTCCAACCCCCTGCCATGGGCAGGAACACTTTCCACCAGATCAGGCTGCCCAGAGCCGCATCCAGCCTGACCTTAAACACATCAGGGATGGGTCAATTCCCTGACCACCTCAGTGCAATACACTCTGACTCTGCTTCCCTGTCTTCACCTGCAAATTTCCACATCATGAAGCATTGTGTTGTAGATAGTGCAGGGTTCCAAATGCTTAGATGGGTGTTTCAGTCACAGCAGGGACAAAGGAGAAGACAAAGCTCTTCATACTTGTCCTTTGCTCCCATCTGTGTCCCTGCAGCAAGGTCTCTCTGCAGCATCTGCTCCCTCCCAGCTCTTACCACGTGTGCATGGGTAGGTTCTCCCAGGCTTGCTTTCCCATTCATGTTTCTACTAAATAGATATTAATTGTGCTATCCCCCAAAACACCTCCTAAAATAATTCCTCTGCAACAAGATCCTTCTTGCTGTGAGAACAGTTTGTTGTACTCCAGCATCTCTCTCTGGTCTGCTGCAAAATGCAGGCATTACAAGAAGCTGGGCGTGAGTAGGCAGTATGCATTTGCACCCCAGAAGGCCGATTACATCCTGGGTTGCATCAAAAGATGTGCTGCCAGTAGAGCCAGAGAGATGACTCTGCCATTTTACTCTGTTCTGAGGAGACCTCACCTGGAGTACTGTATCCAGCTCTGGAGCCCTCAATACAGGAAGGACATAGAGCTCATGGACTGGATCCGGAGAAGGGCCACAAAAATGACCAGGGGTTGGAGTATCTCTGCTGTGAGGACAAGCTGAGGGAGCTGGGGTTGTTCAGCCTGGAGAAGAGAAGGCTCTGGGGAGACCTAATAGCAGCCTTCCAGTACCTGAAGGGGGCCTACAAGGATGGAGAGAGACTGTTTACAAAAGCTTGTCATGACAGGACAAGAGGCAATGGCTTCAAACTGGAGAAGAGCAGATTTAGACTGGATGCTAGGAACAGGGTCTTTACTATGAGGGGCGTGGTGGAATGCTGGAACAGGTTGTCAAGGGAGGTGGTTGAGGCCCCATTCATGCAGATACTCAAAGTGAGGCTCAGCTGTGCTCTGGGCAACCTGATCTAGTTGAGGATGCCCCTGCTGACTGCAGAGGGGTTGGACTAGATGGCCTTCGAAGGGCCTTTCCAATCCAGACCCTTCTATGATTCTATTATGAAGATCTTCTAATGAACTTCCACACACACACTTCATACCAGGCACTTCTCCCTTCTGCAGCTTTTGGTCTCTGTTTCCTATGAGTGACCATGAGTCTTCATCTACCACTAACTGCAGCGAGCACATTGTGAAAACATATCAGCATGTCCCTAACAAGGCTGGAAGCAGGAGGTGGTATTTATGCCTGTACTTTCTAACAAGCCCAGAACTCTAGTTACAGAGACAAAATCACATCAGGAAAAACAACAGCAACAAAAACAAACCACAAAGCCACAAAAACAAACACGATGGTTGTGGCAGTTTTAGGCTGATACCTAGGAAATTTTCCACAGATCTTGAGTAGCAAGTGAGAGAACATAAATAAACTATCATTGGATGTAAAGAGAAAATAATGGTAAGGTCTAAATAATCCTATGGGCCTGATAAAGTTGGTTGGACAACCTAACTTTTGTTCTTTCTCAGCTTCTTCACTCTAGCAGATACTAGCTGGTTGCTTCTGCTGGCTTGCTGACCTTGGCTGTGTATCTTTGTTGTGCCTAAATATGAACAAGCTACTCTCTTCTCTTGCTTTTCCCTTGTATAGGGTAGGAGGAGAGGGAGCAGAGAGGAGGAAGCTATTAGTAGATCTGAGGTTTTAGAATAGAATAGAATAGAATAGAATAGAATAGAATAGAATAGAATAGAATAGAATAGAATAGAATAGAATAGAATAGAATAGAATAGAATAGAATAGAATAGAACGGAACGGAACGGAATGGAATGGAATAGAATAAACCAGGTTGGAAGAGACCTTCAAGATCATCGTGCCCAACCTATCATCCAACACCACCTAATCAACTAAACCATGGCACCAAGCACCCCATCCAGTCTCCTCCTGAACACCTCCAATGATGATGATTCCACCACCTCCTCGGGCAGCCCATTCCAATGGGCAATCACTCTCTCTGTATAAAATTTCCTCCTAACCTCCAGCCTAAACCTCCCCAGGTGCAGCTTGAGACTGTGTCCTCTTGTTCTGGTGCTGGTTGCCTGGGAGAAGAGACCAACCTCTGCTTGTCTACAACCTCCCTTAAGGTAGAGGGCAAGAAGGTCTTTTCCAGGGGAGGTTCTTGTGCTGTTTATAAATCATAAACACATGTAAATATTGTGTGTTTTGTACATATTCATTGCATTTCATATTTCTAGAGTGTAGTTTTGCTTGTAAATACAGCTTAATTTGCTTCCACTGAGCTCATCTGGCAATTTTATTTGGGGGGGGTAAGTCTCTCAAACTAATTAGGGGTTAATCTCAACCCACCACAGTGGTTAAAACTTCTCAGCAAAATGCACAACTGCAAAACTGCAGACTTCTGAAAAACTGATGAAAACAAACAGTGAAAGTCAGATTCAAAGTTGCCTGAAATACCAATAATTTTGAAGATTTTGGAGCCACTGCTGCTCACAATGACATGCTTACTTTCAGAAGGAAAAAAAAGGTATTAGTATAATGGATAAAGTTCCTTAATATACAGCTTAGAATCCAAGAATCAATAAGGTTGGAAGAGACCTCAGAGATCACCAAGTCCAACCTATTACCTAATACCTGACACCTCCTGACAAGTAAACCATGGCTCCAAGTGCCACATCCAATCCTTTTTTGAACACCTCCAGGGATGGTGACTCCACCACCTCCCTGAGCAGCACATTCCAATGGATAACAACTCTCTCTGTGACGAACTTTCTCCTCACCTCCAGCCTAAACTTCCCCTGGTGCAGCTTGAGACTGTGTCCCCTTGTTCTGGTGCTGGTTGCCTGGGAGAAGAGACCAACCCCCTCCTGGCTACAACCTCCCTTCAAGTAGTTGTAGACAGCAATAAGGTCTCCCCTGAGCCTCCTCTACTCCAGGCTAAACAATCCCAGCTCCCTCAGCCTCTTCTCATAGGGCTTGTATTTGAGACCTCTCCCCAGCCTCGTTGCCCTTTCCTGGATGCATCTGAAGTGTCTCAATGTCCTTCTTAAACTGAGGGGCCCAGAACTGAACACAGTACTCAAAGTGTGGCCCAACCAGTGCAGAGTACAGGGGCACAATGATTTCCCTGCTGCTGCTGGCCACGCTATTCTTGATGCAGGCCAGGATGCCATTGGCTTTCTTGGCCACCTGGGCACACTGCTGGCTTATGTTCAGCCACCTGTCAACCACTACCCCCAGGTCCCTTTCTGCCTGGCTGCTCTCCAGTCACTCTGTCCTCAGACTGCAGCTTAACAGAAAATAAGTTACAGGGAGGAAAAGCAAACAAACAACAAACATGTCAGAGTCAGGAAAATAATCAGACAGAGAACAGTATTTTCCCTACGGCAGCAAAATGGATACAGCAAGTCAGCAGAGCCTGACCAAAATGGGTGGCTCTGGGTGTTTACTAAATGCAGGGGTAGAGGAAGCAGAAAATGATGAGTCTTGGGAAATAAATTATATTATGAGAAGCATAAAGAAGAAAACAATATTATGTGAAGTGCTTTAGACTCGTGCTGTTTTGCTCTGGTTTTCTGTTTTCCTGAGTGTTATGAGAAAGGCACTTGTTGCAGCGAGGTGGGATTCCTGTGCAAGCACCATTCATGGAGAAAAAGACAGATCATGAAAAGCTCTGGAGCCAGGCCATGAGGAACACAGACCAGCCAGCACATGAATCCCATTAGCCAGCCCGAGTGCTGTTGGTAAGAGATGCAAACAGAGCAGGAGAGCAGTACAGAGAAACCTGAGCTCAGGTCTGCAGCTCAAGAGATTTTCTCATGTTACAGCTTTGTGCTGGTGCATGGAATAAGGTAAAATTACATGTGCAAAGAATGAGAAGGATTTTAATCAGTAACTCCCCAGTGAATGGTCCTGATAAATCTAGAGGCACAATTAAATCTCAGGCACAATATGAAAGAATAAGACACTGATGTTCTTCTGCACTAGTTAGTGACTGCTTTCCTGCTGAAATCTATGTAACACCCCTCTGTGCTGCACATTCTGAGCAGCTGTAATTCTGGATATGTCCTGTGACCCCATAAGAAATCAGGGTCGTGGTCTTTGCACAGGCACAATCAGAAGGCAACTCACCTATCAATCTACACAGCAGCTCTTTCACTGAAACAACAGCAACCAGCACCAGAACAAGAGGACACAGTCTCAAGCTGCACCAGGGGAGGTTCAGATTGGATGTTAAGGAGAAATTCTTCACAGAGAGAGTGATTGCCCATTGGAATGTGCTGCCTGGGGAGGTGGTGGAGTCACCATCATTGGAGGTGTTTAGGAAGAGACTGGATGGGGTGCTTGGTGCCATGGTTTAGTTGATTAGGTGGTGTTGGATGATAGGTTGGGCACGATGATCTTGAAGGTCTCTTCCAACCTGGTTTAGTCTATTCTATTCTATTCTATTCTATTCTATTCTATTCTATTCTATTCTATTCTATTCTATTCTATTCTATTCTATTCTATTCTATTCTATTCTATTCTATTCTGCTCTGCTCTGCTCTGTTCTGTTCTAACAGACTGTGTAGCAGGAAATAAAGAAAGAACCACTACCGGATGAGGGAAACCCCCAGTTTTCTGGGAGGTGATTTGCTGGGAGGCCTTGCTTGATAACCGGAAGCACAAAGCATGCTTTCTACATCTACCTGAAGGGAGGTTGTAGCCAGGTGGGGGTTGGTCTCTTCTCCCAGGCAACCGGCACCAGAACAAGAGGACACAGACTCAAACTGCGCCAGGGGAAGTTTGGGCTCGATGTGAGGAGAAAGTTCTTCACTGAGAGAGTTGTTGGCCAGTGGAATGTGCTGCCCAGGGAGGTGATGGAGTCACCCTCTCTGGAGGTGTTCAAAAAGGCATTGGATGTGGCACTTGAAGCCATGATCAGTAATCATGAGGTGTTGGTTAACAGGTTGGACTTGATGATCTTTGAGGTCTCTTCCTACCTTATTGATTCTATGACCTTTTCTTCGGCTGCAATCAACAACGTCCTGGCCACAGGAGAGCAAACCTTGGCCACTTTATATTAAGCCTTTGGAACAATGATCCTCCTTTTCCTGATTCAGCTTTCTTTTACCCTGAAGTTACTGCAGTGCAGCCCTTGACAGGCTGGAACACCACCCACAAAACTTTTGACAGACTCCGTGTCATGGCTCCAGGAAGATTTAAGGGGATAATCATTGGAAGTGGGGCTTCAAGAGGCCTACTGGGACACATCCCTTTGAAAGAGAATGTCCAAGAGTGATCTCGAGGAGCTGGGCTGTCCTGCACTGCGGTGCTGCTCAGTCACCTGAAATCAGACATCCCTTTGATCAAGACTAATGCAGACAATAGCTGCCCCAAAGGCTTGCAGTCATTAATGTCTAGGCGCTGCTGCGACACGTTTGGCACAGAAGCATATGACACCTTCCATAGTGCACAGTGAAAATCTTCAGGGCTTATTCAGGGGTGAATTTAAGATGCTTTAATCCTCCAATCCCTTTTCAAAATACTTTCAATGCACACAGAGACTGCTTTTGTCTCGGAGCACCTGCAAACACCAGCTGTTGCAGGTTCCAGATGGTAAGTGATGTTTTACCCTTGCTTCCTGTCAGTATTATCAGTGAAGGAAGGATGGCATTTGCTGGTATGGGAATTCTACCCGAAAACAAAATCACAGCAATGTTAAACATAATAAGAGAAAGGGCTATGAAGAATGGTTTCCTCCCAACCCCTTTTTTTAAAACTTTCTATAAGACTTATCCAGAAATATCACAGAATCCGTGGAGTGGGTGGGTGGGAGTGGAGTGGAGTGGGATGGGATGGGATGGGATGGGATGGGATGGGATGGGATGGGATGGGATGGGATGGGATGGGATGGGATGGGATGGGATGGGATGGGATAGGATAGGATAGGATAGGATAGGATAGGATAGGATAGGATAGGATAGGATAGGATAGGATTAACCATGTTGGAAAAGACCTTTGAGATCATCAAGTCCAACCTATCATCCAACACTATCTAATCAACTAAACCGTGGCACCAAGCACCCCATCCAGTCTCTTCTTAAACATCTCCACTGATGGTGACTCCACCACCTCCCTGGGCAGCCCATTCCAATGGCCAATCTCTCTTTCTGGGAAGAATTTCTTCCTAACATCCAGCCTAAACCTCCCCTGGCACAGCTTGAGACTGTGTCCTCTTGTTCTGGTGCTGGTTGCCTGGGAGAAGAGGCCAACCCCCACCTGGCTACAACCTCCCTTCAGGGAGTTGTAGAGAGCAAGAAGGTCTCCCTGAGCCTCCTCTTCTCCAGGCTAAGCAACCCCAGCTCCCTCAGCCTCTCCTCACAGGGCTTGTGCTCCAAATCCCTCCCCAGCTTTGTTGTCCTTCTCTGGACACGTTCCAGCAACTCAACATCTTTCTGAAACTGATGGGCTCAGAACTGGACACAGGACTCAAGGTATGGCCTAACCAGTGCTGAGTACAGGGCAGAATGACTTCCCTGCTCCTGCTGGCCACACTATTCCTGATCCAGGCCAGGATGCCATTGGCCTTCTTGGCCACCTGGGCACACTGCTGGCTCATATTCAGCCTACTGTCCACCAGTATCCCCTGGTACCTTTTCACCTGGCTGCCCTCCAGCCACTGAGACCCCAGCCTGTAGCACTGCATGGGGTTGAACAGGTTGCTCAGAGATGTGGTGGAGACATTCAAGGTCCAACTTGATGGGGACCTGAGCAATCTGATCTAAAGATGTCCCTACTCACCTCAGCAGGGGTGGACAAGATGACTTTTGAGGGTCCCTTCCAACCTTATACATTTGATAATCCTATGATTCTGGGAAGTCCATGGGAAGTTCACACTCTCCCTTCACTGACAAGAGGATGAAAGTGTTTAGCATACACCCAGTGGTGGCAGCAAACAAGGAATTGTTGAGAAAGTCTTGGCCTCAGGTTTCCAGTAGTCCTTTGATTTGATCCCCCACCATTTCCCTTCAGCCAGACCCCTATTTGCTCTTCAGTTAGGCTTGGGGGTGGCCTGGCATTTCCAGGCTGCAGTTTAGACCTGGGGTGACCTGGCATTTCCAAGCTGCAAGACCAGAAAACAAATGTACTCTACTTAATCACACTTCTAGAAGTACCTCAGTGCTTTGCTGAATTGCACGCACTCAGTGTGGCTCCAATGGTGAGACAATCCCCTGCACAGCACAAACAGCTCAGGCCAGCTGGTCAGTGCTTACAACTACCTAACATTTATTCCATCTAATTCCCAAGGTGAAAGCAACTTTGCAGGTAGTGCAGCTCTCTACTCATTCACTCACAGCAGAACAGCTCATCTGAGTGGTGACTGCAGAAGCCTTTGATTACCGCTGTATTCGTGGAGATTTAGCCTCCAATTGAAGTAATTAATTCCATGACCACTGCAGACAAAGTGAAACCGTGTCAGAGACTGGGAAATGCATGGAAGAATATTGTCATTAAAAGCTGAATATAGCCATTTACCAATTTGAATTAGAGTGGCATCATTTGCATTGTGAATAGTTAAAGGCCTATTGGTATTTCTGGTACAAACAGGCTGCCTTTTATCGTAGGTTCTCAGGATGCATTTGTGCTGAGACAGAACATGACAGGATGTGTTAGCCTGCTTTTAAGATTTTTGGGGTTTTTTAAATGTTAATTTACAGTATCACAGTATCACCAAGGTTGAAAGAGACCTCGAAGATCATCAAGTCCAAGCTGTCACCACAGACCTCAGGACTACACCATGGCACCAAGTGCCACGTCCAATCCCCTCTTGAACACCTCCAGGGATGGTGACTCCACCACCTCCCTGGGCAGCACATTCCAATGGCGAATGACTCTCTCCGTGAAGAACTTTCTCCTCACCTCGAGCCTAAATTTCCCCTGGTGCAATTTGAGACTGACGAATGAATTCAGAGAGTAG
Source organism: Picus viridis (assembly GCA_033816785.1). NCBI lineage: Eukaryota > Metazoa > Chordata > Aves > Piciformes > Picidae > Picus > Picus viridis. Next base: position 44,052,897 of record CM066578.1, on the reverse strand, counting down.
AACCTCAAGCAAAGCTCAGCTGATAGAAGGAAATGTTTTAGCTCTTGTGGGCCGCAAACCTTGGGACCAAACTGCAGCTGTGTAGAGAGAGAAAAGTATTTAGCTAATTACCAACGACCATTGTGACTCAGGGAAGCCACACAACGACCTGAGAATTAGAGCTGGTAAACATTGCAATAGAGTCTTTTGTCTTCTCTCTGAACTTAGATAAGAGATGTGTGATCGTTTGTCTTTTGTCTAACACCTGTCTGAGCCTTGCCAAGGGATGTGTGCTCCCTGGCATTTGCTCGGCAGCCAGTCACGAATCTGTAACTGTCGCACGGACACATCTAATTACCAATCCCGAGTAGCTTTTGATTATGTTAGCCTATATAAAGAAAAGACTTTGTACAATTGTGGCAGGGTGGGAAAGTTCCCCCCCCCACACACACACAAAAAGAATCCACAGCTAACTCAGCCGGAGAAGCAGATGAAAGCTATATTTGCAAGCAGAAATGGAATGCAATGAATATGTACAAAAATATACAATAATTACAATATATACAGAAATATACAGCAATGTATGCAATACAGGAGACCTTTCCCCCCTGCAGCCAGGGGGGTTCGGCCTGTTCCCCCTTCTCCCTCCCTACCTCCCCTTTTCTTTCAAAAAAAAAAAAAGGGTTAGAGAGAAAGAGAAAGGAAGGTAATTAAAGAGAAAAATAAATTCTGTTAGTTCAAAGCAAATGCAAGAGTTAGTTTTCTTATCTGGTTAGCTCTGTTAATCCGAGGTCACTGTGCTCCGCAAGCTGTTGCTTCAGAGAGAGAGAAACAGGCCAGCTCACAGGACAGAGAGAAGAACAGACTGAACAAACTGACTCCAAACAGACTAAGCTAAAACTTACAGTTGCATTCTACCAATGAAATCAGTTTAGCATATCTTTGTTTTCATTCAAATATCAAAAACATTCAGCCAGAGTGTTCAGAAAGTGTCCATTTCTTAAAGGCACAGCCTAAACCGGTCACAACAATAAAGTAGACACTTTGCTTGCATCAAGCTTTGTCTCCATCTCTCAATCGCGGTATGAGACTGTGTCCCCTTGTTCTGGTGCTGGTTGCCTGGGAGAAGAGACCAACTCCCTCCTGGCTACAACCACCTTTCAGGGAGTTGTAGAGAGCAAGAAGGTCTCCCCTTAGCCTCCTCTTCTCCAGGCTAAACACGACCAGCTCACTCAGCCTCTCCTCATAGGGCTTGTGCTCAAGGCCTCTCACCAGCCTTGTTGCCCTTCTCTGGACACGTTCAACTGTCTTGATGTCCTTCTTAAACTGAGGGGCCCAGAACTGGACACAGTACTCAAGGTGTGGCCTAACCAAAGCAGAGTACAGGGGCACAATGACTTCCCTTCTGCTGCTGGCCACACTATTCCTAATGCAGGCCAGGATGCCATTGGCCTTCTTGGCCACCTGGGCACACTGCTGGCTCATGTTTAGGTGGCTGTCAATCAGCACCCCCAGGTCCCTTTCTGTTTGGCTGCTCTCCAGCCACTCCAACCCCAGCATTAATTAATACATTTTTTTCCCTGTATAAGTACAAATTAATTAATTCCCTACTTGAAATGGATTATAAGCCAATTGTTTCCTGTGTGTGGGTGGCATGGGTGCTGACAGGCAGCTGTATCCTATTCGATGGCTTCTGCACCGTTTGCTGATCTGCACCTTCCTCATTTTGCAGTTTTAAATGCAAGCTTGAAACTCAAGCATTTGAAGCCAAAGCTGAAGGTGCTGAAATTCTTTATTATCCTTCATTACCAGGGCAGTGAAGATCTGTTGTTCAGGAGGAGACTTGATGGGGTGCTTGGTGCCATGGTTTAGTTGATTAGGTGGGTTGGATTGGTTGATAGGTTGGATGCAATGATCTTGAGGGTCTCTTCCAACCTGGTTCATTCTATTCTATTGCAGATACATCAGATAAATATAATATATAAATACCCAGGGAGATAAAATAAAGAGTTGTTAATTTACAACAAAAATGAGACTGAAGTGTAAAAGAATCACAGAGGCACTCAGGTTGGAGAAGACCCTCAGGATCCCCAGGTCCAGCCCAGAACCCTACTCTATGGGACTCACCCCTAGACCAGAGCCCCAAGCACCACATCCCAACCACCTTGAAGCACATGCTGGCTTGGGGACTCAACCACCTCCCTGGGCAGCACATTCCAACCCCTGACCACTCTTTCCATGAAAAACGTTCCCTAATATCCAGTCTAAACCCACCCAGTTGTAGCTTGAGGCCATTCCCTCTTGTTCTATCACTAACTAGCTGTGAGAAGAGACCAGCACCAGCCTCTCCACAACCTCCTTTCAGGTAAGGGATGTGGGTTGGGGGGTGAACTTTGTGGAGTGGGGTTCTGGGTTGGACTTTCTGATCCTGGGGGTCTTTTCTGTGAAATTTAAACCCAGCTGTGAGAGGAATCAGATGTCCCCACTGTTGAGATGGGCTGTATTAGAAAATTCTTTCAGCAATGAGTTTCCTGCCCTGAAAAAGAAAAACCATTTTCTGAATTTTCAGGTTTTTTTTCCCCTCCTACTCCCTGTATTAGAGTGAGGCCAAGACCCTGCCAAAGTTAATAGCAACAACAAATATCAGCAGGACAACAAGGCTTGCCTTAAACTAGCTAGGGAGTGCCAGGATTTGACACCTGTCTTTTGAAAGATTGAGACAAAAATCTTATCTCTGATCTGCACTTGCAGTGTACAAGAAGGTATTTTTAGTTCAATTGCCATAGTTCCTTGGGTTGGTATGTCCTTGATAACAGAATGCTAGGTGCTGGGAGTGACCTTGAAAGGTCATCCAGTCCAACCCCCCCCCCTGCCAGAGCACCTAGACCAGAGCACACAGGAATTTCTCCAGGTGGGTTTTGAATATCCCCAGGGAGGGAGACTCCACAACCATCCCGGGCAGCCTGTTCCAGTGTTCCGTCACCCTCACAGGGAAATAACTGATGACTTCCCTGATGATTATCCTGGGGATTCACCTCCAGAATTGGTCTGCAAACAGAGATTTGCCTGTTTTGTTGCCATTTGGCACCAGTTGGAGTCCCAGCTCCCCTCTCCATCCTGCTTCTCTGCTCACCAGTGCAGGTGCTTACATAGGTGCATGTCAGTGGCAGAGAAAAACGACCAACACCAAGATGTGCTCAAGCATCAGCCCTTTATTAATACACATCATGGCTTATGTATTCTTCCCTCTGCATCCACACACCCTTGGCATTTAAGTGATTAGTTCAGGCTTCCTGTCCAAGTGCCTCTCTCCTCCTTTTGGTAGGCTGGGGACTTCTCTTGCTGCTTCCTTTGTTTTCCCACAGATCTTCCTCTGGGGTTGTTTACATTCCTGGTTCCAGAGATCCAGTTCACCAAGGTTAAAGCCATCCCCAGCCCCCTGCTTATCTACAGGTGCACTTCTTGGGGAATCATCTCTCTCCAACTGAGCTGCCAAGAGGATTAAAAAAAAATAAAAAAATCATAACACAAGGATGATCAGAGGGCTGGAGCAACTCTGTGAGGACAGACTGAGGGAACTGGGGTTGTTCAGTCTGGAGAGAAGGCTCCAAGGAGATTTCCAGTCTGAAGGGGGCCTACAAGAAAACCTAGGAGGGACTTTTTAGTGTGTCAGGTAATGATAGGACTAGGGGGAATGGAGCAAAAATAGAAATGGGTAGATTCAGATTGGATGTTAGGAAGAAGTTCTTCCCCATGAGGGTGGTGAGACACTAGAACAGGTTGCCCCAGAAGGTGGTGGAAGCCTCATCTCTGGAGGTTTTTAAGGCTGGGCTGGATGTGGCTCTGAGCAACCTGATCTAGTGTGAGGTGCCCCTGCCCATGGCAGGGTGCAGCTTTTAAAGCAGTCTTAGGCTTGCTTTATGAAGGCTACTTAGGCTGTTATACCTCTGACTACTTGGCAGTACTTAAGTAGGTACATCTGCTAACACAGAGCATTATTAACTGTGTGGAGGTGAATTTTAGAGGGTAACTTAAAATAAAGGAATTCCACAAGGGATAGAAAGAGTAAACTTCAATTTTGCTCACTCTGAACTCAGATGGTCGCTAAATCTGTAGCAAAGACCCTTAGGTGGCCTGTCAGCACAGAAATGTAATCCCAGAGGTGTTTCTTCATGGCTGGTGGGAAGTCATAGAAGGGTCCAAGCCAGAAGGGACCTTCAAAGGTCATCTAGTCTGACCTCCCTGCAGTCTTCCTCAGTGGGTGACTCCTTTCTGTTGTCCCAATGCCCTCCCCACAGAGCCTGCCCTCCTCCAAAAGGTTCTCCCTGCCTTTTGCCCCTTTGCCTTCACAGTGCTGAACTTCATCATGGGGACAAAATGAGACATCCACCTGCCCCAGTGTGCAGATGAGAGGGGGAGCTGGGCTTGGAGAGCCTGAGTGCTGCTCACAGTTTGTGATGCTCCCTTTCCTTTATGTCCTGAGGACTGACTCAACACTGCAGAGGGTCCAAGGTCCTCTCAAAAAAAACATCTTAAGCCACTGCTCACCGGGCCCCCAGAAGTGCTGTACCTCTTGTTCATGAGGCAATTACAGCTAAACAAGAAACACCTCTTCTGTTGAAAAGATCCCTCCCATGTTACCATGGATATGAGAACTTGTGGCTAAACTCCTTTTTTCTCCTCACAGTATATGATCCCTACATTTTGATCCATACAAAATATCACTTCTAAACAAAATTATGTTCAGCATGTATCTTGTGATCACCAAGCTGCCCTGCAGTACAGTTCTGACTCACCTTTTGTCAGTCTTTCCAACCAGATCATCACTCATAAGGCAGGGAGAAGGAAACCTTGCTTTGGTCAAGTGGGATTTTTGCATGTTTCTCATTTCTTTGAGGGACATTTTGCACCACAACAACAGAACCAGAATGGATGTGGAGAAAGTAATTAATTTTTAACCATGTTCCCTGATACAAGCTCAAGAGATCCAGACCTTGATTGCCAATGCTAGAGAAAACTATCAATGGTAATTCTGCAACTTAATTATTCATTAGCTGTGCTTGTTTACATGATGCATGAAAGCAATGAGTTTGGAGAATAAGAGCCACATTTGGGCAAGGAAGTGAAGCCTGGGCTGCAAGAAGTCAAAGGAGGGGGTGGGGTGGATTATGTTGGTCTCTTCTCCCAGGCAACCACCAACAGAATAAGAGGACACAGTCTCAAGTGGCACCAGGGGAAGTTTAGGCTGGATGTTAGGAAGAAATTCTTCCCAGAAAGAGGAATTGGCCATTGGAATGGGCTGCCCAGGGAGGTGGTGGAGTCACCATCACTGGAGGTGTATAGGAAGAGACTGGATGGGGTGCTTGGTGCCATGGTTTAGTTGATTAGGTAGTGTGGGATGATAGGTTGGACTCAATCTCAAAGATCTTTTCCAAACTGGTTAATTCTGTTCTACTTTCTATCCAGGTGTTCTATGCATGCATATACCCACAGACCTCCTTCATAGACCTCTCCCTGGCCTGCAAATCACATCCTAAAAGCACCCTTCTCCCACTGCTGTTTGATCTCGAGAGGCTGAAAACAGCTCCTTCCAGGGCATGCAAAATGAAACATCTGTGGGTGGATCTGAAGGCAAAGCACAGCTGCATTAGAGTCAGTGGCCTAAGACAACTACAAATTCACACTCTCTTCTTCCTCTGTTCTGCAACAGCACTCCCTGAAATGTTTTGCTTGCTCTCACCCAAGGATTTATTCCATTTTTAACTATGTTTTTAAGATGTAACCACAGCAGCAAACAGCTTTGCCCATGATGAAGCATTTCACTCACCAGTTTTCTAGAAAGGAGGGTTAAGCTGGACTTCCTGGATTATTCCTGCCTGGCAGAGCAGGGAGAGAGACAAGTGTAGGTTTGCAATATCTCTGCCAGCAACAGAGAACGTGAGGAGAGATGCATTCTGTTTCAGAAGTAATTTGTGCTTGCAAAGCCTCGTTGCTGCTGTTCATCATGCAGGGCTTTGATATCACCAAGCAGTATTCCCACAAGGCAGCTTTGCTGCTTTGTGCTGGAGATGACATCCGGAGCACACCCTTCAGGAATGGGACCCCTGGGCTTGTGGGGTCATCACAGTACATTAGAGGTTGGAAGGGACCTCCAGATATCATCAAGCCCAACCCCCTACCAAAGCAGGATCACCTAGGGTAGTCCACACAGGAATGCAACCAGGTCAATTTTGAATGTCTCCAGAGAAGGAGACTCCACAGGAGTCTCTCTGGGCTCTGTCATCCCCACTGTGAAGAAGTTTCTCCTCTTGAGGTAAAATCTTCTGTGTTCAAGCTTGAACCTGTTGTTTCTTGTCTTATTATTGCACACCACCCAAAAGAGCTTGGCTCCCTCCACTTGACACCCACCCCTCAGATATTGAGAGACATTGATCTGATCCCCTCTCAGTCTTCTATTCTCCAGACTAAACAGCCACAGGGCTCTCAATCTCTCTTCACAGGGGAGATGCTCAAGTCCACTAATCATCCTGCTGGCTCTCCCTTGCACTCTTTCCAGCAGGTCTCTGTCTCTCTTGAATTGGGAAGCCCAAAACTGGACACAGTATTCCAGGTGTGGTCTCACCAGGGCAGAGTAGAGAGGGAGAAGAACTTCCCTAGACCTGCTGGACACACTTCTCTTGATGCACCCCAGGATACCAATGGCTCTCTTAGCCACAAGGGCACACTGCTGTCCCATGCAGAACTTGCTGTCCACCGGCACTCCAAGGTCTTTCTCCATGGAGCTGCTTTCCAGCAGGGCAGCCCCTAACCTGTTCTGGTGCCTGCTGTTATTCCTCCCCAGATGCAGGACCCTGCGCTTGTCCTTATTGAACTCTGAGGTTTGAGTTGTATGGAGATGGCTTCCTAATGGAAAATTTTGCCTCCCCTACAAACAAACACAAAGGAGGTACGTGGCAAGATAAAAGGCAACTTGATGCTTTGAAAGTCACATCAGAATTTAACATTGGTAAGACAACTTGTCATGGCATTAGGAATTTACTTCAGTGTTTCCACTACTTACACTTCAGATAAAGACTAACTTTTGCTGAGCAATAGGAGTGAAATAGCCAAACCCTTTCACAAGTTCAGTGGGATTTTAAGTGGTTCTCATGCCAATAATTTTTAGTCGCTCTTGAATTTCATCTAATTATTTCATTTCTTATGGCAATATACAGAAGACCTTATTCTCAAGATAAGGTAGCTTCAAATCCATAATCCATCAGAGCTACCACATTGGCTTTTGATTTCTATGTACAGTAAACAGGTAAATATGCCCTTGAAGATGATGACTTGGTCTAGTGGAAGGTGTCCTTGCCCATGGCAATGAGGTTAAAAGTAGATCCTAGAGCCATAGGATCACCAGAGTTGAAAGTTGCCTCTGCAGGTCATCTAGCTTAACCCCTTTCCCTCCCCCACCACCAGCCTTCATGTTCCCAAAGCTTCACCTGCTCCTGCTCCACCACCCCCATTTTTGCACCCATCCCAGAGCCAGGGGCAAGACCTTCAACCAGCCAAGATACCACACAGAGGAGCTCAGCCCCACTAAGGAGGCTCAGCCAGCACCCGTGGAGGATATTGGAGTAGTCATCAATTCTGGTCCTAACAACCGGGGGCCACCAGGCCCCCCGGCCTTTGTTGTCACCACCACCATCACCCAGTGTGCACCAGGGGCACTCACCTGTGATGAGAGGAGGATCCTCCAGCCCAGATGGGCTCAGCTTGGGGCTTCCCTTGTTCCTGGGGGGATTATAAAGGGGAGGGAGGCAGGGTGTGTGTGGGGGGAGAGAGGGAAAAGTGGCCACACATGGGGTGGGAGGAGACTCCACCAGAACCCAGGTGCTCTGGGATTTGAGGGGAAAATGTGGTAGGGGGTGGGAGGGAAAGGGACAGGTATGTGGGAAAGGGGAGGTGGTGGTGAAAGAAGAGGATTTAAAAATAACTTTGTTTTCCACAAATCCTTCACAATGCACAGCTACAGTTCATGGTTTGCTTTGCCCTCATACAAAGATGATCCAGGACTTTCTGCACTGAACTTTTAGCAAATGCTACTGGCCTGGGCAGTGCCATTTGGGGCACATCTCCTCTTTTCACAACTTGTATTTAGTTTCAAGTCATCAGGCACTTGGTGCTCACTGCCAGTTACTTAAAGAGCCTTTCCACTGTGATGTGAAGGATGATTATGGCAACCCTGTACAACAAGACCAATTTTGTCTGTCTGTGTATCCTGCCAGTGGCACTGCCTTTTCCTCTCAGCCACATCTCTTTCAGCACTTGCTGCTGTGATTCCACCTTTAAACCTCTGCCTGCTGCTGGAATTTGCACTCGCATGAGCAGCTCCTTCCATCAACAGCACTACCAAAAATAATGACATGTCAGGGTTATGCTACTGTGCACCTAGATTCATTATGAAAAGGTGCTGCAGGACCATGGGAGCCTGAGTCAGCCTTACATTCAGCTTGTGCAGGGGTAAGATACAAATAAAGACATCTATGGTTTTAAATAGCACCTTGGGTCCTGGCTTTGGCTCACCTCTCTGAACAGTGCTTTTCCCAAAGGACGCACAGGGCAACCCTTTGGTGAAAGAGGCATTGAACAAATCTTGCTTTACCGACTGCACTTCTGTCAGCAGACAGAACTTCTGTTCTTTTTAATTACCAGAAGGGCATGGACTAAAATGAAAGAAAGGATGGAGACATTTAAGGTCAGGTTTGATGAGGCTCTCAGCAGCTGGGTTGCGTGGTTTAGTTGATTAGGTGGTGCTGGACGATAGGTTGGACGTGATGATCTTGAAGGTCTCTTTCAACCTGGTCTGGTCTATTCTATTCTATTCTATTCTATTCTATTCTATTCTATTCTATTCTATTCTATTCTATTCTATTCTATTCTATGCCATTCTATTCCATTCCATTCCATTCCATTCCATTCCATTCCATTTCCATCCAGTTGTTGATGTTCCTGCTTACTGCAAGGGGATCAGACTAGATGACCTCTAGAGGCCCCTTCCAACCCAGTGCACTCTATGATTCAATGATGCTGGAAGCTCAAGAAGGAGTGGATCAGCACAGAATTTCAGAAGGCTGGGATAAACAGGTTTAATAATACAGGAAACAAAAAAGTAGAGGACACTGTATAGCAAGTCTCAAACACTGTTAGCTACACTTAGAGGGAGACCAATAATATTCTGGTATCACTGATTTCCACTGAGGATAGAGGGAGGTCTTGGGGTGAGGAACAACCAAATAATATAGAAGATGCAAGAAATGTGGAGAGTCATATGGAAGATAGTGGTAACTGGAATTTCTCATGCAACAAATGTGCTTGAATTCTCTCAAAAGAGTTTAGCCTGATTGCACAGGCAAGTTCATTTCCATCTATATTATTCCTCTCCCTGGGAATTCTCCACCTGCTTCCTCTAAATAATCACAGGCCAAATGAGATGACCCTAAAGGAACAGACTAGACAAAGAAAATACTGCTTGGTGTGCAGTATCTCTGGAGTTACATGCAGAAATGTCCTACATGTCTCATTTGATTTGAGTCCTTGCTGGTGCTATGAAGGAAACAGACCTGCTTATCCCCTGAAACCCCACGGTGTCTCTTGTCATGAGGGTGCCCAGGTTGTATCACTCCCCTGCATGTTGTACTGAATACTCACAAGTTTGCATACACACAAGTAGAAAATATGACCAAGTGATGGTCATATAAACACTATACACAGTGGCACAGAAAGTTGTTCCTGAGCAATCTGGGACTCCAGAGGAAGCCTCTTCAGGTGCTTCTGATGCTCGAGAACATGTCCCCACTCCCAAGTGATGCAGACCCATTTGCTCTTTCTGTGTGCATGCATGAAAAGCATCAGAGCTTATGTTGCCCTGCATATAGACCCTCTGTTTTCCCAGGCCACAGAGGTGAGTAAAACAGAGTTATCAAATGAGGGCTATGTGAATGGAACAAAGCTGTCAGCTCATCAAGTGATTTGGCTGAGCAACCACCTGCTGCAGCTGGGATGCACCTGGTAGCCCATGCAGATAATTGGGCAACCATCAGCAACAAATACTGTTCAGAGTAAATGTGCCATACAACACACTGGAGAAACACGTGGCCCATAAAAAGCGCTGTTCCTGACAGTGGTGTAAATCAGCTGGGCTCTGTCATGTCAGGAAGTGTACAGAGAGAGAGAGTGCCAGCTTCACTGGGTGGGGCAGTGCCATCAAGAGGAACAGCAGACTCACAGCACGTAAGTGGCTTCTTGTCTTATCCAGTGGGAGTGAGATTACTTATCTGGCCAAGCATAGCTGTAAGCATGTGAGAGATTTAATTGCTTAGTTGCTTGCAGCCATTTTCCTAAAACATATTCTCAGAAATTCTGAATCCCTCCCTGGCCCAGAAACCTTTCCACATTGTTAGATCCTACCACATCTTTTGATTGCCAGTGATAAAACCTGCTGGCCAGTGAAACCTCTTGCTGGACATTGGCACCTTTACTGCCTTCTAGGTAATGTGGATTGCTGTTTAAGTGTTTATTGAAGAAAGATTAGGAATAGAACAGAGGATGTCTGAGTGGAGATGCTCTCTGTACAACTTGTTCCAGAAGTGTGATCCACCACCCATTGGACTGGGCAAGTTTTCTTATTGATTTCAGCAGGCTCTGGGTACAATGAAGAATCACACTGTAGAAGTGCCTGAAAAGACTTCAAATTAATCCAGTGGAGATGACTTTATCAAATGCCAGACTGAAACAAAATTCCAGCCTTAGGGTGTCATCTTCATTTCATCTTTTAAACCCATACAGAGATATGTATTTATTAAGGGACCACGTTATCCCCACCTCTATTTATCACCTGGTTCACCACCTCACCATTTGGCAGAGGCAATGGCAGTGTTTTCAAACAACATCCCAAATCAGTGATCCATCCCCATTACAGTCAGGCTGAGAACCACAGAACATCCCCAGTTAACAGCAGCAGCAGTAGCAAGAAACCCGGAACACGCTGTGCCACAAAATGTACAGTTATCAGAGGCACATTCCCAGGAGGTGGGATAGACGTAATTAAAGCACTGCTGCAGAATGTAGTCAGAAAAAGTCAAGGTTTGGAGCAGGTCTTGAGAGAAAAAATACAAAGGAAAAACAGAAAAAACGAAAAGAAACAAAAAGAAACGGGAGAGGAGAGGAGAGGAGAGGAGAGGAGAGGAGAGGAGAGGAGAGGAGAGGAGAGGAGAGGAGAGGAGAGGAGAGGAGAGGAGAGGAGGAGAGGAGAGGAGAGGAGAGGAGAGGAGAGGAGAGGAGAGGAGAGGAGAGGAGAGGAGAGGAGAGGAGAGGAGAGGAGGAGAGGAGAGGAGAGGAGAGGAGAGGAGAGGAGAGGAGAGGAGAGGAGAGGAGAGGAGAGGAGAGGAGAGGAGAGGAGAGGAGAGGAGAGGAGAGGAGAGGAGAGGAGAGGGAGAGGAGAGGAGAGGAGAGGAGAGAGAGGAGAGGAGAGGAGAGGAGAGAGGAGAGGAGAGGAGAGGAGAGGAGAGGAGAGGAGAGGAGAGGAGAGGAGAGGAGAGGAGAGGAGAGGAGAGGAGAGGAGAGGAGAGGAGAGGAGAGGAGAGGAGAGGAGAGGGAGAGAGGAGAGAGGAGAGGAGAGGAGAGGAGAGGAGAGGAGAGAGGAGAGGAGAGGAGAGGAGAGGAGAGGAGAGGAGAGGAGAGGAAGGGAAAGGAGAGGAGAGGAGAGGGAGAAACAAGACTTACAAGATGCTTTGAATCTGGAGGATTTTATCAGCTACAGCTATTGCCTACAAACAACTTCAGCCATGCATTGCTTTAGGCCCTCAGTGTCGAATTGATTTTGTTTTTCACCACTTCAACCACATTTTGTTTTCTTTCCTGTGTAATTTCTGTGCATTCTCATTTTGAATCATAACAGAACACAATTATTTGCTTGATGCCTCCACAAATGTGAAGAGCACAACAAGCTGAGAGGACACAGCCCTTTGAGATTTTAAGACACTGTTTTGGCTATTCCTTATCTAGCAATATGAAAGTAACTGAGAAGCATTTAATTGGGGTTTGTCAGAATATCACAACATCACAGAAGAACAGAAGAAGGGAAAAAAGGTCATCCAGTCGTTGTACAACATGGCCTAAATTGGCTACTTCAGAGCAGCCCTGCTTTAGCAGAGAAGTTCTGACTCCTCTACTGGAACCTCCCCATATATACAAAGACATGGAATAAATGTGGTGTGAAACTAGAACGAATTGTTAACAAACCTGGAGATCAAACATTGGCTGCTTTCATTTTAAGAGGAATAAGGATTCCAGGAATGAATAGTCATCCTAAGGCAAAGAGTTTGTAGGAGACATCCTGTTCAATTCACTTCATGGCCAGGAAAACGTGGGCAAAGTTTCAGGTTGTGTTCTCATTCATTGGTTATCTTAAAATACAATGCAGTAATACTGTAAGGGTGCTGCATCTGGGTCAGGGCAATCCCAGGCACAGACATAGGCTGGGCAGTGACTGCCTGGATTGTAGCACTGAAGAAAAGGACTTGGGGGTGCTGGTAGATGAGAAGCTGCATATGAGCCAGCAGTGTACACTTGCAGCCCAGAAAGCAACTCAACGTCCCGGGCTGCATCAAGAGAAGTGTGGCCAGCAGGTCAAGAGAGGTGATTCTCCCGCTCTACACTTCTCTTGAGAGACCACAGCAGGAGTATTGTGTCCAGTTCTGGAGCCCCTGTTACAGGAAGGATCTGGACATGCTGGAGTGTGTCCAGAGAAGGCCCATGAGGATGATCAGAGGGCTGGAGCACCTCTCCTGTGAGGACAGACTGAGGAAGTTGGGGCTGTTCAGTCTGGAGAAGAGAAGGCTCCGAGGAGACCTTATTGTGGCCTTCCAGTATCTGAAGGGGGCCCGCAAGAAAACTGGGGAGGGACTTTTAGGGTGTCAGGTAGTGATAAGACTAGGGGGAATGGATCCAAGCTAGAGCAGGGGAGTTTTAGATTAGACATTAGGAAGAAGTTCTTCACCATAAGGGTGGTGAGGTACTGGAACAGGTTGCCCAGGGAGGTGGTAGAAGCCTCGTTCCTGGAGGTTTTAAGGTGTGACCTTTTACTTACTGCACCCCCAGCATGATACACAAAATCTAGCAGTGCCATTAGTCTCCACGGGAGCAAGGATAATCAAGAACCTTTCTGCAAACCAGTCCTTGGTGCTAACTATAAACACTGAGTGTTTTAACTGCTGCAAGCAGACACACGCCATTAACTACAGAAAGTGCAGCTACTTGGAAGCTGAAAAGTAAAACCACAGACCAGAATTAGTTCTGTTATTGCTCAGATCAAGACAAAGGACAACAGGGGTCCTCAGGCACTACATAATGCCTGCAAAGAAGGCACTGCAGTACCATCTCCTCATTGAAGCTGAGGTGAGGCAGCAGCTTGTAGAAACCACAGCTTATCAGGTGTGATTCAGTGAAGTTCAAGCTCCCATATTGTAGAGTACCATAGAACTAGGTTTGTTGTTATCAAGCTGGGATTGTTTAGCCTGGAGAAGAGGAGAGTCAGGGGAGACCTTATTGCTGTCTACAACTACCTGAAGGGTGGTTGTAGCCAGGTGGGGGTTGGTCTCTTCTCCCAGGCAACCAGCACCAGAACAAGAGGACACAGGCTCAAGCTGCACCAGGAGAAGTTTAGGCTCGAGGTGAGGAGAAAGTTCTTCCCAGAGAGAGTTGTTAGCCATTGGAATGTGCTGCCCAGGCAGGTGGTGGAGTCACCGTCCCTAGAGGTGTTCAAGAGGGGATTGGACGTGGCACTTGGTGTCATGGTCTAGTAGTCATGAGGTCTGTGGTGGCAGGTTGGACTTGATGATCTCTGAGGTCTCTTCCAACCTTATTGATCCTATGATTCTGTAAGAAAAAAGACTGTGAGAAATGTCAGCCTTGGTGGAGCTATGATCAAGATATATTAAGGTTTTGCTAAAGCATTAACCAAAACAGATCTCACGCAAGTTGTGAGCAGTAAATGAACTGCATAAGAACAAGCTGCTGAGGTTGGGGGATGCTGTAAGTTAGAAAAGCCTGCGAAACAACTTGAGAGGGAATAATGGAATAAGGGTGACATTTGCTGAGCACTTCCCAGTGCCACTGACAGAGATGGAAAGGAAACACCCAGCACCAGCTAGTTCATAATTATTTTTGACCACTGTACAAATACAGAAGTCACAAGCACAGGCTTTGCCCCAGAGTGGCAGAAGCAAAAGGCACTGTACCTGTACCGTGCCACAGGCATGAACACTTTGCTAAATGCCAGTGCTGCTAGATGTCTGTGTCCTCTGAGCAACGCTCACCTCCAGACCTTTGCTGGTGAGCCGACACCATGGCTGCTCCCTTTGAAGCAAGGCAGCACTGACAGCGTCAGGGAGCACATTACAGCTCCAAGGCATCTGGGGCTGCAGTGCTGACATGTGGACAAGGAAGGGATCACAGAGTAACAGCAATCTAATGACCAATTGTCTCCTTCTTGCTGGGGAATAAGATCCTGCCAAGCTTTGCATTTCAGCATCTTTTCTTTGGACAGCGTTTTTCAAAAAGGCAGCTCTGCTTTTCCCTGCAGAAGTGGCCATCTGTTGGTTCTTCAGAGTCCTAGAACTGCTTATGACCAGGAACCACCCATGGATGACATAAGCCTGGGAGTATTTATTTTGGAGAAACTCAAACTAAAAGCTGTGACTGTTTACATTGGTATTTTTGGTGTCATCTGTCAACTCTGAACTGCAGAAGCTACTCCAAATACAATGATGATGATGCTTTGCAATTTCCTCACAAGGAGCAATTGCAGTGCAGTGGACTACTGTGCACTGACAGCACAACAGATCACTTCTTCATAGAAGGCAAAACCCAATTATGTCCTTAGGAAGGCAATCGGCTGGCATCCAGTGCTCAGAAAAGAGACAGCTTTGAGAGAAGGGCTATAGTGAGTCTGGTAAGTGCCTCATACAGCATCTCATCATAGCCAGCACATGGTGCTTCAAAGAGAGCTGCAAGAGCCCTTACAATGAGTTTTGAATCACTTGTGTTGAAGAAGAACTCGGTTTAGCGCAGGCAAGAGGGTATCTGGAGTCACCTGCTTCTGAGCAGCCAGTCATGGTGGGTAGGTGGGTGGGGGCAGCCCATAGGAAAATGCATCTCTGGAGCCTGCTTGAACAAGATTCCTTTGCCTTTTCATAGGTTAGCCTCATCCTGCTGCACTGGGGTTAACCTGACTGATCGGCACTGCTTTTATTTGCCAGAAAACTGCAAGGCAACTCAGATTTGCCCCTAGCTAGGATTTTATAGGCTATAGAGACAAGTCTCAAAGGGCTCTTGGTCTCCACTAGGTCATGACTACCAGAATTTCTCAAAAGGAGTGAGACCTATTTCACCTGACTGTCAATATCTAAACGTTAATCATCTCCATCTGAGCGAGACACCCTGGGCTCCCTTCAGACTCAGTGGAGAGAAATGGGCACCTCCAAAAGGCAACCAATTTCATCCTCACACAGACGCCGAAGATGGATGAGGTGAGCTGCCTTCTGGAGGTATCTATTTCTCTCCATTAACTATGTAGAGAGCCTTAGGTGACGAGCTTGCACTCTGATGATTAACTTACGGTGTCAAAAGCTAAAGGCAGATGAATCCCACATGCAGTGCATTAGCATTTGAGCAGTCAGCCCTGCAGACAGAAGGGAGGGGCCTACAGAGCACACTGCTGACAGCCACTCAGGCAGCTTCTGCTAGCTCTGCAGAGACACACCTGGTGACATAGCCAATGACTTCCTAGGAAAGAAGCAGCAACCTGAATGCAAAGAAAGGACTGGGAAAGGACAACAGTACATTAAAGAAAGAGAAGAAAAAATGTATCACAGTATATTCGAGGTTGGAAGGGACCTCCAGGGATAGGATAGGATAGGATAGGATAGGATAGGATAGGATAGGATAGGATAGGATAGGATAGGATAGGATAGGATAGGATAGACCAAGTTGGAAGAGACCTTAGAGATCATAATGTCCAGCCTATCATTCAACACCATCTAATCAACTAAACCATGCAACCAAGCACCCCATCCAGTCTCTTCCTAAACACCTCCAGTGACAGCGACTCCACCACCTCCCTGGGCAGCCCATTCCAATAGGCAATCACTCTATGAAGAATTTCTTCCTAACATCCAGCCTAAACCTCCCCTGGTGCAGCTTGAGACTGTGTCTTCTTGTTCTGGTGCTGGTTGCCTGGGAGGAGAGACCAGCCCCCACCTGTCTACAACCTCCCTTCAGGTAGTTGTAGAGAGCAATAAGGTCACCCCTGAGCCTCCTCCAGGCTAAGCAACCCCAGCTCCCTCAGCCAGAGCAGGATCACCTAGGGTAGCAGGTAGCAACCAGCAGGTATGCAGATACAACCATGGATGCAGATAACAACCAGCCAACAATTCCCTGCTAGCTTTTTCCTGCAGAAAACATCATGGCTCAGCATGACCATTCATATCTGAAGGATTCAGAACCAAAGTAAAGGAGGCAGTGATAAGCCCTACAACAAGATGGCCTCACACTGCCTTTTGTCTTGCATCCACAACTCTGCCATGAAGGTATAGTGGTGGACTGAGCCTGCAGTTCCTTTCTGTGGATAGACATATGTGACATCCATGATGCTCTGCATCATCCACCCACAAACATGCCCAGGAAATCACAGACCAGGTCTGAGGAGCATTGCTAGGACACTGTGAAAGGTGAGCCAGTTATGGTGCTACCTTTCTAAAATGCAAGCTGAGTATTTGCTCTCAACACCAGCTCTCAACCACCACTCAGAGCTGGGCAGTTACGACACGCAACTCTTAACCCACCTCTCTTGAGCACCAACCTGGTTCCATAATTTACTGACTAATCCTGCCTCTGTAGTCTGTCAGAAGAAACAGTTTTTGGCAGTCATTTCAGAGCCTTTCACAGTCACATGAAATTAATTTAATTATTTTTTAAAAAAGCCCTAAAGAATAAGGGGATTTAATTGACTTAATGTGAAGCTTTCTGGGCTGTCACTCCACCCAGCTTCCAATCAACTTGTACTCAGCTGTGAGTGACTGATGTTTGTGGCTTTCATTAAGAGCCTTTTGTCTCAGTTTAAACCCTTCCTTTGATGCTTAACATTTGCATACTATTGCTTTTATTTGTCAAATCTGTGTTTTCAGTGTCAGGCACCCTGGACAGAGGGCTCTCCATGTGTATGTGATGGATGCAGTTACCTCCTGCTCCTGGAAGTCTCTTTTACCTCTAGCTGCAGGATGTTAGGGAAGAATGGGTGAGATACAGAGTCACAACCTGGAACATAGACTAGAATGGAGCTAGCCAGCAAGTTTTTTATTCAGTTATGCACATAGAATCAATAAGGTTGGAAAAGACCTCAAAGATCATCAAGTCCAACCTGCCACCACAGACCTCATGACTACTAAATCATGGCACCAAGTGCCACATCCTATCCCCTCTTGAACACCTCCAGGGATGGTGACTCCACCACCTTCCTGGGCAGCCCATTCCAATGGCTAACAACTCCCTCTGTGAAGAACTTTCTCCTCACCTCAAGCCTAAACTCCCCCTGGCACAGCTTGAGACATGTATGAATAAAGACTGCAGCATGCAGTTTTTATCTGTCTGGCCATCATGATGGTGGCCCCACTGAAGATTATGTCCTTTTTATGGCTGACATTGTACTGACATCGTATGAACAATGAGCCTGAACACGAGCCAGCCAGCAGTGTGTCCAGGTGGCCAAGAAGGCCAATGGCATCCTGGCCTGTATCAGGAATAGTGTGGCCAGCAGAAGGAGGGAAGTCATTTTGCCCCTGTACTCAGCACTGGTTAGGCCACACCTTGAGTACTGTGTCCAGTTCTGATGGGTTCCTCAATTTATGGACATTGAGATACTTGAATGTGTCCAGAGAAGGGAAACAAAGCAGGTGAGAAGTCTCAACCACAAGCCCTATGAGGAGAGGCTGGGGGAGCTGGGGTTGTCCAGTCTGGAGACCTTATTGCTGTCTACAGCTACCTGAAGGGTGGTTGTAGCCAGGTGGGGGTTGGTCTCTTCTCCCAGGCAACCACTGACAGAACAAGAGGACACAGTCTCAAGTTGCACCAGGGGAGGTTTAGGCTGGATGTTAGGAAGAAAATCTTCACAGCAAGAGTGATTTGCCATTGGAATGTGCTGCCCAGGGAGGTGGTGGAGTCCCTGTCCCTGGAGGTGCTCAGAAAATGATTGGACGTGGCACTTGGAGACATGGTTTAGTTGTCATGAGGTGTTAGGTATTAGGTAATAGGTTGGACTTGATGATCTCTGAGGTCTTTTCCAACCTAGCAGCCTTCCCATCTGCTCTAACACACAAACAGTCAGAAACTGTATAACAAATGCATGACAAAGGCTCTTCAGCACTGACAACCATACCAAAATGCCTGGCAATCTCAATCCTTTATTGTTCAAAATTCAAGGAAGGTGTTACACATGATTCCTGCCGTCTGGAGACTTTTGCTTTTCTTCATCTGTTTCATCTCCCACTCTCATTTGTAGAGTAGGGTTGTTGGCTGGACTTGGTGATCCTGAGAGTCTTTTACAACCTGAATGTTTCTGTGATTCATTTCAGATTATGGAGTCCTCCAGTAGTCCTGAATAAATGTCACCAGAGAGCACCATGACAGAAGATGTCTTTTTTGGACCCTGTCTCTTAAGTAAAAGAGGACAAACAGGAACAGGGACAGCAATTTTAAAGCAAGCAACACTCCATATTAAACCAAAATTTTCTAAAGCTGTGCAAAACCAGACAAGAGGAAATGGCCTCAAGTTGCACCAGGGGAGCTTTAGATTGGGTGTTAGAAGAAACTTCTTCTTCAAACTCTGGAATAGGCTTCCCAGGGAGGTGGTTGAATCCCCATCCCTGGTGGCACTGAAAAGACACAGAGATGTGGTACTAAGGGACATGGCAGAGTCAGACAATGGACTCAATGATCTTAAGAGGCCTTTTCCAACCCAAACAATCCTATGATTCCATGGATATAATATGATTTCTGATTAGAGACAAGATCCTTAGACAAAGCAGAGGTTCTTCACCACTTCCCCCCACCCCCACCTTGCATCTCATGCTTTCATCCACCCTTCCTCAGAAAAGCAGAAACCTTTTAAGACACTTCTGTGGCATTTTTATTCAAATAGTTTGATAGGTGGGGAAGCTTCCATCCTACTATTTTGGCAGAAAATACAGCTTCAAAGTTGCATTTGACACAGTAGGCATCGCTAGTAAAAATTATGTCATTCAAGGAAGGAAAAGCTACTTGATTTTGAGTCATTGATGGCATCTTAATTCTCTGATGCTTCCATAGGGTGTATTTTATGTCTCTCTGTGTAGGGCGTACAACACAGAACTGAGCGACTTTCACTTCTGTGTCTTTAGCCAGTCTGGACGACACGTCACCAAACAATCTCGCAGAGCTACAGGGCTGTCACTACAGCCCCGCCTGGTGCAGGATCTTAACCCCCAGCACCACTCAGCACGGGTCTCTGAGGGATGGGCAGCAAAGAGGGGGCAAGCCCCGAGGAGGCTCTCCCGGTTTCCAGAGAGTCCCGGAAGCCGAGACCGGCAGGTAGCAGCGCTCGCAGGAGCTCTGCCTGTGGACACACCTCCTCTCCTCGCCGCTGTCCGTGTCGGGCCGGCCTGAGCTCCACCCGGGAGCGGCGTGACTCAGCCCCGCCACTGGGCTCCACGCGGGGCTGCAGCTTCCAGCAACCTCCCGTCCCTCACCGGGGAAGGAACAGCCTACCCAGCACAGGTCCAGCCCTCCGCGCCAGCAGCCACGGTCGTGCCTGAGCACCGGCAGCAGCAGCGCGACGCGGGGAGCGTCGGCGCCTCGGCCCGAGGAGGAGCGGCGGCGACAGCGGCAGCGGCGGGGGCCGAGCCCGGACTCCCCGAGCTCCTCTCCCTGCCGCTGCCCCAAGCCGGCGGGGGCGGGCGGCGGTGCCCCCTGGCGGGCGCGGAGACACCACCTCCGTATTCTTCCTAACGCGGCGAGAAGAGGAGCGGAGCGAAACCACCGCATCCTCCCTTCAGCCTGGCCCCGCCGGCTCCCCCCGCCCGTGCCCGAGGGGCGGGAAAGGCAAGCAGGCGCTGTCCGCAGCCGCGGCGCGCCCCGAGGTGGCTCCGTACGGCGTGTGTCCCCTTCCCC
The DNA here is from genome assembly GCA_033816785.1 of Picus viridis. Taxonomy (NCBI): domain Eukaryota; kingdom Metazoa; phylum Chordata; class Aves; order Piciformes; family Picidae; genus Picus; species Picus viridis. The sequence continues at coordinate 44,032,674 of CM066578.1, read as the reverse complement.
GCCCCGCTGCCGCCGATAAATCCCACTGCCCGGGGGCCAGCGCCGCACTTGGCGGTTGCAGCGCTGCGGGAAGGCAGTGGAGCCCTGCCCGCCCCGCCCCCGGGGTAGCGACCCCCGCCCGAGAGGCAACAGGAGCTGCTTATGCCGGAGCCCAGGTGAGTGCCCGGGTCTGTGGGCGGCAGGAAGAGGGAATGGACGATGTGGGTGTCCCTGGGAGCCGCGGGAGGAGGGAAGGGACTGTGCGGAGGACCCTGGGAGCCGCGGGAGGGATGCGAGGTGCTTCGGCTGGGGTTTGCCGTTGCTGCCCCGAAGGGACGGGCTGCAGGGGGAAACCCCGCGGAGCAGTGGGCAAGCAGCAGGTTGCCGCCGTTAGACTTGCTCCGGAATTCTCTTCGGTGAGCTAGAGATGGTTCCTGTCGGCATCCCGGAGTTCTCCTGGGCTGAGGGGCTCCCCGTCCTGGGCTTTGGGAAGCTGGGAGGGAGGGTGGGTACCGGTTATCCCATTGAGCGGACTTCCCCGCGGTGCTCGGCATCTCTGGGTCCGGTCTCAGACGGGATCGCCCAGGTCATCCTTGCTCACTGTTCGCAATGCTTTGAGGTCGTCTCTAAAGTCCCTCACCCATGCTTCCAATGTGTAGGAAGAGCAGGTCTTTGGCGTCTGCTTTTCCACACCTGGGTGGGGGCTCAGTGGTGGAATGATACATATGGTGTGAAACAGTTGTTCTCAGCACTGCACGGGGTAGATTGGTGCTCCTTGCTTCAGGGCAGGGCATGCAGTGTAGTTGTTGGGCTGTCCGTGTGTGACCCAAAATGTGTATTGGGTGGAATAGAGACTTTTCTTTGGTTACAGACTGAAGGGTCCTTCAATATATAGAGAGGGGTGGTGGGCAGAGAACCAGGCTAGTTCATTTTATTGTTGGTAACCAGCCTTCCTCATTCAAAGTCCATGATGTGGGGACCATACTTTTTGCAAACAATGGACAGTTAAAATCATAGAGCATTTCAACAGATCTGTGTTTTTATTTCCTGGTGGCTGAGAATCTCACTGCAAAACTCCTGAAATGCTCGGTTTCAAAAGAACAACGCTGGAAGTGGCATGCAGTCATGCATTCAAACAGCTGAGGCTCCAAGTTTAGGGAAAATAAAAGTAAAATAAGAACTAAAATCAAACCTGCAACTCTGATGACAGAGAAACTGCACTACTTACCCCCAGAGAAACATGCTAAGCACAGCTTCCACCCAGCAAGGTGCTTGTTCAATTCAAGTGAGGGCTTAGGTGCTGTGAACTTCCGTGGAATTGCTCAGCAGCTGAAGGCAAGGCTGAAGGCAAACGTGCTTCTGTGCTTTCCTGATCGAGGGCTTAAGTACCGCTCTGAGGAGCATTCAGTTGCCTGAACTGTCCTTGTTCAAAAGGTCAAGGCAGACTGAATCAGGGAAATCACGGACTGAAGAGCATCACCACTCCACCTGCACAAGAACTAGGAAATCCCCAGTGCTGTGGAGGTATTTCTTTTTTTTCCTTGCGATTTTTAGGAGATCTGTAAGTATGGAGCAAGCTGTTCTTGATTCTGTCTTGAAGTGTAGATGACAACCTTGCAAGACCCTAGCCAAGACCCTAGCAGCCCTCTGCGATCGTGGGCTGGTTTTAGCCTACCTTTGTTTCAGTCGTCTCTTGGACTCTGGGACTCGGGCAGGCAGCTCTTACAAGATCTGCCAGTTGCAAAGGGAAAAAAGAAGGGCAAACATAGAACCTTTTATTTGGTATAACTGTGATCTGTAATTCATTTACAAACACCAAAAACCACAGATGATTGCCAGGAACCTAGACAATTGTCAGGAAGCAGAGCACTTTACAGTATGCACACAAACAAAAAGAGAGAGAAGATTATACAATTAAGATGTCCAAAGAGTGTGATTTATTTCTAAATAACCTATCTTTGGTTCCTTGGAAAATTGCTTAACCATTCCATGCTTTTCCTGTGCTCACAAAGTCCTGTGCATGCTGAGGTCATCTATATCCTGGGGTAGCATCCCTTTCTTTCTAGGAACCATAGAATCAGTCAGGGTTGGAAGGCACCACAAGGATCATCTAGTTCCAACCCCCCTGCCATGGGCAGGGACACCTCACACTACATCAGGCTGGCCAGAGCCTCAACCAGCCTGGTCTTAAACACCTCTAGGGATGGGGCCTCAACCACCTAAGGAAGCAGATGAGCATGCTTGTCTTAAGATCTCCTGGAGAAGTTAAGGTGCACTTTAGCTTGTGTTGTTACTTAACAACTTCAGGAGCATTCAGGCTGAGGCAGCGTTTGCTTAGTAGGTCGCAGCTTTAGCATATTGGTGTTGAAAATGTGCCTTGACCTCTGTTGTTTTTTTTCCTTTAAACCCCACCAGCTTCACCAAGTGGCCACCTAAAGATAGTGGATGTCAGCTTTAAATCTCCTATTTCCCTGATCCTGGTTTTTCTGCTGAAATCCAGGTGCCCTTTGCTGACAATCACATGAGTATGTAAAAGGGGAATGTGGCAGTAGCACCTCTTCTGGCTGAGGAGTTTGAATTTAGCAGCCTTATGCTCCCTCTAAGAGTTACAGATTTAAGACATGAGGGTCTTTTACAGGACACAAAGGAACTGGTCTTGTATACTAAAAAGAGAGAAAAGGGTCTCAATGCAAATAGTGAGGAAAAACCTTAAATCAGTTCAAAGCTATTTGAAGAATCACTGGCCAAACACTGGACACCAAGATGAAGAGAGAGGTCATCGAGCCAAACTCACCTCCAGCCAATTACATTGTATCTGTCAAACTAATCCCTCGCACAAGTTGACTGAAAATGATATTCTGGTTCTCCTTAATAAAGTGACCAGTATATTAAAAAGGCCAACACTTGTATTAAAGTATGTAAATACAGCTGCTTATGAGCAGCTCTCATAAATTTGGGGTTGACCTGTGTAAAGCCAACCACCTGCCCAAGGTTTTACTTCTGCAAATAGCTGGTGGATTAGCCCTTCTGAACCTTTTTACATAGCTAATTTGGTGCTTTTGAGAGTCCTGGCAGTAATAAGTGTGAGGGTCTGTGGAGGACATTGTGGCAGGAAGTTCAGCAGCTGCCAATGAGGTCAGAATTTGGATGTAACCAAGGTGAATTAGAGATGTGATCTGCAGAAGTGGATTCAGGAAGACCAAGTAGGAAGCATCACACTAAGATGAGAATGATCTGCCACACAAATACAGGACAGGAAGCAGCTCGCCTGGTAGCACTTCTGCAGGAAAAGGCAGTGCTGAGAGAGAGAGGCAAACATCTCAAAGGGCTGCACAAGGAAGACTGCACCCTCCAGCAGCTCAGCATTGGTGAGGTCTTGGCTGGAGGACTCTGCCTGTCAGGACATGGCCATTCAGTATGTCAACAACCTGGTGAGGGTACAAGGAAGGGCTTAAAAACGTGGCTCAAGGAAGACGGATGAAGTTCGTTAACCTTGGAGGGTGAACTGAAGTAGAACATGCTAATAAGATTCACATCTAGAGATGTTTGCTCCAAGGGGAAGGGAGTTATCCACTCCCCATGCAGCCAGTGAGGGCTCAAGCCCAGGTGCAACCACAGCACTGGACTGCTGAGAAAGTTCCCATGGGGATGTGACATTCACAGTAGTGGCTATACTCCCATCCAGGCAAGGAGATACCCCTGACAGAGTCATAGGGTGTCATAAGATATCCTAGGCTTGGGCAGGACTTGGCACAACTGCTTTTCTAACAAGGAATTCCTACTACAAAGGAGCATTTTTTTTCTTTAGTCCTACAGGCAGCAAAATCACTTGAACAGAACTAGTTAGGGCTGTAAATTATGTAGAGACCTGAGATACACACTGATCAGCCCCAACACCAAACTCCTGCTCACAAGGAACTACCCTTTTTGTTACTGTTCCTTCACATCCAGAATGGGAACAAGGAACCAAAACACCAAAATGAAGGCCATCCTCTTAAAGACAAGGCTTAGTCTTGCATGTGGCAGTCACCAAGGCTGTGGATGCTGCCTGAGGCTTTCTGAATGCCAGTTTTCCCTCTCTTGCCTTTGGCTGGCCCAGATGGCAGCTTCTTGGGCTGCACATGTCTGCTTGCTCCACAGAGAGGGGAGCAGGGAAGGCTTCTCCTTGCCCCATTGCTAGGGCACATGTCTGCTCCTGTCTGCTCTGGACACCACTCTGCGCTGCCAGGGTTTCCTTCTCCATCACCCATGAGTTCCCATAACCAGGTGCTTCCCTTCCCCAAAAAGCCTGTGGGACATAGGACACAGCTTTTCCCTGCCCAGCCCAGCCCCACTCTTGTGGGGAGACACCCAGGCAACCAATTATTTATGTCTGTCACAGAAGCTCAGAGCAAAATTGCCTCCGAGGGTCACCCATGTCATAGATTCATAGAATGGTTTAGGTTGGAAGGGACCTTAAAGATCATCTAGTTCCAACCACCCTGGCATCTGCAGGGGCACCTTCCACTAGACCAGGTTGCTCACAGCTTCATCCAGCCTGGCCTTGAACACCTCCAGGGAGGGAGCATCCACAACCTCCCTGGACAACCTGTTCCAGTGTCTCACCACCCTTAGTGTAAAGAATTTCTTCCTAATACCTAGTCTAAATCTGTCCCAGTCTAAATCTGTCCTCCCAGAGCTCTGTCTGAAAATGGAGTTTTTGACAGCACCTGAACCATCAATCAATCTGCAGTCCTCTGAAAAAGACACCAAATATGATTTAAAAGCTAGGAAACAGCAGTGTATTTCTAGTCCCCAGCACTGTCACTTGGAAACCCTCCTCCTTCACACTTCTGGCCACACATTACAGCTTCAGCCTGGCAGGTAACAGGCTGCAGAAAGACCTCCAGCATTGCCCTTAAAGAATTATCCTTTTTTACCTGCAAGACTTTCCAGGTTTGGAAGGCCTGGATGGGTATCACACTGACAGCTTCTAATTGCACTGATAGCTGATTTACTATTTTATGCTCCCTTAAGAGCCAGAAGTCACAGAAGGCCAGGAAAGAGCCCCCTCCTGGACCTGTATCTCGGACAAAGTGACATCTCATTGGCAAAGCCTTTAAGAGGAGTAGCACTAACCCAGTTTTCCAGGTTGGACAGCTCGAGTCCCAGCACAGGCCACCTGAGTCCTTGGCTCTTTCCCATCCCTCCCATCTTCTCTGTGCCTCTGGGTGTTGTTGCAGCTACAGCATCTCATCACTTTCCACATTCAGTCTGGGGCCCAAATGCACTGGCCAGCTCCAGATCCACCCTGTATAATGTGTTTAGAATATGATGTGTTTTATGCTTAAAGCACCAGCAACAGAAGAGAAAAGAAGATACAGAGCAAACAACCTATGCATTTATTAACTTCCAGATTAATTTAGTCTTCCCCACAGGCATTAGATTAGGTAGATTTTCCTATTAAGGTATTCTTGGTTCTGGCTTACTTTTTTCTTTAAGGAGTTGCTGCCTGCCCTGTTGTTTCACTTATTGGTTTGCTTTGATTTGTTGGTGGGGTTTTATTTTACTTTGAAATGCCCATTTCCAATACTCACTTGAACACTCATTTCAAACTAGCATAGGAGCATGCAAGTAGCAAAATAACCTCTTGAACTGTGCTCCATTGGTTAGGTCCTGTGCTAATTTTTTCTCCAAGTGCCTTTCCCGCAGGAGATAAATTTGAAGCCGAGCACATGCACGAAAAATTCCCTTCAGAAAGAGATTTATGATCCTGTTTCATCAGGGATGCTTATGTGGAATGATTCCCTGCTTGAAAGCACTGACTCAGAGCTCACATGTAAATTGCCATGATAATGCCACTGTTCTGTGTTTCACAGAATTGAATGTGTCTTGCTTCAAGTGTTCTGTTGATGAGAATCTTTCCATTTTCTCCTGGAGAGAGAGTTTCATAGACAGCTGAGCTGTGACTATGTCTTCTTCACTTGAACCATGCAGTGGCTGCCAATCAAATATCTCAATTTTTAAATGGACAGCTTCCCTGCACCCTATGATAGGACAAAGGGTAATGGATATAAACCACAGCACAGGAGTTGAGGAGGAACTTATTCACTGTGAGGGTCACAGAGCACTGGAACAGGCTGCCCAGAGAGGTTGTGGAGTCACCTTCTCTGGAAAACTTTCAAGACCCATCTGGATGTGTTCCTGTGCAATCTGTGCTAGATTCTATGGTCCTGCTCTGGCAGGGAGGTTGGACTTGATGGTCTCCAGAGGTTCCTTCCAACTTCTAGAAGCCCAGGACTTGTACACAAAGGGTACTCAGCCAGCTAACAGTTCTTGCTCCCTGCTTCTGATGCTGGCTCAAGAGCTTCCTGTCCTTCTCCAAACTTGTCCATCCTGGAAGAACCCCTAATGCTCTCTCTTGAACCAAGTGTAGGATTTGTGCAATCTGTGCTAGATTCTATGGTCCTGCTCTGGCATGGGGGTTGGACTTGATGATCTTTGAGGGTCCCTTCCAACTCCTAACATCCTATGATCCTGTGATCCTATGATCCATCAGCACCACTGTGTTCCTGCAATAATGCCTTTGAGCAGTGACATTTCTCATATGTGTGAAGATTTGCTTGAGGGGAAATGCTTGGAGCTCAGCAAAATTGCACCTGTGCAGTGTCTTAACTTCTCATCCCAAAAAATCCAAAGGTGCAAACCCGAAGTTTGCTGCCCAGCAAGAGCTGATCATAGGAATGGGTGATGGTGATACACAGGCACAATTCACACACTCATGCACTCGGTGACAGCACTGAAGTAGCAAATACAAAGCACTTCTCAAACTGATTAAATAGGTTAGCTTCAGTAGTTAGCACCCAATCTGGAAATTAGGAGTGAGGTCTGGAATGGATCACACAGGCAGGCACACTGTCTTTTTCCAGCTGATACTGCCGAATTTCTGAGAGTCAGAGCAGCGTGTTCCTGCTCTGGCTGGAGTGAAGTGGCCCAGCTGGGTACATCCATGCATCCTGCTCTCTATCTGATGCAGCTTGCTGTGACAGTGGTCAATGCACAGCTGCTCAGATGGTTTTCTGTGCACTTCACATTCCCCTGAGTTGTGAAAGTCAAGTACCTGCCCTTCTCTCTTTGCTGATGGCTTTGTAGCTGTTGTATTTCATAGGCTAGCACGGACTAGCCAAGAGGTCTCACAGAGCTGTAAATACTTGATAAAGCTGCTTTGCACAGTGCGAGTGTGACTTCCACGCTGGAAGAGACAGCTAAATGTCAAATTATGATGGACAGCATCTTCTTGGATTCAAAGCTTAAAATCATCACTTCTTTTATTCCCTGGACTGAAACAAGGATCTGAAAATCCTGAACAGTCTGACAAATTATGTGTTGGGAGCTGGTATGAACAGAGGACTCACCTGGGTTACAGTAGCACTTTCCTGCTGTATGTGTGAGCTTTTCTTTGGACTGCATTTCGCACAGTATCTGCTTGCTGAGGCTTAGGAGAGCTTTCAGGGACGTTAAAACACACACTGTTCCTCTGAAAAACAGTGATCATCTTGGCCACATTTGAATTCCTCCCACGGGTCCTCAAAAAACCTAACCCATCAGACTCAAGGAGGGAGTCGGGGGAGGTCTCATTAGCTGTTTAAGCCTTTTGCTGTTAGGGAAGCTCTGGTCTCCTCCTGTGGATGTTTTCCAGTTGTATGAGGTAATGCATGGATGCAAAGGAAAAGTCCCCCTCTTACAGAAGAGAACAAACAGCAACAAACAAACAAACATAAAGAAATAAAGAGGAAGATACAGTAGGCAATTCTTATTCCAGTGCACAAAAAAAAATAATTGCCCCATATCAGTACAATTTCTGCTTGGAGTCCAGCATCAGAAGATCTCCCGTGGTCAGATGGCACTGCCTGGCTGAGATTCAGTGGGGCCTGGGGGTGTCCAGAGTGCTGTGTCTTCTGTTTGGAGTCAGTGTCTACACTCCTAAAAGCTCCCACTTGTGGAGAAGTTTGGAGTCAGAAATTAGGGACATTGCTACAGGCAGGTTTTCTTATTGTTAAAAACGTTCCACAAGCCCTGCGTTTTACCTGGCACTTCTTATGGTCTCTGTCCTGGAGAGTTTGAGGTGAACCCTGAATTTCAATAGAATAGAATAGAATAAACCAGGTTGGATGAGACCTTCAAGATCATCGTGTCCAACCCATCAACCAAAACAACCCACCTAAACAACTAAACCATGGCACCAAGCACCCCATCAAGTCTCCTCCCGAACACCTCCAATGATGGTGACTTCACCATCCTGATGGGCAGCCCATTCCAATGGGCAGTCACTCTCTCTGTATAGAACTTCTTCCTAACATCCAGCCTAAACCTCCCCTAGCACAGCCTGAGACTGTGTCCTTTGTGCTGGTGCTGGCTGCCTGGCAGAAGAGACCAACCTCTGCCTGGCTACAACCTCCTTCAGGTAGTTGTAGAGAGCAATAAGGTCACCCCTCAGTCTCCTCTTCTCCAGGCTAAGCAATCCCAGCTCCCTCAGCATCTCTTCATAGGGCTTGTGTTTCAAACCCCTCACCAACTTTGTTGCCCTTCTCTGGACACGTTCCAGCAACTCAACATCTTTCCTAAACTGAGGGGCCCAGAACTGGACACAGGACTCAAGGTGTGGCCTAACCAGTGCAGTGTACAGGGGCAGAATGACCTCCCTGCTCCTGCTGGCCACACTGTTCCTGATGCAGGCCAGGATGCCATTGGCCCTCTTGGCTGCCTGCTCTCTCTAGGAGACACAGAAGTGCATGAAAGAGGTGCCAAATTTGCTTTGAAACCTCATTTTGAATGGAAATTTTCACTTTTTAATGACTTCATGTAGTTCACTTGACTCTTGAAAAGGATGCAGTATTTAAAGGATGCATATATAAGCATTTAAAGGATGCAGTGCTGTCTGGGGAGGTGGTGAAGTCACCATCATTGGAGGTGTTTAGGAGGAGACTTGATGGGGTGCTTGGTTGCATGGTTTAGTTGATTAGATGGTGTTGGATGATGGGTTGGACACAGTGATCTCAAAGGTCTCTTTCAACCTGGTCTATTCTATTCTAATGTCAAAATGTCTATTTTCTATAACCTGTTTATAGACTCTTGCTTGTGATTCAACATACATACTAAGCTGCTAGAAGGAAATGCCTACTAGAAAAAGTAAAGCTTGCTTATTTTCCCAAGTATTTGATGATGGAAGCACTGTTTTCAAACACTTTGCTAAAACAAAAGCAGAAGAAGAAAATGTTTACCATATGTCATACAAGAGGGGAAAAAACAGATCCTAAAGAAAATCAGGAAATCAGAACACAAGGGGTTTAAGCACAGCTTGCTTTTAGGCAAGTTGGATATGTGGGTGGGTGATAGATGGGTATACTGGGATTTACTGGTTGAGATATTTGCAACTTTTTTAGCTTGCTGTTAAACAAACACCTCATGGGTGTTTGGAAATGTATAATCATGCCATTTCTGTTAACTGCTCCTCTTAATAAGTGCTAGCAGAGAACCCTGCCCAGTGCTGCTGAAGAGCAGCCAGAAAGAACAAGTGAGGTTTGAACATCTTGGCCTAGCCCTATGGGGCAGTCAAGCTCAGAGAGGGAGCTGAGCATGAGGCTCGTGTTAAGGTACTGCTTTGCATCACCAGGAAAGCTTAAATCTAGAGTACAGACAAGCCCAGATATCAGGGCCAGGGGAGAAGTCAAGACTTGGCCAAATCACAGCAGTGTATCAGAAGAAAAATGTCATGCCAATCTGCCCAAGCCCCTGCTCTGTAGCACGGACTCTGAGGTTTTGCCCGCATCCCCTAGGCGCTGTAGGTGCCCACTGGAGCCAATAGATATAAGGGAACTGCTGAAAACATCAGCAAATAGGGGACAAAATATTACTTAAGTGTCTTCCACACCTTATTAAAGAGTGTAACTTTTCTTAAGCCAAACTTATTTTCTGGCTGCTGAGGGAGTTTTCTAAGGGACGATGATGTTATCCTGGTTCCTTTGGAGTTTGGGGAATTCAGCAAGTGTGAAGAGAGCCAAGTGCTGGCTCTTCTTTCCCAGCCTCTTCAGATGGGAAAGCGTTTCTAAATACCAGGCGTATGATGAGATCCAGGCTGTGTCACACTGAAAATGATACTGTAGCTTTCCTTCATGGGCAGGCTGTGCTGCTGTTGGACTCCCATCTTCTGCCCACACTCAGCACCACTCTGAGGCTTGTTACCAAGGCACAAGGGTGTTCCCTGAGCAGTCAGAGCCAGGTAATAGGGAGAAAACTGAGAGTGTACATCCTTGACTAAAGCAGCTTCAGAAAAGTGAACATCAAGTTGCATCGTCCTCCCACACTTTGCAAGTCCTCCCAGGTGTGACCAGCCACAGCCACCAAGCAGCCTGACATGGGTACATTGGACATTAGGAGAATGTTCTTTACAATGAGGGTAGTGAAATACTGGAACAGGTTGCCCAGAGAAGTAGTAGAAGCCCTGTTCCTGGAGATACTCAAGGTCAAGCTCGATGCGATCCTCCTCAACATGATTTGGTTAAAGATGTCGCTGCTCAGTGCAGGGGAGTTGGACAAGATGACCTTTGAGGGTCCCTTCCAACCTGATGCATTCTACGATTCTGTAGGTACAGGGACTTCATGGCTTTCCATGCTGTGCAGCTGTGCCCTGGGACATCATTGAATCATAGAGTCATTAAATTGTTAGGGTTGGAAGGGACCTCAAAGATCATCCAGTTCCAATCCCCCTGCCATGGGCAGGGACACCCCACACTAGACCAGGTTGCTCAGAGAGCAAGCAATAGAGCTGCCACCATAGAGTCTTCAGTACCTGGACCTCAAATGGAAGATTTAGAAGAAGGTTAACAACTTTAGGCTCAAGGTGAGGAGAAAGTTCTTCACTGAGAGAGTTGTTAGCCATTCTAACATGCTGCCCCAGGAGGTGGTGGAGTCACCATCCCTGGAGGTGTTCAAGAGGGTATTGGATGTGGCACTTAGTGCCATGGTCTAGTAGGCATGAGGTCTGTGGTGACAGGTTGGACTTGATAATCTTTGAGGTCTTTTCCAACCTTGGTGATTCTCTGTGATTCTGTAATACAGAGGCTAACATTTGTCTCATCTTTTGGTTTAATCTTTACAGTGCAGCTTAATTTGATCTCTTTGTCATCGTCGTCTGTTTGATGGTGCATAGCACGTTCTAATCCACTATTTAATAAAACATTTCCCTCAGGTTAGGAGTCACAGCAAAATAGTCCTTGTTTACTGATAGCTTTATACCCAAGAACCTTGCAGACAGCATGCCGTGAGCTGTGTGATGATTTTAATGTGAGGGTGGCATTTTCCTGGGTAAAATTTCCATTATTTCATAACCAAGCTATTGTTTTCTAGCCAGGCACTCAACAGGCGTTATTCAAGAAGGGGAAAGAAAAGAAGGTACAGTTATTTCCAAAGTTATTTATTTTTAGGAGCATGTCATACATCTCTCTCGGTGCATTTAATTCATGATACTGTTGATGTCATAGTCTGTTTTCAGCAAAATATGTGTTTTCCTGCAACTGGTTTATAAAACTGTCTTTTAAGTGTTGTCTTCAGCAGGCAAAGCATGGAAGTAATTTCATGTTAACTATGTTAAGCATAATGCTTTCACATTGTTGATTCAACAATAAATATCTTAATGGACCTTTTAATGTAACAACCTTTAAATAATTTCACTATCTAGCACAGCAGTACCAGCACTGATCTAATTTTGGGCCATATTAGATAGAATACTTTAAGCTGTTTCATGAGGCAAGAAGTCCTGCGTGTGTGGTTCAAGCTGTGTGCAGTACAAGGCTGAGCAGCGCTGTGTGATCCTGAAAATGAGGCTGAAAACTGATCTGTCTGGATTTTCACTTATTTTCACAGAATCATTCAGGTTGGAAAAGACCCTCAAGATCACCAAGCCCAAGCAATGACCCTACTCTTCAGGGGTCACCCCAAACCTTATCCCCAGGCACCACATCCAAACCACCTATAAACACAGCCGGGGTTGGTGACCCAATGGCACTTGAAGCCGTGGTTTAGTTAGTCATGAGGTGTTGGGTGATAGGTTGGATTTGATGATCTCCTTATGGATGCCCTTATGGATGCTATGCTATTATTCAACCACCTCCCTGGGCAGCACATTCCAATGCCTGACCAGTCTTGCTGTGTGGTGGTTTTTTTTGAAAGTAGAAGTAAAATATGAGGTGTTATGGGATATGTTAGGGATCAAAAGGAGCTTGAAAGGACAAGGGGCAATGGGTGGAAGCTGAGGCATAGGAAGTTCCATGGAAACAAATTTTTTCACTGTGAGGGTGATGGAACACTGGAACAGGCTGCCCAGGGGGTTGTGGAGACTCCCTCTCCAGAGATATTCAAGACCTGCCCGGATGTGTTCCTGTGTGATGTGGTGTAGGTGATCCTGCTCTGGTGGGGGGGGCAGAGTCAATGAATTGCCAAGGTCCCTTCCAGCCCCTAACATTCTGTGATTCTGTGTGAAATTTAGATTGCATGTAGAAAGTACACCTTGGACAATGAAGCCAGATGATGGTAAGAAAATCATCAGGAAAGTGTCACGTTCTGATCATCAATCTACCCATGCCTCACATAATGGAGTTGAGTTGCCAGCAATTCCTTCATGGTTCCTTGGACTTCTGCACTCAACACACATTGATCTAGCTACTCATTGTTTCTTGTGGAATCAACACTTCAGAAATGGCCCTGAAAAACTGACTGCTAATAGATCTCCAAAACTGTCTCTTTACCTGATTCCTTTGGTCTCTCCAAATTTGTATTCAATTTCTATTACTTCCTTGCCATGCGTGCTACGAAATGGTGCCCCGAGGTGCTGATACTGACAGCTCATTTAGCCATAAGGTGCCCTTGAAGCCATTTCCAGCACAATTTTGATTCTTCCTTATTGATTTGGGCAGAAACATTGACACAGTTGCCTACTTCCAGTCGACCTCCAGTGTTCCCTTCTTGTTCCGGGGTTTGTCCCCAGGTGCATTGTCCTTTGCACTGAATTCACGAGTGGGTTTGCATGTAGCTAACACCTTTGGAAAGAGTCAGAGCGCCTCTCATGATGCAGGGATCTCCACATCTTTGCCTGTAAACTCTTCCCCAAATCAATGTCATCCAGGCAAAGATAAATCATAGAATCAATAAGGTTGGAAAAGACCTCAAAGATCATCAATTCCAACCTGTCACCCAAGACCTCATGACTCCTGGACCATGATACCAAGTGCCACGTTCAGTCCTCTCTTGAACACCTCCAGGGATGGTGACTCCACCACCTCCCTGGGCAGCACATTCCAATGGCTAACAACTCTCTCTGTGAAGAACTTTCTCCTCACCTTGAGCCTAAATGACCCCAAAAAGCTTGCCCTAAGCAATGCTGCCATTTGCAATGCTTGCAGTGTTGTTGGTCTGAGGGCTTCATGTTCCTGTCTTACAGGGTAAGGGTTTCTGTCAGTATATCTTCCTTTTTTGTTGTTTTGAGACAGAGATCTCAGATCATAGAATCATAGAATTGTTAGGGTTGGAAGGAACCTCGAGGATCATCTGGTTCCAACCCCCTGCCATGGGCAGGGACACCTCACACTACATGAGGTTGCTCACAGCCACATCCAGCCTGGCCTTAAAAACCTCCAGGGATGAGGCTTCTACAACATCCCTGTGCAACCTGTTCCAGTGTCTCACTACCCTCATGGTGAAGAACTTCTTCCTAACATCCAATATGAATCTACCCATTTGGGTTCCATTCCCCCTAGTCCTATCATTACCTGATACCCTAATGAGATTCTTTAGTACTGATCCTACTCTAACTGAAGCATTTGAAGATTTTTAGTATTGTTTCCTAGTTGCTGTTTCCAGTCTATCCTACAGTATGGAATTCAATGTGAAAAATACACTTTCTAGTTCATTTTGAGCCTGCCACTTGTGTGTTTTATTTAGCGGCCTCCTCGTGTCATTGCGTGATGAATACCAATTTTGTTCAGCCATGTAAAGTATACCTCTGAGATACCTGCTTGTCAACATCTGTGCAGTAAGCTTTTCTTCAAAGTATGTGCTGCTTTGGAGAATGAATAGTACTCAGTTTGCATTTTGCTGATGTTTTGTGTGACAAACATAACCTAAGGAGAAAGCCTTGTCCTCCCCCCGTACATTTCTACTTGATGCTTTCTTTTGAAGGACAAGGTGATGCTTTCTTGTGATGCTGTCTCTCAAACACAAGGTGATACTTTCTCTTGATGCTCTCTCAAACAACCTGAACACACACTTGGAGCTTCAGAGCTAACCAGCTAAGACGCTCAAGGGAGGGAGCGATCTGCTTCAAGTCTAGGACCAAAGAGAAACTTCTAGAGAAGCAGTGTGGAAGTAGGAGAGCACATTCCCTCTAATCACAATGAGGCAGAAAGGGAGAGAAATTTCCCAACAGCAAGCAGAGCCATCCTCTTCCTCTGAACTGTTATCCTCCCTCTGAATTGATCTAGTGCAGGGTGTCCCTGCCCATGGCAGGGGTTGGAACTAGATGATCCTTGTGGCCCCTTCCAACCCTGACTGATATTATGATTCTATGATACTATGAATTGCCATACTACCTCTGAACTGCCATTTTAGCCTTGTACATGTCCCCCCACAGCATGTGCAGGAGTGTGAGGATAGGATCCATCTCTCCCTGTTCCAGCAGTGCATGGCCAAACCAGCACCCATCATGAGGCACTCTCCTGTGCCTCAAGGCACCCTTGATAGGGTGCTTGGTTGCATGGGTTAGTTGATTAGGTGGGTTGGATGATAGGTTGGACGCAATGATCTTGAAGGTCTCTTCCAACCTGGTCTATCCTATCCTATCCTATCCTATCCTATCCTATCCTATCCTATCCTATCCTATTCTATTCTATTCTATTCTGAATGTTTTGATACTAAATTTAAGACCATCAAATTCAGCTCTTGTAAGCTCTGGCATGGCTTGTTTCACCATTTCCCTCAATTCCCAGCAGAAATTAAGGAGAGGAGCTGGGATTCAGACGTTGGAGATTAATGGGGTTGCTCAGGTATTGAAGCAGTGACAAAATGGAAAGTTATTCCTAGCAGGATCCTAGCAGAAAAAGCAATTAGTCCCTTTCAGATGTTCAGTTTGACACTAGTGTTAACATGACTTATTGTCTGTTGGGAATATTACATCTTAACAAGTTTCACTGTAATATCATCCTTTCTCAGTAGCAATCGGAAGAGAGAAGGCCTCTTCACATCACTGTCTTGCTACCTTGAGATTTTTAGCATTTAAACCTCCCACTTATCAGCTAATACCTTGCTTGACTTCATCACCTGAACAATTTCCAGTACTCTCAAGTGTCTGGAAATCAACTCTTTTGTGCTTTTGTTGGGGTTTTTTCTCTTATTTCCCCCCCCCCCTTTTCCTCTTCTTTTTTTGCCTTTTCTTTTCCTTTATTTTATCTCTTTTTGGCAAGAGTCTGCGGAGAGAATCAGGAGTGTTTCCAAGCTAAAAGGCATTGTTACAAGCAAAATTAGAATCCTCAGGGTGGAGAAAACATGTCAAAATAATCTGGCAAAGCTGTGAGACTGGGTCTCTGGGAGAAAGGGTAGCTCCGCTGCGTTTCAGCTTAATCAGGAAACCGTGTCAGCTCTGGGTCTCAGCTCCTGCTCATGCAGGTCACAACAATTCTTCTGAGCCAAGCCTGCCATCGGCAGCTGTTTCCAAAGGTGTAAAGCTGTCAGCCTCCCAATTCCTCAGGTGCAAAACGTGCTGTATTTTTAGGAGCAGTGCTGCTGTCCTAGTGCACTCTTCTTGGGGAGTTTTATAAAGCCTGGTGCAGTCTATGCTGTTTGGTCTTCTCAGGCCAAGGAGATCTTTCCTTTCCACTGTTCGTGGTACAACTTCACAGGCAATTGCCCTGTGCGGAAGTCGCATCTTTGCCTAGTTTCTAACCCTGATACTCCCTCTTCTATCATTGTCCTGGTTTGAGGCCAGAGAGATTCTCTATTGCCCCTGAAAGGGACAAAAGAATGACACTCACACAAATGGATTGGAGAGTGATGGAAAGTTTAAATGGAAAAGCAATTAGTGTTTTACAGAAACTACACAGTGTAGTGGCAAGATGTTCTTCACAGAAAGAGTTGTTGGCCACTGGGAAGGGCTGCCCAGGGAGGAGGTGGAGTCACCATCCCTAGAGGTGTTTAAGAGGGGATTGGATGTGGCACTTGGTGCCATGGTTTAGTAGTCATGAGGTCTTGGGTGACAGGTTGGACTTGATGATCTTTGAGGTCTTTTCCAACCTTGTTGATTCTATGAAGAAATCCCAAAGCATACAGAGTCCCTTACGCCACACCCGAAGGCCTCCCAATGCTTCCCTTCTCCCTACCTGAAGGTATGCCCAAAACCCCCAAGGCTCTTTCTTCCCTGCACCCCACACCCCCACACACGCTGCTAGGCAAGTCTCAGAATGGCCAGGTCTTAGACTCCCATCCCTCCTTCTCCTCCTGGCATTAGGCTTAGACAGGCTTGAGAGGTCTTGAGATCCTCCCACACCATTGCCCAATAGGGAGCATCTCCCATGGGAGCAGAGAGGGAAGAGAGAGGAAGAGTATGACTTTGCAGATGGATTTATAGCGCACAGGATCTATGGGTATGAAATAGGCTATTTCCTGTGTCCAGCTACTGGGTTGGACACTCAGGACACCAGAGGTGTAACTTATGGGGCAGTAACAGGAGGCACCCAGCTTAAACTACCACAATAATCCAAAAATCCCATCTCCAATTTAACATCATGTGTTTGAGACAGTTGAAACATGGTTAAGGAGATTGCACAGCTGTGTGACTAAATCCCTTGGATAGGTTTGATAATCAGCATTTATGTACAGCTCCAAGTTATTTTGAATAGAGAACTACTGAAAATAACCAGAAAAGAAACTGAACAAATTGTAAGTGACCTCCTTTCCAGTGCCTCCAGATTGGGACAGTCTGTGGGTAAACATCTCTGAATAAAGCTGCTCTAAATTAAATAAATCACTGGCTTTGATGGGTCTAATGTAAGGCTGGCAATAAAAGCTATTTAAAGTTCCAGCAAGCTGTTGAAGACCTAATCCAGAACGCTACAGGCCTGGCAAGGAGTGCTGCCAGCACACCTGGCCGTATTAGCACAGACCAACGTACCCTGATGTGGCCCATTCAGATGTCCAGGGCAGACTGACCGTTCCTTGCTCAAGCAACACCTTGAGAGGCTATGGGGTAAAATTAAATCACTGTTGGGACACAGAGACAAAGCATAGTGAGGGCACAACGACCAGAGCTGGACAAGATGCAGCTGTCAGCCTGCAGGGCCTCCAGAAGAGTTACAAAATTGGGCATTTTTGAAGGGCTCACTAAAACTGTTGGGTTCAGCAGGGAAGCTGTGCTGCCTCCACAAAAGCAGAGGGCTCCTGCAGAGACATTTGCTGCTGGCTGCTGGAGTTCACAGCCAGCCCAGCTGTCACAGGGCCTTGACTGAAAAAGCAAATGCCTGTTTGAAGCCAGTTGTGCTGAATACTTTAACTTGATTATTTGAAGCCTTGGTAGTAATAGTTTTGTGACCCTCATTTTCATTCATATGCTTGTTTTTGCAAATTGTTGATGATTGCAGGTCATCTTTAAGATGGAAGCATGTTAGTATTTGTTGTAAAAGCTTTTTAAGAGTAATTCATATAGTTTTGTTCTGTTACCAGATCATCTCATGCAGTAATGCGCTGGGAATGTCAAGTTGTGCTGAGTTATCCCTTCTACTAGGTTTTTGTTCTTGTGCAAACATAATTAGGGGAAGAAGTTTCTTAGAGGTGCCTGATCACATGCATGAAATTAGCTCCTTCTTGCCTCTTAAGCAAACAAACTCAGACCTGCAAGGTCTCTGGTAAAGAGCCATGGCTTGTATCTGTTAGGGCAGCACCTTGCATGGTTGGCCTCTGAACCTACACCCATGTTGGCCACATGCAGGCAATGCACAGAATCACAGAAACATGCAGGTTGGAAAAGACCCTCAGGCTCACCAAGTCCAACTGAGTACCCTACTCTACAAGATTCACCCCTAAACCATATCCCCAGGTACCACATCCAAACCACCTTTCAACACATCCAGGGTTGGTGACTCAAGCACCTCCCTGGGTAGCACATTCTGATGCCTGACCACTCTTGCTGTGAAATTTTTTTCCTGATGTCCAGTCTAAACTGTTGATGAAGGAAGTTCCCTGGGAACTAAATACATGTCTCCTCTTCAGCACAGGAACAGCCCCAGCCTCTGGAAATACTGTTATAATGCACACTAGGGGAAATAGAAATCTTTCCACTGTCTGCCAAGTGCTTTCTATTAGATCTAAGGAAGAAGTTACAAAAGGATATCAGGAGGATATGTATTTGCATGTCGGTACCTGGAGCCAGTGTGACAACAAAGTTTCCATGTAGCACAAGGAAGAGTACACAACAGCAGACAGAAGACATCCAAGGTATAAGGGATTCAGTCTTTGGACAGAACTGTATCTTAAGAGTAAATATTGCTATTTGCTAATGATTCTCCCAAGTGCCACAAGGAACAAGCAGTATTTGATGGGACTCTGACTGCACCTGAGGCACCCAAAGGATAACAATTTCATCCATCTGCTGCAGGCTTCAGAGGCCAGACGCTCTGATAAAAGATGACTTGATCCCAGACTAGCTGACATTTGAGTTACTCTCACCATACAGATGGAGTAATTCAGGCAGTGAGCCACACGTGCTGACAACCTCTGCAAAGCAGCCTGTGCTTGATTAAGTACCCAAGAGTGATTTGAGATGCCTGATGTAAGACCTTTTTGAGAAAAGGAGCCTGTATGATGTGGACAAACCACTCCATCACCACCTCATCTAATTTGAAGCATATCATTTGACCCTACGTAATCCATCAGAGTTCATCTCTGTCAACTAACAATTACCTTGTCCATGAATGTATGAAACTCTAATGCCGTCCCATTTTCCAGTTCCACCGTTCCTGTAAATTAATTGTGTTCAGTAGATGACTGGGAATATATAAATGAAAGAAATCAGCTCTCTGCCCTTTTAGACTGACAAATTTTAGCAGGCTCCAAGTAAAAAGGACTCCTAACTTGTGAGTCACAAAACACCCTGGGGTGAGCACAGCTGGAGAAAGAGAATGGTGCATTGTCTACGTATGTTGGGACCGTAGGCAGGCACCCAAGTGTCAATAGCTCAAAGCAAGAGCGGCTGCTGTTGCTGATTAGTTGTTTGGGGTTTTTTTTTAAGACTATTCCAGCATCCTGTGCAAAACAATTTCAACAGCTTCCAGCTTTGAGGAAATACATAGGCAAAATTTGCTGCTATAAATGTATATTCAAGAGGAGGACAGAGCAATTCTCTGAGCTGATCGCTGTCAGCATACTGTTGAATTACCAGCGTCAGTGTGCAGCAGTTTTAGGCTGTGCCTAGGAAATTTTCCACAAATCTTGAAGAGAAAGTAGTAGATTGTAAATAAATGGGGAACAGTGTGGCCAGCAGGAGCAGGGAGGTCTTTCTGCCCCTGTACTCAGCACGGGTTAGGCCACACCTTGGGTACTGTGTCCAGTTCTGGGCCCCTCAGCTTAGGAACATATTGAGGTGCTGGAACATGTCCAGAGAAGGGCAACAAAGCTGGGGAGAGGGCTGGAGAGGTGAAGAGAGGCTGAGGGAGCTGGGGTTGCTTAGCCTGGAGAAGAGGAGGCTCAGGGGAGACCTTCTTGCTGTCTACAACTACCTGAAGGGAGGTTGTAGCCAGATGGGGGCTGGTCTCTTCTCCCAGGCAACCAGCACCAGCACAAGAGGACACAGTCTTAAGCTGTGCCAGGGGAGGTTTAGGGTGGATGTTAGGAAGAAATTCTTCACAGAAAGAGAGATTGGCCATTGGAATGTGCTGCCCAGGGAGGTGGTGGAGTCACCATCACTGGAGGTGTTTAGGAAGAGACTGGATGGGGTGCTTGGTGCCATGGTTTAGTTGATGATAGGTTGGACTCAATCTCAAAGGTCTTTTCCAGCCTGGTTAACTCTATTCTATTCTACATTACCATTGGATGTAAAAGGGAAAATAATGACAAGTTCTAAATCCCATTGGTCTGATAACTAACATAAAGTTAGTTGTGTAAAGTAACTCTTTCTCTTTTTGATTTCTTCACTCCAGCAGATACTAGCTGATTGCTTGCTGACCTTGACTGCATTCTGTGTCATGGCTAAGTCCTAGCAGCCTACTCTCTGCTCTTCTCTCACCCTTTTACCTTGTATAGAGTGGGGAAAGGGAGCAGGGAAGGGGTAGCTGTTGGTAACCAGGACAAAACCAGGGAGTTTCATGTGCTGTTTATAAATTGTAAATACTGTGTATTTTGTACATATTCATTGCATTCCATAGGTTTAGATCGCAGTTTTGTTTGTAAATACAGCTTCTCTTCCAACCTGGTCTCATCTACTCTATTCTACTCTACTCTATTCTACTCTACTCTATTCTACTCTACTCTAGTCTATTAATTTGCTTCCATCTGAGCTGCTCTGGCAATTTTATGTTGGGGGTTAATTTCAACCCACCACACAGTGGAAGGTGTACAAGGTGTCTGGAAAAACCCTGTTTTTCTGTTGTTGTTTATGTGGCTTCCTATTTTACAGTAGCTTCACCATCTTAGCAGAATATCAGATACAGGTCTTACATTGGTTTCAGCAGAGAGATGGACTGGAGTAACTAGTCAATACAATAATACTGCACAGGGCTGCAGGGATGAAGATATGACAAGCTGTAGTAAGACCAGTAGGACAGCATCATCATTAAAGGTTGGGTTGGGTTTTTTTTCCTGCATTAAGTTTTCCACAGACACAAGAGCGTTAGTAATTTTAACTTTGATTGAGAGCTGCTATTATCCACTCTCGGCATGTGGGAGCAAACTGGCACTTGGATAAATCACCCCCCCAAAAAAAAAAAAAACCCCAAAAAAAAGGAAAAAAGCAAGCCACTTATCATGCTGCTTTTGTCAATAACACCTTTTTCTGAAGGTACAAGGCTGAGTGCTGTAGGGACAGTGTGTGAGAAGAGAAAAGCAAGGCTGCAGCAGCCCTCTGAAGTGTGCTCAAGGTCAGCCCCTCCCACAGAAGAGCCGGGAGCGCACGTTTGACTTGGAAGGTATTCTGATATGTTTAAAAAATTTAAGTAATTGAATAATTCAGTGAATGAAAGCCGTCAGGGTTCTAATGCAGTGTTAATGGGGTCTTTCAGGAATCGGGAAGATAGGTTTTGTGAGCGACATAACTGGAGCCATTAGCAAGCTCATCCAAGAGTAATCATCCATCAAAGGTGAGTGCCTGCACATCCACTATGCGGAGGAGGAGCGGCACAAGCATTCCTGCAGCTGGTTACATACCTCTGAATTGCTTTGTTTTCCTCCTGCAGGCACTCAGCCCGGAGGTGTGTTTGCCACCCTTCAGCAACGGGTAAAGCAGGCAGTGGCTCCACCAGTGTGAGTATGCAGGAGGTCGCTTTCTGCACAACCAGAGCTGCTCTAGGTGAGAAGCAAATCAAACCGATTTGAAACATGGAGTACCTCTCACATGGTCATTGAGAGGAAGACTTGCTGGACGATCTCCACAAAACTATTTTGGATTGATATTTCCCTCCAAGTGCACCAGCAGTGCTTATGTGACAAATGACCACTAGGAGTAAGGTCTCCAGTTGCTCCTCTAACATTGCTGGAACAGCCTCCAGAATACATTTCCAGCTCCTGCTAACTCCTACTGGATGTATCTTCTACACCAAGGCCTCTGGAAAGGACCTGAACTGGAGGAGTTTTTGCACTTCATGTGTGCTGTGTACCATGCATTAATAAATGAGTCTGATCTGAAGGTCTAATACAGTTACTAGATCATACAAAACTGTCTACTGTTTTGTAATGTTTAATTCACTATGGCAACCTGCAGCCATCCAAACTGCTTCAGCCTCCCTTTGACAACCCCCTGGTGCCTTGAGAGATGCTCTCCCAGCTGAGGAGTCTGTGTCACCAGCACCTCTGAGTCAACACAGCAGTGCAGTCCCTCCAGAGCAGTCAGCTGCTTCTCACCCTCCATCACGATTCCAAGTGAAGCCACTCCCTCACCACTTGAGGGTAGAGTCACAAGGGACCCTGTGGCCCAACTATCTTGACAAAGACTGGGCAAGAAGGATGGCAGCACCAGCCTCCAGCCACCCATAGCTTCAACCGCTTTTGGGGCATGAGCTTTGGGACTGCTCAGGCTGCGCAGCGAGTTGGTGAACCTCTCTAGGGCTACCTCCATATCCATCTTGCTGTCACATTCTGTGGTTTGTGAGGGATGTGATTCACTATCCCAGCAGTCTGCTGTGCTGCCTGTGCCCCATGATAGTGCTTATTGAGAGCGGTGACTCACTGGTTCCCCCCAGCCCACAGGATGGTGGGACTTTGCTTCTCACAGGGGCTGAGGCATCACGGGACCCAGCCTGTGGACAGGTGGGATTGTGTGGCACGTGGCTGTGGCAAAACAGAGATGCTGGGTTGAAAGGAAGAGACTTTCCTTAAGTTTATCTAAGAAACACCACTGTTGCAGTAGCTGCCTTGCCCAGATGAGGTCTAGTACTGCTGCTGCTGTCATTAATTCAAAGTTTTCTAAAAGGCTTCCCTAGGTAGGCAAGGATTTCCTTTCTGAACTAGGATAGGTTGAGATGATTAGGTCACTTCTAGTGGCTGGAATCACAGAGTCATGCCTTGTGTGGGTTGGGCCTCAAGAGGTCATCTGATCAGCCTCCTTCTCCAAGTCTAAAATACAAGTTAGTTATGTGTAAGCATGTTGGGTTATGTTGTGCCTTGTAAGGGATCACATGAAATGAGTTTTTGAGAGATTGCAAGGTGTGTTGGGAAAGAGAGTAGTTGAGACATTACTCAGTACCACCAAGGGTGCTGCAGCTGGAGACAAAGAAAAACAGGAGGCAGCCACTACATAGCAGTCAGAGCCTGCCTCTGAGCCCCCATCTTCTGGTCAACTCCAGCAAGTCCATTTAAAAAGTGTGTTGGTTTCTCCCACTTCTGTCTAGACTGTCTTCACAATCTCCTTCCTCTGATAAAATAGTGATCCCTACCTGAAGCCCCTTGAGGAGGCAGAGCACTCCTGAAAAGTCCAGACAGAGTGCCCGTGGGCCTGAAGCATGAGCAGGGAGATGTGAGGTCACCAGCAGAAAAGTCTGGGCACTGATGCCCCAAATACTATCTCAGCTACCCCTATCTCTCCTGTGGCACCAAGCAGCTCCCTGAGAGTCTACCACTGTCTCTGATGTCCCACCCTGGCCCCACAATTGCAAAATGATGTGTTGCAATAATGCTATGAGCACACTTTGGTCTAAGGGTACAGAGGAGGTACACAACAGATGAGGGTACACAACAGCCCCATGCCACAGGCTGGGGACAGAGTGGCTGGAGAGCAGCCAGGCAGAAAGGGACCTGGGGGTACTGGATGACAGCTAACTGAACAGGAGCCAGCAGTGTGCCCAGGTGGCCAAGAAGGCCAATGGCATCCTGGCTTGCATCAGGAACAGTGTGGCCAGCAGGAGCAGGGAGGTCATTCTGCCCCTGTACTCAGCACTGGTTAGGCCACACCTTGAGTCCTGTGTCCAGTTCTGGGCCCCTCAGTTTAGGAAAGATGTTGAGTTGCTGGAAAGTGTCCAGAGATGGGCAACAAAGCTGGGGAGGGGTTTGGAGCACAAGCCCTATGAGGAGAGGCTGAGGGAGCTGGTCATACAATACAATACAATACACCACCAGGTTGGAAGAGAGCTTCAAGATCATCGCGTCCAACCCATCAAACAGTCCAACCCACCCAACAACTAGACCATACAGCCAAGCACCCCATCAAGTCTTCTCCTGAACACCTCCAGTGAAGGTGACTCCACCACCTCCACGGGTAGCCGATTCCAATGGGCAATCACTCTCTCCGTGTAGAACTTCTTCCTAACATCCAGCCTAAACCTGCCCTGGCGCAGCCTGAGACTGTGTCCTCTTGTTCTGGTGGTGGCTGCCTGTCATGTTTAGCCTGGAGAAGAGAAAGATCAAGGGAGACCTTATTGCTGTCTACAACTCTTCCCACAGTGTCTCAGCCCAGTGATGAGCACAGTGGCATAGAAAGCATCCCATAGCACATTTATTTAGGTAGTGACTGCTTTCACCTGGTTCAGATTAAAGGGATCATATCCCAACAGTGGGTAAATGAGAGCTCTGCTCCCCAAGACATGTCCCATGGCTACTCAACTAGAAAGCAGGAATCCTACTTGTGCCTTTCAATTAGTATAAATCATGCTGCTGCACCCCTGGTAGCTGCTTTTTCGTTCACATTAATTGATGACTGTAATTAATATGAAATGCTTTTAAATGCTTACTTTGTGTAACCTGTAACTTGCAATCATCATGAGAGCATGTCCTGTAGCTAGCCTTAGATGACAGGCAGAATTTGAGACTATTTGTTGGCCACTTTGCAGCCAAGCCATGAAAGAGAGGAAGGTGAATGCAGAAGTGTGGGAAGAAAAGATGACCATGGTAAATGGAGAGCAGTTAGTGGAATGCCCACAAAGTGAGTGTAGGTGCATCAGCTCCTCCAAAGGTCATCCAGTCTGACTTCCCTGCAGTCAGCAGGGACATCCCCAGCTAGATCAGGCTGTCCAGGACCTTGTCAAGCCTTTGGATATCTCCAGGGAAGGAGCCTCAAGCACCTCCCTGGGCAACCTGTTCCAGTGTTCCACCACCCTCATAGTGAAGAACTTCTTCCTGATATCCAACCTAAATCTGCCCTTCTCTAGTTTGAAGCCATTGCCCCTCATCCTGTCACCGCAGGCCCTTGTAAACAGTCTATCTCCATCTTTTGTGTAGGCTCCCTTCAGGCACTGGCAGGCTGCTATTAGGTCTTCCTCGGCCTGTCCTCATAGCAGAGGTGCTCTAACCCCTGATCATTTTTGTGGCCCTCTTCTGGACCCTCTCCATCAGGTGCATATCCTTCCTATATTGAGGGCTCCAGACCTTCTCCAGCTTAAAGCCATTGCCCCTCCTCCTGTCACAGCAGGCCTTTGTAAACAAAGGATAATAAATCTGATGATAGAAAAAAAGAGTTCAAGAGGTTCCCCAGAGAGGTTGTGGAGTCTCCTTCTCTGGAGACTTTCAAGACCCCTCTGGATACATTACTGTGTGGCCTGTACTAGATACTATGGCCCCTAGTACCTCAACATGAGGAGAAACTTCTTTACAGTGGGGGTGATAGGAGCACTGGAACAGGCTGCCCAGAGAGGTTGTGGAGTCTCCTCCTCTGGAGACTTTCAAAACCTGCCTGGATGCATTCCTGTGCAGACTACCTTACGTGATCCTGCTTTGGCAGGGGAGTTGGACTTGATGATCTTCAGAGATCTCTTCCAGCCCCTAACATCCTATGATCCTGTGCCTCAGGTCAAATTTTGCTATAGGCACCAAGTTTGCAGTGGTGGCTAATTCTAACAGGGGAAAAGTAGCAAGATAAATCACCTCCCTTTATCTCCAAAATGTATCTTAAAGACTTACAATACAATACAATACAATACAATACAATACAATGCAATGCAATACAATACAATACAATACAATACAATGCAATGCAATACAATACAATACACTAGGTTGAAAGAGACCTTCAAGATCATTGTGTCCAACCCATTACTTGCAGTACTTTGCATTTTCCTTTACCCTCCTCTTGCTTGCAGAGTGAGGTAATCCCTCAGTGAATTCATACCCTGGCCTGATAACACTGCACGCTGATTCCATCACTGGAGGTTTATAGGAACACAAACAGCAATTGATCATATTTGGATAAATATCTGGGAGGATTTTTTTAACACTTGTTATGGTTTGAGGCAGGATGCATTGAAGAACCACATTGCTGAGGACCTCCAGGAGGACCAGAAAGGTCCAGGCACGGACTGGGAAGTGTGAATTGTTATCCTACACCATAATTCTGCTATCTCTTTATAAGCTGGCTGCATGGCCAGCTCCTCCTCATTCTCCCTTCTCCTGGGAAGGCAGAAGGTCCTGTTTGGCATGGGGGTGGATTTCACAGAATCACAGAAACATTCAGGTTGGAAAACACCCTCAGGATCACCAAGTCCAACACAGAGCTCTACTCCACAAGGGTCACCCCTAAACCATATCCCCAAGCACCACATCCAAACCACCTTTGAACACATCCAGGTTTGGCGACCCAAACCCTGGGCACCCAATGCCTCACCACTCTTGCTGTGAAAAATCTTTTCCTAATGTCCAGTCCAAACCTATCCCATTGCAGGTTGAGGCCATTCCCTCTTGTTCTATATGTAGTGATAGGATGAGAGGGAATGGACTGAAGCTTGGGGAAGGTAGATTTAGACTAGATATTAGGAAGAAAATCTTTACATGAGGGTGGTGAGACACTGGGACATATTGCCCAAGGAGGTCATGATGTTCTCTCCCTGGAGGTGTTCAAGGCCAGGTTGGATGAGGCCTTGAGCAACCTGCTCTAATGGGAAGTGTCTGTGCCTGTGGCAGAGGGGTTGGAACTCTGTTGGAGCCTCCTCCCACCCCAGGTGTGGTCACTTTGCTCTCCCCACGCACTCCCCTTTTAATCCCCCCAGGAACAATGGAAGCCCCAAGCTGAGCCCATCTGGGCTGGAGGATCCTCCTCTCATCACAGGTGAGTGCCCCTGGTGCACACTGGGTGATGGTGGTGGTGACAACAAAGGCCGGGGGCCTGGTGGCCCCCCGGTTGTTAGGACCAGAATTGATGACTACTCCAATATCATCCACGGGTGCTGGCTGGGCCTCCTTACTGGGGCTGAGCTCCTCTGTGTGGTATCTTGGCTGGTTGAAGGTCTTGCCCCTGGCTCTGGGATGGGTGCAAAAATGGGGGTGGTGGAGCAGGAGCTGTTGAGGCAGGGAGGTGGAGCAGGAGCAGGTGATGCTTTGGGAAGATGAAGGCTGGTGGTGGGGGAGGGAAAGGGGTTAAGCTAGATGACCTGCAGAGGCAACTTTCAACTCTGGTGATCCTATGGCTCTAGGATCTACTTTTAACCCCATTGCCATGGGCAAAGACACCTTCCACTAGACCAAGTCAGCATCTTCAAGGGCATATTTACCTGTTTACTGTACATAGAAATCAAAAGCCAATGTGGTAGCTCTGATGGATTATGGATTTGAAGCTACCTTATCTTGAGAATAAGGTCTTCTGTATATTGCCATAAGAAATGAAATAATTAGATGAAATTCAAGAGTGACTAAAAATTATTGGCATGAGAACCACTTAAAATCCCACTGAACTTGTGAAAGGGTTTGGCTATTTCACTCCTATTGCTCAGCAAAAGTTAGTCTTTATCTGAAGTGTAGGTAGTGGAAACACTGAAGTAAATTCCTAATGCCATGACAAGTTGTCTTACCAATGTTAAATTCTGATGTGACTTTCAAAGCATCAAGTTGCCTTTTATCTTGCCACGTACCTCCTTTGTGTTTGTTTGTAGGGGAGGCAAAATTTTCCATTAGGAAGCCATCTCCATACAACTCAAACCTCAGAGTTCAATAAGGACAAGTGCAGGGCCCTGCATCTGGGGAGGAATAACAGCAGGTACCAGAACAGGTTAGGGGCTGCCCTGCTGGAAAGCAGCTCCATGGAGAAAGACCTTGGAGTGCCGGTGGACAGCAAGTTCTGCATGGGACAGCAGTGTGCCCTTGTGGCTAAGAGAGCCATTGGTATCCTGGGGTGCATCAAGAGAAGTGTGTCCAGCAGGTCTAGGGAGGTTCTTCTCCCCCTCTGCTCTGCCCTGCTGAGACGACACCTGGAATACTGTGTCCTATTTTGGGCTTCCCAGTTCAAATGAGACTGAGAACTGCTAGAGAGAATCCAACACAGAGCCAGGAAGATGATTAGGGGACATGAGTATCTCCTCTGTGAAGAGAGACTGGGTGCCCTGTGGTTGTTTAGCCTTGAGAAGACTGAGTGGGGATCAGATCAATGTCTCTCAATATCTGAGGGGTGGATGTCAAGTGGAGGGGGCCAATCTTTTTTCAGTGTGCACAGTAATAAGACAAGGAACAACGGGTACAAGCTTGAATACAGAAGGTTTCACTTCTCCTCACTTTGAGGAGAAACTTCTTTACAGTGAGGGTCACAGAGCCCTGGAACAGGCTGTCCAGAGAGGTTGTGGAGTCTCCTTCTCTGGAGACTTTCCAAACCCACCTGGATGCATTCCTGTGCAGACTACCCGAAGTGATCTTGCTGTGGCAGGGGGTTAGACTTGATCTCTGGAGGGTCCTTCCAACTTCTAATGTACCGTGATGACCCCTACCAACCCAGGGGCCCCTTTCCTGAAGGGTGTGCTGTGGATGTCATCTCCAGCACAAAGCAGCAAAGCTGCCTTGTGGGAGTACTTCTTGGTGATATCAAAGCCCTGCATGATGAACAGCAGCAACGAGGCTTTGCAAGCACAAATTACTTCTGAAACGGAATGCATCTCTCCTCACGTTCTCTGTTGCTGACAGAGATATTGCAAACCTACACTTGTCTCTCTCCCTGCCCTGCCAGGTAGGAATGAAGCCCAAGTACTGTGAGGAGAGGCTGAGGGAGCTGAGGAGGTTGCAGCCAGGTGGAGACTGGTCTTCTACCAGGCAACCAGCAGCAGAACAAGAGGACACAGTCTCAAGCTGTGCAGGGGGAAGTTTAGGCTTGGCCTTAGAAGTTCTTCACAGAAACTGAGACTGGCCATTGGAATGGGCTGCCCAGGGAGGTGATGGGGTCAAAGTACCTGGTGATGTTTAAGAAGAGACTGGATGAGGCACTTAGTGCCATGGCCTACTAGAGTAGATAGGGTTGGGTGATTGGTTGGACTTCATGTTCTTGGAGGTATCTTCCAACCTGGCAGATTCTGTGATTCTGAGGTAAATAGGAGTGCTTTTAGCTAATGTATTGCAAGTCTGGCACTACTGGTGCCCATCAAGGAGACAAAACAATCTCCTCTCAATTATTTCCAATGAACTTTCAGTGTCTCAGCCCAGTGATGAGCACAATGGCATAGAAAGCATCCCATCCCACATTTATTTGGGTCATGGCTGCTCTCACCTGGTTCAGATTAAAGGGATCATATCCAACAGTGGGTAAATGAGAGCTCTGCTCCCCAAGATACGTCCACAGCTACTCAGCTAGAAAGCAGGAATCCTCCTTGTGTCTTTCAATTAATACAAATCATGCTGCTGCACCCCTGGTGGCTGTTTTTTTGTTCACATTAATTGATGACTGTAATTAATATGAAATGCTTTTAAATGCTTACTTTGTGTAACCTGTAACTTGCAATCATCATGAGAGCATGTCCTGTAGCTAGCCTTAGATGACAGGCAGAATTTGAGACTATTTGTTGGCCACTTTGCAGCCAAGCCATGAAAGAGAGGAAGGTGAATGCAGAAGTGTGGGAAGAAAAGATGACCATGGTAAATGGAGAGCAGTTAGTGGCATGCCCACAAAGTGAGTGTAGGTGCATCAGCTCCGTGTTTTGCAGCCCTTGTCTTTGGGTTTGGATGAAGGATTTAGCCCTGCATTACAGTGGACAGCTGCCACTACAGCCTTCCCTGCACTCACTGTGCTGGGAAGTGCTTCCTTGCACTGCATGCTGTGATTTTTGGCCATAGCCTAGCAGTGCAAAATCACAGAATCATAGAATGATCCAGGTCAGAAAGGACCACAAAGGTCATCCAGTCTGACCTCCCTGCAATCAGCAGGGACATCCCCAACTAGATCAGTTTGCCCAGGGCCTTGCTGAGCCTCACTTTGGAAATCTCCAGGAAGGAGCCTCAAGCACCTCCCTGGGCAACCTGTTCCAGTGTTCCACCACCCTCATAGTGAAGAACTTCTTCCTGAAGTCCTCTACTCTATACTGCAGGTGTGGAGTACTAGGACGTTCCATGGCAGCATAAGGAAAAATTTCTTCCCTGTGAGGGTGAAGAAACACTGGAACAGGCTGCCCCAGGGGTTTGTGGAGTCTCCCTCTCTGGAGTTACTGAACACCCTCCTGCAAGCATTCCTGTTTGATCTGGTGTAGGTGATCCTGCTCTGGCAAGGGGGTTGGACTGGATGATCTTTTGAGGTCCCTTCCAGCCCTTAACATCCTGTGATTCTGTGAACGGTGGCTGTATCATGTGGGTGACCCAAAAATTGTCCATATGTGCTGTCAGCTTAGAGAGTGTCTGGCATTGATCTAATGGTTCCCATGGCTTCCACTACCAACAGCAAGTTTCCAGAAATAAAAGCAGTCATTCTCTTCATTCATGTAATTTTTTTCAGGAGCAAATGACCAAGTTTAGATTAAGATATTTTTTTTTTTGTTCAAATTGCAGCCCAGGGCCTGAGCCCCTTAAGACTGTGATGGTAGGATGATTTCAGTTCAGAGGCTGAGGGAGCTGGGGTTGCTTAGCCTGGAGAAGAGTGGGCTCAGAGGAGACCTTATTGCTCTCTACAACTACCTGAAGGGAGGTTGTAGCCAGGAGGGGGTTGGTCTCTTCTCCCAGGCAACCAGCACCAGAACAAGAGCACACCATCTCAAGCTGTGCTGGGGAGGTTTGGGCTGGATGTTAGGAAGTTCTTCACAGAGAGATTGGCCATTAGAATGTGCTGCCCAGGGAGGTGGTGGAGTCACTGTCACTGGAGGTGTTTAGGAAGAGACTGGATGGGGTGCTTGGTGCCATGGTTTAGTTGATTAGATGGTGTTGGATGATAGGTTGGACTTGATCTCAAAGGTGTCTTCCAACCTGGTTAATTCTATTCTCATGGCATCATAAACGCAATGCAACATCCTTTGACTTCATGGTGCAAACTAAAGGTGCATCAGGCCGCCACAGAGGTCAGAGTTCAGCCCATCAAATAACTGAATGTCTCTTCATCAGCAGGATTTGCACCCAAGACCTGTTGTCATACTGAACAGGAATCTGTCCTTGACCTTTAGGGTGTTGTACACCACATGGGCTGTCAGTAATTCATGTCTACTGCGCTTGCAGCAAGAACCCTGACCAGATGGAAATCCCACACTCGCAGTCCCCAGCACCAGTCTCACACCACCAGCCCAGTGCTTTTTCCCAGCTCAAGACAATTTTCAGTGTGAGTAAGGACCCACAGCACCGTCTGTTACAGTAAGACTATTTGTTCTGTCATACAGAATCTTCTTCTTCTTCTTCAGAGCAAGTCTAGAGCCACTGCTTGACTCATCTGCTTTATTTTATTAGCGAGGAATTTGGCATATATTCACTAAGGCTTACTCTGAAATCTCCTGCTCAGAGTGGAAATATTTCCATTGATTTCAAAGCTTGAAAGTCCTTAATACACTATTGAATTTCAGTCTGTCAAATTTGTTCATTTGGGGCCTTGATGAATTGCAGAGCAGTTGTGTACAGAACCAAGTCATGTGAAGATTAAATAAACCCCACCAACACCAGCCTCCAGGCACAGAATAGCAGCAAGAAACAAATATTGACTTGAAAAACAATGTGTGTACAGTGACATTCGGCTCGTGTAAAGTGATAGTCTCCATATAAACACAAACAGAACCATTTCCCCAGACCTGAATAAATTATACTGCTTGGTAAATATTTGTGTGTCTTTGATGTGTCTCTAAGCAGCCAGATGAGACACTGAGCTGGAAAAGGCATTCACAGGTGAGAATTCAGGGCAGATTTTTTATTACAGGGGTTTTTCTTTCCCTCTATGCCTTGAAAAGCAGATGCTTCCGTTCCTGGTTAGTGGTTTACACACAGAGCAACAAAACTCTTAACAGATCATGGTGCAGTAGGTTTCTGTCAGCAGTTTCCTGACCCTGCCACTCATCCTGTGCTACAGTGCAGGGCTCCAAGCCTCAGAACACTTCTGGAGACAGACAGACAAACAAACAAGACCCACTGAAGTAGCTAATTAATTTAGGAGCTTCACTCCCATTCTCAGAAAGGGTTTATGCACCCAGGAGAGTGCTTCACTGGTTTTGTATGGCTTAGGGACTTTATGGACCAGGGTTCTCTTTGTTGTAGGAGTGAAGTGATCTAAGCATCTTTAATAATATGGCACCTACATGATGGGCCTTTTCCTCTCCATGAAGAACAGCAGCACAGGTTTTCATTAGAGGTGTGAGTGAGCAGGCTCAGGCTCTTCAGGAAGGAGAGAGATGACTGAGTATCTGACCAATGACAACAGCAGTCTTTAAAACCACAAGTGACACAGGAAAGGTGGCAGGACAATAACTGTTCATCATAGAGAACAAGTCTTTCCTATGAGGGTCCCTGCTGAGGTTCCCTTTAGGTGATAAAACAATAAAGGAGGATTTCAGGCACACACCCAGAGATAAGCCTAGTTTATTGGCAGCTTATAGTGTTGTTGAATTTTGAGTGCTGACTCAGCATTCATTCA
Source organism: Picus viridis (assembly GCA_033816785.1). Taxonomy (NCBI): domain Eukaryota; kingdom Metazoa; phylum Chordata; class Aves; order Piciformes; family Picidae; genus Picus; species Picus viridis. The sequence continues at coordinate 44,000,204 of CM066578.1, read as the reverse complement.
GGCGTCAGGGGCTGCAGGACAAGTCAATCCCATTGTCTTTACACTGTCTTCCACTTGAAAACTGCCTTTGCCTGCTGGGAGGTGATAAAGAGTGAGGGATTGGGCTGTGCCTCCTGCAGGGCCTGTGTGCGATATGAGAAGTGTGAGGCTTGCAAATGGTGTTGGGATCTTCCGTTTCCATGAGAGTAAAAATAAGGGTACTCAGCTGGTGAGAAAACCCAACTGTTCCTTCAGCAACATTTCCTAGTTACATTACACATCCAAGTGCTGGGTTCTGCACATGGGCCACAATAACCCCATGCAGTGCTACAGGCTGGGGTCAGAGTGGCAGGAGAGCAGCCAGGCAGAAAGGGACCAGGAGGTACTGGTTGATGGTAGGCTGAACAGGAGCCAGCAGTGTGCCCAGGTGGCCAAGAAAGCCAATGGCATCCTGGCCTGCATCAGGAACAGAGTGGCCAGCAGGAGCAGGGAGGTCATTCTGCCCCTGTACGCTGCACTGGTTAGGCCACACCTTGAGTCCTGTGTCCAGTTCTGGGCCCCTCAGTTTAGGAAAGATGTTGAGTTGCTGGAACGTGTCCAGAAAAGGGCAATAAAGCTGGGGAGGGTTTTGGAGCACAAGCCCTATGAGGAGAGGCTGAGGGAGCTGGGGTTATTCAGCACAGGGAAGAGGAGGCTCAGGGAGATGTTATTGCTCTCTACAACTACCTGAAGGGAGGTTGTAGACAAGAGGGGGTTTGTCTCTTCTCCCAGGCAACCAGCACCAGAACAAGAGGACACAGTCTCAAGCTGCACCAGGGGAGGTTTAGGCTGGATGTTAGGAAGAAACTCTTCTCAGCAACAGTGATTGGCCTTTGGAATGTGCTGCCCAGGGAGGTGGTGGAGTCACCATCACTGGAAGTGTTTAAAAAGAGTCTGGATGAGGCACTTAGTGCCATGGTTTAGTTGATTAGATGGTGTTGGGTGATAGGTTGATGACCTCGAAGGTCTTTTCCAGCCTAGTTAATTCTGTATTCTGTACACGTAGTCCTCGTATTTTTCAGGGAGGTTTTAAAATGTTCCAGTGAGGTGCTTTGATAGTTGGCAAATGAAACAGATTTCTTTTTAATGAAAGATATTTTTAAAAAATTAAAAAATACTGTTCCCACATAGGATTTTGCTCCAGCTAAGTAGTCTCTGTTTACAGCCACTTGGCAATTTGGATGCGAGAGGAGCATCACAACAAGGCCGTTTTGTTTCTAGTTACAATACAAGAAGTGTTGCATTAGTCCAAAGGCCACTGGCCTTCCAACATATCTCATGTTATTTTACACAATACCATTCCTGAAGCTCTGTGGATGGTTCTTCCATTCTCCACATGACTGCAGCCTCTGGAGAAATCGGTGTTTTCTTTTTGAAAAACCAATAGGGAAGCAAAGATTTCTTACTTAGAGAGATTAAACTTGGTTAGTGACCAAGGGCACACTGAAGTATTTTGTCCCTGCCTCTAATTTCTTAATGCAAGAGAATTTTTTTCAGGAGATAATGGAGCAGACTTCTCCCAAGTCCTCCAGCACCTTGTTGTGTGAGTCCCTTTTTCCTTGAAGCACCAAGATGCTGTCTTATGCCATTCCCAGCTAAGAAACGTGGATCTCTTCAGCCCCAGTCTTCCACTGTCATGACAGCATGGCCTCTATAGGTAGAATCACCAGCTTGTTTCCCTTGAAGGCAGATGTGCCTGTTGTTTATTTTGCTTTGAGGAAATGTTGCTGGGACTTGTTGTGGTTGGAGCTGCATCTTAGATGGTCCCTGGCTGACCAAGTGATGCAGCTACAGGCAGACCGTGCACTTGCGATGGACTTGCCTGCTCAGGACCATTCACGTGCCACTGGGACAGCAAACATTGTGGGGCTTCACTTGGCTGTTAAACCTTACTAACCAGCTTCATCAATGTCTGTTCCTGCACCATCCATCAGCCCAGCATCATCTCCAGAATCGTTCTTTTAAGGAGGGCTGTAAGTGGCACACTCCTTTGCCCTCCCCCCTTATGAATTACACCGAGGGATTGCAGAGCTTAGCTGCCAATGTCTGACATGATATCTCATTATCCAAGCTGTCCTCCCACCTGTATTTTATCTCATTTCAGGTCTTAGTCATATAGTCAATGAATAAATAGTCTGAATGGAAGTTTGAGCAGTGGGAGGAAGGATTATAGAGGGCCCCAGGATCCTCCAATACTCAGCATCTGCGCTCTTTTGTTTTGTGCCTGCCTGTGCTCCTTGCTGAACCATTCAGCAGAACAAAAGGGAAGTGCAGAGCAAGACAGCCAAACCCAGCAGTGGGTACTGCAGCAGCAAAACACCCCGGGCAAATGTCTTCTTCCCTGGGAACAGACCACCTTTCCACAACAAGAGATTTGGATCTGTCACCAGACCTTTGAATCACAGAATCACCAAGGTTGGAAGAGACCTCAAAGATCAAGTCCAACCTGTCACCACAGACCTCATGACTAAACCATGGCACCAAGTGCTACATCCAATCCCTTCTTGAACCCCTCCAGGGATGGTGACTGCACCACCTCCCTGGGCAGCACATTCCAATGGCTAACAACTCTCTCTGTGAAGAACTTTCTCCTCACCTCCAGCCTAAACTTCAAATCTTTTCCTGAAGATGGTTTTTTGTTTGTAGTCTTTAAAATTTCACAGCAGGCATCAGTGCCCTAATGGTCAACCTTATGAATCCACATAGGTTACAGAAATTAACATCTTTCAAAATTCAGTTAAAAGCATAGAAGAGGGAATGTTGGTAACGCATTATCTTGTAAAGATGCATGTCCAAAGAAGGGTATCTCAAAACAGGGAGCAGGGAGGTCATTCTGCCCATGTACTCAGCACTAGTTAGGCCACATCTTGAGTCCTGTGTCCAGTTCTGGGTCCCTCAGTTTAAGGAAGATGTTGAATTTCTGGAACGTGTCCAGAGTTGCTCTCTACAACTCCCTGGAGGGAGGTTGTAGCCAGGTATGGGTTGGTCTCTTCTCCCAGGCAACCAGCACCAGAACAAGAGGACAGTCTCAAGCTGCTCCAGGGGAGGTTTAGGCTGAACGTTAGTAAGAAGTTCCTCATAGTAAGAGTGATTGGCCATTGGAATGTGCTGCCCAGGGAGGTGGTGGAGTCACCATCACTGGAGGTGTTTAGGAAGAGACTGGATGGGGTGCTTGGTGCCATGGTTTAGTTGATTAGATGGTGTTGGATGATAGGTTGGACTCAATGATCTCAAAGGTCTTTTCCAACCTATTCTATTCTAATGCTATTCTAATTCTATTCTATTCTATTTTATTCTCTCTGTTTGGGGAAAAGCACTGTTACCTTTATGGTTTGTGGGGGAGAGGCTTTCTCCTGGCCTTGGCTGGCAGGGAATCTCCAGCTATGCCCCAGGGCCTGTTGAAGCCTGCAGAAGGTCTGGGACTGGTTGGGGGGTGGAGGGGGCAGTTTGGCTGCTGTTGGGCCTGATGAGGCTGAGTGGGCTGAAGGTTTCTGGAAGGTTTTGCCCTGGCAGTTCTCAGGTGAAGAGCTGAGCCTAATTTGTGAATGTGTTTCTTTCACCTGAATGTTTTTGGTATATATTTGTAAATAGGATTTTCTTTTAAGCTTCCAATCCAGTGTGGGGTTTTTCTATTTCCCCTCTTGGGAAGGGGTAAAATACCTTTTCTGTCCTTTTGCCCTGGGCAGCTTGTGGCTCAAAACTAGGACATTAACCATCCCAGAGAATTTTATGAGATGAAATCTACTATGAGTCCTACTTTGTATCAGATTGCAGCTCAGCAGCATCTTATGAGCTTATGTACAGGGTTGGTTTTTCTTTTTTTTATTGGAAGTAGATAGAAATGAGTAATCATCTCTGAATGATAATTATACCACTGCTTGTGGGAGGAAGCATGGTTTGAAGATCGTCACTAATTGTTGTTTCTCATTTGCATGTGCCAAGATCTACACCAGAAAAGCTTTCCTCTGAGGTGTGATCCTGTATGGATTTCTTTAAAAATAGCTTTGCAAACCTGACAGCTTGTGGTCTTTTGTTGACTCCAGATCAGATGGATTCAGGCCCAGGTTTGCAGTGCTTAGGCACATGGGTAGATTTTCAAACGAGTTCGTTATACCACAGCAAAACTCATCCTGGAGATTCTTAAAGGGGTTTCAAATGAGTGTGTATCAATTTGGCTTTAGAATGTGCCTTAGCAGGTGAAAATAAATCCAATAAACCTAGAATAGAATAGAATAGAATAGAATAGAATAGAATAGAATAGAATAGAATAGAATAGAATAGAATAGAATAGAATAGAATAGAATAGAATAGAATAGAATAGAATAGAATAGAAGAGGTTGGAAGAGACCTTCACGATCATCATGTCCAACCCATCATCCAACACCATCTAATCAACTAAACCATGCAACCAAGCACCCCATCTAGTATTTGACCAACACTGTACAGTTTCTAACAGCTGGAGTTTTTCAGGTGAGGGTATAATTGTTTTCAAATATCTTGAGTGTTGCCAACGTGACAGAAGCATTTATGAAATGTCTGGGAAGAGTCTGTAGCAAGCTGCATCACTGTATAAATTCTATTAGAGAAAAGTGCCCCTAGGAATTTCAGCATGAAAATATGAGTTCCTCCCATTTTGATTGTATTAAGGCTAGGAGATGTGGCATGCTGAGGAAGATGGGTCTTAGTCCTGTCCTCACCCTGAGCTGAAGCCTCTCTTGCCCCTTTCAGAAAGAAGATATTGATAGCACCACAGGTTTTTGTCAGGCAGCAAGTCACCTCTCCCATCAGTTTTCCCCCAGGCTTTCAAATGGAAAGGAAATCCTCCAGGCTGGCAGTGTCCGCTGGGAAAGGAGATTAAGCCACCCTGACAAGTTGAAGGAGATTCACTTTCCAATGCTGAGAGAGTTGGAACATCATGGTTGGTGGTCTTCTTGAGTTCTTTAGCAAAAGAGTTGGAGGGCAACGAAACAGCAGATCCAGAGGCAGAAACAGGAGTGCTAAACCACCACTTTGCAGCTGGCTCTTTTGGAGAGGCTGAGAGATCTGGGGCTGCTTAGCCTGGAGAAGAGGAGGCTCAGAGGAGACTTTATTGCTCTCTGTAACTACCTGAAGGGAGGTTATAGCCAGGTGGGGGTTGGTCTCTTCTCCCAGGCAACCAGCACAAGAACAAGAGGACACAGTCTCAGGCTGCACCAGTGGAGGTTTAGGCTAGATGTTAGGAAGAAGTTCTTCATAGTAAGAGTGATTGGCCATTGGAATGTGCTGCCCAGGGAGGTGGTGGAGTCACCATCACTGGAGGTGTTTAGGAAGAGACTGGATGGGGTGCTTGGTGCCATGGTTTAGTTGATTAGATGGTGTTGGGTGATAAGTTGGACTCAATGCTCTCTGAGGTCTTTTCCAACATGGTTAATTCTACTTCTTTTGGAAACCCCAGAGCTAGCATTTAATTTTCAGTGGGTAGTATGCAGAGCCGCTAAAGTAAGTGCACACACAGCAACTGGCCTTCATGTGCACTTGTTTTCAGTCTTGGGCAGGCTAAAGGACACAGTCACACCTCATCGCCCCAACAAGGTCATAAGTAGCTACCAAAGTCATCAGGTCTCATGCAAGCAACCAAGAGAGTGCTGCACCCCTCTGTCCCCTGGGTCCCCATGCCTGCCACAGTGGCAGGTTTGACTCACTGCTCTGAACAATGGTTGGGTTATTGCCCTGACTTTGACAATGGCAATGTGTACCTCTCTTTATCCTTGTTATCCCTTCTCCATCTTCTTGTACCATCTTCTCTCCGGCCCTAACCCTCTCTTTCTGTATCCCAGTCTCACCCCAGATGGACAACCCTGTCCAATAACCTCTTCCCCATCAGTCCCAGTTTTGCAACATCCATACCCCAATCAGGTATATGTGATATGGCTATGTAGTCAAGCTGAGCCTTACATGCAGTTATTGATGAAGTGCCCAAGGTGCTGTAGGCCTTGCAAGGTTGTGCTCCCAAAAAGTCCCCCAGTGCTTCCTTTCTACTGAAGTGTGAATTTTTACCATTTCTCACAGAACTCCATCTCAGCCACCTGCCAACCCCAGCACCATCTGTGACTTTTGTCAAGTGCCTGTGCTGGTCTCCATCACATCCAGTGATTTCTCTTGTGCCCAGCAGTGTCCCCATGCTGTTACCTCAGCCCATCCTCTGGTCAGGACCCAGCAGGGGGTCTCCTTGCAGCCCTAGCAATCTTCATTACAGAGACATGCTGGAGACTGGGCTGCAGGCCATTATGCCCTTCATTACAACACACTGTGCTCTGGTTATTTATGGCAAGGTGAACACATGTATGAGTGTTAGTCAGATGCCCACAGACATAAATACCCAAACAGCTATTGCCTCCACATGCTTTGCTTCATGCTGAGCTTTCCATCACACTGCTCGGTTCACCGTTCTGCATGAGGAAAACCTAACTTGAAAGTCAAATGCATAGCTCAGTTTACACAAACTTCATCATCTTGGTTTAGGAAAGATGTTGACTTGCTGGAACGTGTCCAGAGAAGGGCAACAAAGCTGGGGAGGGGTTTGGAGCACAAGCCCTATGAGGAGAGGCTGAGGGAGCTTAGCCTGGAGAAGAGGAGGCTCAGGGGTGACCTTATTGCTCTCTACAACTACCTGAAGGGAGGCTGTAGCCAGGTGGGGGTTGGTCTCTTCTCCCAGGCAGCCAGCACCAGAGCAAGAGGACACAGTCTCAAGCTGCACCAGGGGTGGTTTAGGCTGGATGTTAGGAAGAAATTCTTCATAAAAAGACATAAACAGCCATTTCATTTATTGTCCTGCCCCAGTTTATGCTGCTGTAAGGCAACATCGACCCACCATGCCTTCATTGTGCCTACAATACCACTGGCATAAGAATTCTTCTGTTATGAGTGTGGATATGAGCTGCCTCATGACAGCAAGATTTTTATTGTCTGACAGTCCTGCCACAGGTTGGTGTGATTCTGCCCATCTCCACAGAATCACCAGGGTTGGAAGAGACCTCAAAGATCATCAAGTCCAACCTGTCACCACAGACCTCATGACTAAACCATGGCACCAAGTGCCACATACAATCCCCTCTTGAACACCTCCACCACCTCCCTGGGCAGCACATTCCAATGGCTAACAACTCTCTCTGTGAAGAACTTTCTCCTCACCTGGAGCCTACGCTTCCCCTGGTGCAGCTTGAGACTGTGTCCTCTTGTTCTGGTGATGGTTGCCTGGGAGAAGAGACCAACCCCCACCTGGCTACAGCCTCCCTTCAGGTAGTTGTAGAGAGCAAGAAGGTCTCCCCTGAGCCTCCTCTTCTCCAGGCTAAGCAATCCCAGCTCCCTCAGCCTCTCCTCATAGGGCTTGTGCTCGAGGCCTCTCCCCAGCCTTGTTGCCCTTCTCTGGACACGTTCAAGAGTCTCAATGTCCTTCTTAAATTCAGGGGCCCAGAACTGGACACAGTACTCAAGGTGTGGCCTATCCAGTGCCACACCTGGGGGAAAGGGAGCAGGGAGGGGGAAGCTATTATTAGCCCCCTGATTTTGTCCAGGGGGCTTCTTGTGCTGTTTATAAATTGTACATATATGTAAATATTGTCTCTTTTGTACATATTCATTGCATTTCATTTCAGATTGTAGTTTTGCTTGTAAATACAGCTTCATTTGCTTCCACTGAGCTTGTCTGGCAATTTTATGTTGGGGGGAATTTTCAACCCACCACATCAGAGAACGGTGAAAGGCTCAGTGACCAAGATGTGTGTAAGGGGGAGGTGTGTGTGTGAATCTGATCACCAGAAATTCAGTGTGTTATGCTACACAGTGGTCCTCTGCTGAGAAAGGGAAGATATTATCTGATAGGAGCAGACATGAACATTGCCATCTCTCAGCTTAAATCTGTCCAGCTGCTTTTAAGGAACAATTAATCATCCTCTTTCCCCTTTCCTCCTCCCAGACAGCACTCAATGCCATTACCAATAATCAGCTAATACGAAACATGATTGATTCCCATTTGGAGGAACCTGGATGAGTTTTTTCCACCCAAATCAATAAAATTAGTCTCTGTGTGTGTAAAACTCACTCTGTGTGAAATGAATGACAGACTGAAGGGATACAGCTGCAAAACATAAACATGGTAATGCTCTTTGTGGGAGTACTTCAAACAGGATAAATATGTTATTAATGTCCATTCCAAGAATTCACTTATAAAACCACAGGCTGTTACTATGGTGCTAGTAGTGCTATACATAGCAATAGTACATAAAGGGAGCCAGTTACTATTGACTGGAGATAGTAAAATTCTCCTTGTTACCAAGGAGTTACTTCTCCTTTACTGGATCCTTAGTCTCTCTACACGAGTTTGTCACAAATGACCTAACACTCACACTACAAATTTCCCAATACTGTGTTTTCATAAGACTAAGCCTCAGAGTCCCTGTGCTCATTCCCCAGTGCCCCAGGACTAGTACCTGTCCCAGTGATGCCAGCCCTACCTTTCATCCATCCTCAGCTGAGAAGCAAATCATTGAGGTGCCCTGGCCAGACAAGCAAACAGGCACAGACTGAAGCTGTAGGGGAAACCTTTAGCCTGACAACTCCAGACTTCACCATTTAAATATACTTCTTTAATAATGTTGCTCTACTATATGTATGTGGTATTTATGTTGTCTGAATTGCTAAAGGCTCGTTTCCTACAAGGATCATGGGAATTATAAGCACAATGCTCCTCAGTCATGGGTTTTGACATGAAGCAATGGCTTTGCCTGGTCTGAAGTACCTGCAGGTTGGTGTTGTGCAGGGAAGATGCTTTGTTTATATTTATATATAGTTGTTTATATTTTTCCTTGTATTCAGTTATTGCAATGGTTTTCCAAGGAGAATGCTGGCCTTGCTGAGCAGTGAGCAGACTTGTCAACCAAACTCCCCTGTGTGATCAACAGCATCCTTTGTCCTAATAGAGACCTAGTGCATGATGAATACTGATAGGTTTTGTTTAAAGATAAGGGAAAGAAATAATTTATATCTTCAGAGTGCCTGTGTGGTATAGAGAGGGTAAGGCTCAGAAATTATCTTTCTAGGGCTGCATTGCTGTGAAAGGCCACTTGGGGAGAGAATCACAGCAATTCAGATCACACTGGATTAAAGATGCATGTGGGCAGTACTCAGCAGAGAATGTAGCAGGGACCACCTAGGATGGGGAGAAATGGTGAGGCCGTGAAACTTCCAGAGAGCTCCCAGAGAAGTGAAGAACAAGCAGGGCTGGTGGGGAAATGCTGCTTACATCTAGAAGTAGCAGGAGCTCTCTTGTTTGTGAACCACATCAATAGGTAGCTGTGGAGGGCATGTGAATCCCATGGTGTCTGCCAGTACCTTTGAGTGTGCTTATGGACTGGGAGCAGAGGCTAAGCAGTGATGGTGAGGAAAGCATACGGAGTGCAGTTGCTCGTGATCCAGGGTCCAGGAGTGCCGAGAGCTTGAAAAAGCCTCTTTGCTTTATCCTTTGGTCAAAGTGTCAGACATAATCAGGGTGCAAAGTAATATGAAGGAGGTTTGAGCCAAAGTTTCAGCTTTAAGCCTAAACAATCAAATCAGCATTTCCAGTGCAGTAATAGTCTGAAGACTGATGGATGAATTGGCATCTGGCTTGTCAAGTCTACTCTTAATAATCAGGCCTGATATTTTCTCCAAGGCTACCGATACTTTAAAGCAGTTTCTGAAGAGCAGAGTGTTGTCTGAGGGGGAGAGGAGGGTTTCTGCAGCCCCCTGGGTTGAATTCCAAGCTCACATTTTGCAAACCCAGAGTTTACAGTGATACAGACCTGCTTTCCTAGGGCCTCTCTGCAAGGAACAGTTTTTTTCTGAAGTTTCTATTTTTGACTCAGCTCATTCAGAAGATGACACTCCAATTTCTGAATGAGAGCATATGTACACAGAGTGTAGAACTGCAACTTCCAGCAGCTGACTGGCTTTAAGTTCATCATTCCTCATTCAAATTCTTATTTCCTCATTAGCTTGCAAGTGCAACCTCTCTCTCACAGCCCAATCGAAGTCCCACTGGTGCCAGTGAGAATGGGTATTACCTCTCAAATTTAGCCATCTAAAAATCAGACATGTATTCTAAATGCAACTGTGGAGGAGCCACTTGTAACCAAATTAGAGAAAGATCAGCATTTACAGGATGTAATTCACACCATCTGCCTTCAAGACTTGTCTTGAGAGGGGACAAGTGTATTTCTGACAGTCTCTACCCCAATCCCCTGCCTGTGGAGGCAACCAGTAGAACTAGCCTAGAGGACTCCTTATTCTTCAATAAGTGAAGCCAGGGGAAGAAATCTTTCTGGTTATTTTAATGGAAAAGGGTTCAAGCTTTCCGCTTTCTACATACTTTATGCCAAGATAAATTACACATTAGAAAGCAAGGCCCCAGAGGGTATCCCAAGTTGCATGTCACAGACCGCCAGCTCGGGCTTTGGTCAGCATTTAGGATGTTGGAAGAGGAGAAATGAACTCCTGAAAGAACATTAAACCTCTTGTTTGCTTGTTTTTTCAGTTATTGTTGCTACCTTGCATCATACTAGACTGGCTAACAGCTGGGGTGCTTGGTGCCATGGTTTAGTTGATTAGATAGTGTTGGATGATAGGTTGGACTTGATGATCTCAAAGGTCTTTTCCAACCTGGTTTATTCCATTCCGTTCCGTTCCATTCCGTTCCGTTCCATTCCATTCCGTTCCGTTCCAACAGGGAGCACAATGTGATAGAAATCTCAAAGGAAAGGCAAACACTTTTTGTCTGTCTCCTCTAAAGACACACACAGTGGGATATTTGGAATGTCAGGAATAATTAAAACTATATATAAGCTCCTAGCAATGCTGATGTGCTGTGTAAAACCAAGCCTTTGCCATAAAGCCTTAAACATTGTTTGAAAGCTGCATCTTAAAGGTAACCTGAGTAATTTTAAAGTACTTGTCCCAAGATATTAATAAAGACAGGGATACTTAAAAAGCAGAATAGAAAGCTGTGAAGTGCTGCCATGCCTTTGCTGGGATAGGCTGCTCTGTTACTTTTCTTCCAGAGGATCACCTTTGGAAAAAGCACATACAGAGCAGTTGATCCCTCTTATATAGCAATTAAAATGCAAAGGCAAATTTCCTCAGCTCTTCATCTGCTGGAGCCCATTCAACAAGCTGGAAAAGAACTAGCTCCTAGTATCAATAGTTCAGAGATCATCAAAATGTTTGTTGGAAGGTACCTCTGGAAGTCCCTTAGTACAGCCTTCCACTTTCAGTGAGATCTCCAAAACCAAAGGAGACACAGCCATTTAACATCAGCAGGAAATCTGGCCCAAAGTGCCCTTTGGAGAAGAAAAAGCAGTGAACTGTGAATGCAGAGAAGAAGGGGAGAAAAGGCAGGAGAGAAGAAGAGAAGGAAAAACAGATCAAAGTTTTTATTTGAGGTGGTAATATTAGAAGCATTGGACTTCTTGCCAAAACCTAGGGTTTTTCTAGGTTCACTAACAGATGTGTTTTTATCTTCTAGGAAGACAATGAATAGGAGGAAGCCTGGAAGCTTTTTTGCTACTGTGCTGAATATGGGACTATAAAATACAAAAATTCCACCTGGGGCATCTCTGTCCCTCTTTGAAATGGGTGACTTTTGAACCTGGAACTCTTTCTTACCTGAAGCACCTTCTTTTTTTGCCTTCCCCTGCCCCCACACTGTGCATCCTGGAGGGGAAAATGAATTTCACAAACTGCACCGCCGAAGCCGACGTGGCTGCGAAGCCAAAAACAGTGACTGAGAAGATGCTCGTTACCCTGACCTTGGCCACCATCACAACCCTGACTATGCTGCTGAATTCCGCTGTCATCGCAGCAATCTCCACAACCAAGAAGCTCCACCAGCCAGCAAACTATTTAATATGTTCACTGGCTGTGACAGATCTCCTCGTGGCCGTTCTCGTCATGCCCTTGAGCATCACTTACATCATGATAGACAAATGGACTTTGGGATACTTCATCTGTGAGATCTGGCTTAGCGTCGACATGACCTGCTGCACGTGCTCCATCCTGCACCTGTGCGTCATTGCTCTGGACAGGTACTGGGCGATCACGGACGCCATCGAGTACGCCAGGAAAAGAACGGCTAAAAGGGCTGGGCTGATGATCGTCACCGTCTGGACTATCTCCATTTTCATCTCCATGCCCCCTTTGTTTTGGAGGAGTCACCACAGCGTCAGCATTCCCAGCGAGTGCCGCATTCAGCACGATCACGTCATCTACACCATTTACTCCACTTTCGGGGCGTTTTACATCCCCTTGACTTTGATCCTGATCCTGTACTACAGAATTTACCATGCTGCAAAGAGCCTTTACCAAAAGCGGGGGTCAAGCCGCCACCTCAGCAACAGGAGCACCGACAGCCAGAACTCCTTTGCCAGCTGCAAGCTCACACAGACTTTCTGTGTCTCGGACTTCTCCACCTCTGACCCGACCACGGAGTTCGATAAAATCAATGCCTCCGTGAGGATCCCTCCTTTTGAGAATGACCTGGACCTGGCCGGCGACCGGCAGCAGATCTCCACGACGCGGGAACGAAAGGCTGCTCGTATCCTGGGGCTGATTTTAGGTGCTTTCATTTTGTCGTGGTTGCCCTTTTTCATCAAGGAGTTGCTCGTGGGCCTCCATGTTTGCACTGTCTCCCCAGAAGTAGCAGACTTCTTGACCTGGCTTGGATATGTCAACTCCCTTATCAACCCTTTGCTGTACACTAGCTTTAATGAAGATTTCAAGCTGGCCTTCAGAAAGCTCATCAGGTGTCGAGAACATGCTTGAAAGTACTGGGAGACGATGATGATGATGATGATGATGATGATGATGATGATGATGATGATGTGACTCCTGGCCTTAAGAATGAGCAAACTAATTTGACTCTGGCACCATTTCCCTCGATAAAGGGGATTTTGTGTTTGGCTATTTGCTTGACTTATCTTTAGCCCGTAATTCCTTTTGTCATTTTTTACCTCTGGTGTTATTCCTGCTAAAGAGTTTGAAATAAATTTATTCTACAAAGGAACAGATTTTTTTTTTTTTTGCTTTTTGAAACAACAAAAAATCCCCAGCCTGTTAGATACTCATGTTTAAGACATTTTGTGTAAGCAATGCTCTGAGAAGCATACACTGATATTCACTTTTCTACTTTTTTCATTTAAGAATCAAATGTCTAAATTGTCATGTACTGTAGTAATATAAAGGCTTATAAACTGAACCCCCCATTAATAGATACTCAACAATTAATAAACACTTCGTGGTCATGACAGCTAAACAGCAAATCTTGACTGTGGCATTGTAAGAAAACTTTAATGGCCATTTAGAAGGAAAATAATCACCGTTTCCAGCTTGGACTAAGGAAGCATAAGCCATTGTGAGTACAAGTTCCTAAGGAGGAGATTCAAACTGGATGCCAGGAAAAAAAAAACCACAATTCACCATTCAGATTATTAAACATTGGAGTAAACTCCCAAGGGAGGTGGTGGATTTCCATACATTAGACAGTTTCGAGGCCCAGCTCGACAGGGTGCTGAGCCAGCTCATTTAAACTATATTCTTACCCTGAAAGATCGAACTGGATGATCCTTGAGGTCCCTTCCAACATGGTATTCTATGAATCTCGGCCCAGTTCTCCACCTGGGCTTTCCCATAACCTCACTAGGTTCCAAAACCTTCCCCTGAGCCAGGTCAAAACCCATGCCTCCCTGCTTCCCCACCCATGCCTCCCTGGTTCCCCACCCCCCAACTTAGGCCAGAACTGTGCACCAAAAATTAGCTGAGGGCTGAAAACCTCCCCAAAATACCAAACAAGAGATGAAAGCTATTAGGGTTGGGAGCAGAGAGTGAGAGAAAAATGGAATGGAATGGAATGGAATGGAATGGAATGGAATGGAATGGAATGGAATGGAATGGAATGGAATGGAATGGAATGGAATGGAATGGAATGGAATTAACCAGGTTGGAAAACACCTTTGAGATCATCAAGTCCAACCTATCATCCAACACCATCTAGTCAACTAAACCATGGCACCAAGCACCCCATCCAGTCTCTTCCTAAACACCTCCAGTGATGGTGACTCCACCACCTCCCTGGGCAGCACATTCCAATGGCCAATCAGTCTTTCTATGAAGAACATTTTCCTAACATCCAGCCTAAACCTCCCCTGGTGCAGCTTGAGACTGTGTCCTCTTGTCTGGTGCTGGCCGCCCAGGAGAAGAGACCAACCCCCACCTGGCTACAACCTCCCTTCAGGTAGTTGTAGACAGCAATAAGGTCTCCCCTGAGCCTCCTCTTCTCCAGGCTAAGCAAAACCCCAAGCTCCCTCAGCCTCTCCTCACAGGGCTGTGCTCCAAACCCCTCCCCAGCTTTGTTGCCCTTCTCTGGACACATTCCAGCAACTCAACATCCTTCCTAAACTGAGGGGCCCAGAAAGAAACTACCGTAGTCGGCAGGATTTGAACCTGCACGGGGTGACCCCAATGGATTTCTAGTCCATCGCCTTAACCACTCGGCCACAACTACTGTGTGCTGCTTGAAATGAAATAACAAAGACTGCACTTTCCTGTGTGCACCCCCTTGTACTCTCTGGTACTGCTGGACAAATAAAGAACCTCTACAGTTCTGAAACTTCTAACACAGGGTTGGGGGGGAAATATGTTTTTAAATGTCAGTCTGCATGTCTGCCTTATCATCATAGAATCACTGGATTGTTTCAGCTGGAAAAGACCTCTAAGATCATCAAGTCCAACTTCTGACCCAACACCATTAAACCAAGGTCATTAAACCATGTCCCCAAGTGCCCCCTTCACATTTTATGAACACCAGCAGGAACTGTGACTCCGCCGCCTCCCCAGATAGCCTGTTCAACACCTGATCACTCTTTCAGTAAAGAAACTTTCTAATATCCAACCTAAACCTTCCCTGGTACAATCTGAGGCCATTTTGTCTCCTTCAGCCACTTGATACTTAGGAGAAGAGAACCACACACCCCTCACTACAACCTCCTTTCAGGTAGTTCTAGAGAGCAATGATGTCTCCCCTCAGCCTCCTCTTCTTCAGAATAAACCACCCCATTTCCCTCAGCTGCCAGTCATCAGAGCTGTTCTCCAGGCCCTTCCCTGGACCTACTCCAGCAACTCAATGTCCTTGTAGTGAGGGGCCTAAAACTGAACACAGTCATCTTATCATGCACAAAGTCATTGTCAGATTAACCTATAATCAGGTTATTACAGAATCACAGAATGTTAGGAGCTGGAAAGGACCTTGAAAGATCATCCAGTCCAACGCCCCTGCCACAGCAGGATCACCTAGACCAGATCATACAGGGATGCATCCAGGTGGGGTTTGAATATCTCCAGAGAGGGAGACTCCACAACCCCCAGGGCAGCCTGTTCCATTTATCTAACAATTTCCTTGTTGTAAGAGTCCTTCATGGAGTTACGTCCCTTGTCTTGAGAGACAGGCAGAGTCCTTTGTATCCTATCTTCTGTGCTTAGGGAAGTTAAAATGTTCCAGTTCAGCTATTGTGGAAATCAGGCTAGGAAGGAGCAAAATCAAACCTGAGAATATGGTATTCATAGAATCATAGAATCACCAAGGTTGGAAAAGACCTCAAAGATCATCAAGTCCAACCTGTCACCCAAGACCTCATGACAACTAAACCATGACTTCCAAGTGCCACATCCAATCCCTTTTTGAACACCTCCAGGGACAGTGACTCCACCACCTCCCTGGGCAGCACATTCCAATGGCTAACAACTCTCTCTGTGGAGAACTTTCTCCTCACCTCAAGCCTATTGTCCATTAGCAACTCCAAAGAACCACTTAAATATTGCTTTCTTGCTAATTGCTCTATAATTTTCTTCCCTATCCATTTTTTTTCAGAACAAAATCCTTTTTGAATTGTCCTGATCTACCACTTAGAAAACACCAAATACATCAACCTGACACGGAATAACAGGGAGCTGTAGCGTGGCAGCTCCAAATCCATCAAAACAAATATCAGAGGTAGCAAAAGTGTCCTAACAGCACTGGAAGCCATCTCTGAAAAATGTTTTGAAAATTTAGAAGATAATCATCATTTTTCTTATCGAGAATCAAGGAAGTGTAAGTAACATGTGAGCAATAAACTCCAGATGGAGCTGAGAAATTGCATCCTTATTTCTGAGAGAAAGCATTCAGTTGCAAAGGTCCAATGCCTGCAATGCCTGCAATGCCTGCTGAAAGTAAATCTAGTCTGAAGGTGACAAAAGTGTGACCTACCTCTTCCCCACGTGCAGTGGAATTGTGCTTTAAGGACTCCGGAGTTTTCCATGTCTAAGTTGAAGAGCTTTATCTGCAGGTATTCAAGACCCACCTCAATACAATACAATACAATACACCAGGTTGAAAGAGACCTTCAAGATCATTGCGTCCAACCCATCAACCAATCCAACCCACCTAAACAACTAAACCATGGCACCAAGCACCCCATCAAGCCTCCTCCTGAACACCTCCAATGAAGGTGACTCCACCACCTCCACGGGCAGCCCATTCCAATGGGCAATCACTCTCTCTGTATAGAACTTCTTCCTAACATCCAGCCTAAACCTGCCCTGGCGCAGCCTGAGACTGTGTCCTCTTGTTCTGGTGCTGGCTGCCTGGGAGAAGAGACCAACCTCTGCCTGTCTACAACCTCCCTTCAGGTAGTTGTAGAGAGCAATAAGGTCATCCCTGAGTCTCCTCTTCTCCAGGCTAAGCAACCCCAGCTCCCTCAGCCTCTCCTCATAGGGCTTGTGTTCCAAACCCCTCACCAACTTCATTGCCCTTTTCCTGTGTGATCTGGTCTAGGTGATCCTGCTCTGGCAGAGGGGTTGGAATAGAGGATCTTTTGAGGTCCCTTCCAACCTCTAACATTCTGTGATTCAGTGATCTCCAGCTGTATTCCTGAAGCTATTGTCACAGGTGCCTCCTCCAACTGTCTTTAGGTTCCTTGCTACCTAACACAAATATCTAAAAAATAGAGGGGAAAATAATCTCAGCCACTGAAAATGTCTTCTAGTGAGGAAGCCCAGAGATCCATTATAGTTTTTCCTTTTAGCATCTTGTTGGAGGTGGAAACTGTTGATTAAAGCTGGGGAAGATTAAAACTGAAGACTACAGGTGGCCTGACCCTGTCTATCTATAACACTTCCACAGCAGCTTCCCAGAGTACCTATGCCATTAAAAAGAAAAAAATAGCTAGGAGTTAAAATAAAAAGTAGTATTTTAAGAACTGCTGCAGAGTAACTGAATTTATTCTTTCAGCAAACTCAATACAAATTATTAATACAGAAGAAGGATTGTGCATAATTTCCCCAAACAAGATGACTGCTGCAGAGAGGACAGGACACACAGGAAGCTGTTGGTACAAGAGAGTAGGTTTTGGTGCCCCATGGGCAGTTTGATGCCCTACTACAGGGGTGTCCAGCTACAGTAATGATCAGGAAGGGAAAAAAAAATGAGAAAAACTACCCCAGCAGACAGTTTGAGTCACCTTGAGGCAATCAGCTAAAAGGAGACAGAAGCTACACCCCAGACAGCTTCTTTGGGGCTCTCTCTGAGGCTTGGGTTCAGCCACAGCGTGGGCTGCATGGGGGTCTCCATTAGGTGAAAGGAGAAAGTGGGAGAGACAATGCTGGTGAAAGGTATTTGAGAGGGAAAAAAGCAACAAAATCAGTGAGGCTGCCAGCCCTGACTGCTGCTCCTAAGGGCACATCAGCATAATCAATAAGGATTTGGGGGTGCTGATGGACAAGAAGCTGGACATGAGCAGGCAGTGTGAGCTTGCAGCCCAGAAGGCCAGTCACATCCTGGGCTGCATCAAAAGATGTGTTGCCAGCAGATCCAGAGAGGTGATTCTGCCACTTTGCTCTGGTGAGACCTCACCTGGAGTACTGTGTGCAGGCCTGGAGCCCTCAATATAGGAAGGACGTGGACCTGATGGAAAGGGTCCAGAGGAGGCCCATGAAAATGATTGGGGGTTGGAGCACCTCTTTTATGAGGACAGGCTGAGGGAGCTGGGGCTGCTCAGCCTGGAGAAGCGGAGGCTCTGGGGAGACCTAATAGCAGCCTGCCAGTACCTGAAGGGGGTCTACAGAAAAGATGGAGAGAGACTATTTCCAAAGGCCTGCAGTGACAGGGCCAGGGGCAATGGCTTCAAACTAGAGAAGGGCAGATTTAGATTGGATGTCAGAAAGAAGTTCTTCACTAGGAGGGTGGTGGAGCACTGGAACAGATTGCCCAGGGAGGTGGTTGAGGCCCCTTCCATGGATATATTCAAGGTGAGGCTCAGTGAGGTTCTGGGCAGCCTGATCTAGTTGGGGATGTCCCTGCTGACAGCAGGGAGATTGGACTAGATGACTTTTGGAGGTCCCTTCCTGCCTGGACCATTCTATGATTATACTGGGGGTATCTCTGGAGGCCAGTTATTCCAACCCCTACAAACAGCAGTCCTCAGAATGGAACCATCCCCACAGCTAGGTTTTGCTGTTGGCATGCAGTGAGCAGTGACATTTCTCAGGCAAAAGTAACTGTCACCTCTACTTACGCTTCTTTAAAGATAAAAGTATGCCTGAAGGACCAGAAGCAGTGAACATGACCTCCACAGCTGCTGTAGGTAGGTAGAAATGCTTCAGAGATGGCTTCAATAGCTGCAATGCACAAGAGCTGCATCTTCATTTTTACTAATATCTTTCTTAGCTGATCTCCCCAATTTCCACTCAAGCTACCAATCAAGTTGAAGACTGTGTTCAGTTTTAATATTCAGAGGTAATTAACAGAGGAAAAAAAACCCAGATGGATGGTAATTTCCATGCTTCTCTGTTAAATAAAGACTCACCATTCACTGCCAGCTGACTACCGCTTCCCTAATTAAGTCATTAGCTAAACACAGAGCTATGTTTTCCAACAAATGCCACCAGACTGATGAAGATGTCCTGTACATTCTCCCCAAGGTCTGAAGGATTGGTTACTTAAAACAATTTAACTTAATCAGAAATTACCTGTCACCTCATAGAAAGAGAAACTTTTCCTAGGCTGGCATCACTGTTTGGCAATTTCATTATTTACTCTTTTTCTTTGCTAAGTGTTTGCTGATTTTATAGAGGAATTGGAAACTTTTCCTGAACTTTGACTTTTTGTCCATGGCAACTCCTCATTCATACCTATCCTTCATCAGGCCCAGTAGCACCACACTCTTCAATGCAAAATCTTCATAGTAATCTTCATAGTGGCAAGAGAGGATCTGCCTGGCCTCCAGCCATGCACATCAGCTCTTAATGATGTATCCATCCATCCATCCATCCATCCATCCATCCATCCATCCATCCATCCATCCATCTATCCATCTGTTCATCCATCCACCCATCCAACCATCCATCCATCTTCCTTAGCCTCTTTAAAACATCTTTCATCCTCAGATTTAACAGAATCACAGAATATTAAAGGTTGGAAGGCACCTTGAAAGATCATCTATTCCACCCCCTGCCAGACCAGAATCATCTAGAGTGGGTTGCAGAGGAATGCATCCAGGCAGGTTTTGAATATTTCCAGAGAAGGAGACTCCACAACCTCTCTAGGCAGCCTGTTCCAGTGTTCTGTCACCCTCACCATGAAAAAAGGTTTTCCTTATGTTTATATGAAATCCTCCTGGAGGCACTGCTGAGGCAGAAGAATAACAAAGAGGTGATTGGGCACAATCAGCACAGCTTCACCAAGGGCAAATCCTGCTTGACAAAACTGGTGGCCTTCTATGACAAGCTCACAACATTAATAGATGAAGGCTAAGCAACTGACATCGTTTACCTGGACCTGAGCAAAGCCTTTGACACTGTCCCACACCACATCCTGGTCTCCAAGCCGGTGCAGTATGGATTTGATGGATGGACCGTTCAATGGATACAGAACTGGCTTGATGGCTGCGCCCAAAGGGTGGCTGTCAATGAGTCCATGTCCAAGTGGAGGCCAGTGACAAGTGGAGTCCCTCAGGGATCAGTCCTGGGGGCAGTCTTGTTTAATATCTTTGTTGGTGACATGGACAGTGGCATTGAGTGCACCCTCAGCAAGTTTGCTGACAACACCAAGCTGTGTGGTGCAGCAGACATGCTGGAGGGAAGAGATCCATCCAGAGGGATCTGGACAGGCTGGAGAAGTGGGCACATGACAAACTCATGAGGGTCAGGTCAATCCCAGGCACCAATATAGGCTGGGCAGTGACTGTCTTGAGAGCAGCCCTCAAGAAAAGGACTTAGGAGTGCTGGTGGATGGAAAGCTCAATATGGGAGCTGTCAGTGTGCACCTGCAGCCCAGAAAGCAAATCACATCCTGGGCTGCATCAGGAGAACTGTAGCCATCAGGTTGAGAGAGGTGATTCTTCCCCTCAACACTGCTCTTGTGAGACTCCACCTGGAGCACTGTGGCCAGTTCTGGAGCCCCTATTACAGGAAGGATCTGGACATGCTGGAACATGTCCAGAGAAGGGCCACAAGGATGATCAGAGGGCTGGAGCTCATCTCCTGTGGAGACAGACTGAGAAAGCTGGGATTGTTCAGTCTGGGGAAGAGAAGGTCCTGAAGAGACCTCATTGTGGCCTCCCAGTATCTGTCAGTATCAGCATCATCTGTCCTTTTCCTCCACCTTTCCCACATAGGTCACATCATCTTCCAGGGTGAGCTAAGTCTCTGTAGTGCATAGGACATCCCAGACACAGCAAAAACACATAAAAAGCCTGAGGGTAGTTAGATTTGGCTCATCCACAGCCTTTTAAAGCTGGATGTTCCCCACCAAGCTGTTTGCAGCAAATGGGGTTAATTTTGTTGATCTTTCTTAATGGAGATGGATGATAGGACTGAACTTTCCAAAGTCCCTGTTTCATCAAGTTTACATAGAAGGCTGCTACTATGCAGATTTCCCTGCCATGTATCTGAACTGTCCAGTTTTCCATGTTGGTCACTTTTTATTGCTCTGTACAACAAGGAGATTCTGTCCTCTGCAAGTACCAGGAAGGAATAAACTAAACCAAGCAAATGAACAAAAACCAGAACAGAATTTCTAACATGCATCCAGATTGTTCCAAATGAAAGATCACAGAATCACACAGAATCACAGAGTCAATAAGGTTGGAAAAGACCTCAAAGATCATCAAGTCCAACCTGTCACCCAAGACCTCATGACTACTAACCCATGGCACCATGCTGCATAATGTACTACCACGATGTCTCCTCGTGACTTCTGATGTTTTAAGATGTCTAACAAATCTCTCTCTTCTCCTCCTCTCCCACAGGGCTTCTATTAGTAGCAACTAAAGCCACAGCTGGTATGATTCCCAGATGCAATAAGCAGTGCTGGAAATGTCCTCCCTGCACCACTCCACTCCTCTCATTTCCCCTTCCCCCCTCCCCACAGTGTTTTGCCCCCTACAGTTGCTTGGGCTGCATTCATAAAATACATTAGCATATAGATCAGCTCTCTGAAGTGCTCATGGTTTAATTTCCTGCATGACAAATTCTCACCCTCATTTCTGTTTGAAGCCAGATTTCATGTCATTGGGGTACTCAAATCTTCTAAACCACTACGTCTCCACTGCTCATTTCCTATGCCACATGACTGCAAATGGACACATTTCTATGAGGTGAGGCATAAAACACTGTTTCCTTTCAACCACCCTTTACAAAATGTTTCCTTGATTGAGAAACAAAACATAACTTCTGGGAAGAGGGAGGACAAAATTCCTATTCCTTTGAAAGTGTTGTTTTGCACATCTTTCCATTTCCAGCAGGTTAAGGGAGGTGATTCTCCCCCTCTACTCCACTCTGGTGAGACTCCACCTGGAGTACTGCGCCCAGTTCAGGAGCCCCTATTACAGGAAGGATCTGGAGGTGGTGGAAGGCGTCCAGAAAAGGGCCACAAGGATGATTAGAGGGCTGGAGTACCTCTCCTATGAGTACAGACTGAGAGAGTTGGGGCTGTTCAGTCTGGAGAAGAGAAGGCTCTGAGAAGACCTTATTGTGGCCCTCCAGTATCTGAAGGGGGCTACAAGAAAGCTGGGGAGGGACTTTTTAGGGTTTCAGGGAGTGATAGGACTAGGGGGAATGTAAAAAAATTAGAAGGGATAGAAGGGATAGGATAGGATAGGATAGGATAGGATAGGATAGGATAGGATAGGATAGGATAGGATAGAATCAACCAGGTTGGTAAAGACCTTCAAGATCATCAAGTGGATGTTAGGAAGTTCTTCACCATGAGCGTGGTGAGACCCTGGAGCAGGTTGCCCCGGGAGGTGGTGAAAGCCTCATCCCTGGAGGTTTTTAAGGCCAGGCTGGATGTGGCTCTGAGCAACCTGATCTAGTGTGAAGTGTCCCTGTCCATGGCAGGAGGGTTGGAGCTGCATGATCTTTGAGGTCCCTTCCAACCCTAACAATTCTATGATTCTATGATTTGAAGTGATTCAGCTCCTGGGTATTAATCTTAAATGAATGCAAAAGACAAAATCCCAGGTGCATGCCTGAACTACCTGCAACAAGCAGAGTGACCTTCCAGTGATTTTTGCAATAAAAATTGGTTTTCTCCACTCCACAGCAGTCTTTTCAGGGGAGTAGAAAAAGTAGAGTACAACCTCAGTAGTTTTGTGGATGACACCAAGCTGGGTGGCACTCTTGACCTTCATAGTATCAGTCAGGGTTGGAAGGGACCACAAGGATCATCTAGTTCCAACCCCCCTGCCATGGGCAGGGACACCCCACACTAGATCAGGCTGGCCAGAGCCTCATCCAGCCTGGGCTTAAACACCTCCAGGGACAGGGCCTCAACCACCTCCCTGGACAACCCATTCCAGGGCTTCACCACTCTCATGGGGAAGAACTTCCTCCTCACCTCCAGCCTGAATCTCCCCACCTCCAGCTTCCATTCCCCCTAGTCCTATCACTACCTGATATCCTGAGAAGTCCCTCCCCAGCCTTCTTGTAGCCCCCTTCAGATACTGGAAGGCCACAATAAGGTCACCTCGGAGCCTTCTCTTCTCCAGACTGAACAGCCACAACTCCTTCAGTCTGTCCTCATAGGAGAGGTGCTCCAACCCTCTGATCATCCTCATGGCCCTTCTCTGGACACCTTCCAGCACCTCCAGATCCCTCTTGTAATAGGGGCTCCAGAACTGGAGGCAGTACTCCAGGTGGGGTCTCACCAGGGCTGAGTAGAGGGGAAGAATCACCTCCCTTGACCTGCTGGCCACACTTCTCTTGATGCAGCCCAGGATCTGATTGGCTTTCTGGGCTGCAAGTGCACATTGAGAGCTCATGTTGAGCTTCTCATCCACCAGCACCCCCAAGTCTCTCTCCTCAGGGCTGCTCTGCAGCCATTCCCTGCCCAGCCTGTATTTGTGCCTGGGATTGCCTCGACCCAGATGCAGGACCCTGCACTTGGTCTTGTTGAAGCTCATGAGGTTGGCTTGTGCCCACCTCTCCAGCCTGTCCAGGTCCCTCTGGATGGGATCCCTTCCCTCCAGCATGTCCACTGCACCACACAGCTTGGTGTCATCAGCAAATTCTTGTAGTGCTAAGCCTGAACATGAGAATCCAAAAGAATCACCAAGAGCCTTACTGTTTCAATTCCAGGAGAACATTTTTGTATTAAGACTGGAGAGTCATCCTGAAGCAGGCAGGAAGGAAAAAAAAATTAATCCCATTAGTTCACAAAAATTAATCTGGGGCTGCAAAATTCAACATTACTGCCTGGGTCTGACGCTTGACACGAGTCACAGCTCATAATCCTTTCATTTTTCACTACAGCAGTTTTGCTCCTTGCTAAAGAGCAGGTTATCTGTTGTCTTAATTAAGATTGGTAAGAGGCAGTGCCCCTTCCTGCCATGCATGCAGAACCAATGGACAGGAAGAGGATTGGGACCTGGAGCTTTGTGACTGGCAGAGGCTGAGTCTTGCTTTCCTCTGGGCACTTGGGACAGCTCCTGCCTACCTTCCTCAGAGCGCCCAGCCCTGGTCTGCCCCCAGCCAAATTGCCACTTCCATCTTTACTCAGGGGACTCAGGGCATCTCTAAGACAAAATAAAAGTGAAAGGTGTGAAGGAGAGGACCACTGTTTTCCCTGGGTTGTACACTAAGTGGCCAGAATTGCATCTCTTGAGCCCACTGCACAAGCACACAGATGACAGAGGAGGAGAGGAGTCCAAACAGGTATCATGCCCGAGCTGTCTCTCAGTGAGGCACAGTCCCCACGGCAGCCACTGCCCTTCTTCCTGTGGCATGGCAACACATAATAAACCTGCTCTACCCCAATGGCTCCACTCAGACCTGTACCAGAAAGCCCCAGCAGAGCACAGCTGCCAGGACTGAGTGCATGC